>CM022297.1:45869580-45898978 GCA_011799875.1 Thinopyrum elongatum | reverse complement strand
AAAAGTCTGGAGTTGAAATAAGTTCAAAAAATGAAATCCCTTTGTAACAGATGAGTTTTTGTCCGAAACCCTTATATTTCGAAAGAGATTGCCCATTTTGTACACGAAGTGCATCCTGTTTTTGCTGTAACCCTCTCAACTTTTTAGCACATGCTATGTGGGTGAAATGATGATATCATGCCAATTTTCAACCTCTTCAGAGTTCATTTGAAGTGCTTTTCAATTTCAGGGTCATTTAGCTCAAAAAAAATCAGTAAATGCATGAAAAATAACAGATGAAGTCAGAAAGGGTTGAAAATTGATGATGTGGCTTTGAATGGTTCATTTTGAACACACAAAAAGTCTGGAGTTCAAATAAGTTCAAAATAATGAAATCCCTTTGTAACAGATGAGTTTTCGTCCGAAACCCTGATACTTCGAAAGAGATTGTCCATTTCGTACACGAAGTGCATCCAGTTTTTGCCGTAACCCTCTCAACTTTTTAGCACATGCTATGTGTGACGCCCTCGGCCTAATCGTGCACTAATCATACACGCAAATGCACACGATCAAGCCTAAGGACTCACGGGAAGATATCACAACACAACTCTAAAACATAAATAAAGTCATACAAGCTTTATATTACAAGCCAGGGGCCTCGGGGGCTCGAATACATAAGCTTGCGAACAAGCGTCAGCAGAAGCATCAGATATCTGAGTACAGATATAAAAGAAAACACAGAAAAGCCTTAAAAAGGCGAGACAAAAGAAATCACTACGATCGAAATGCGTAGGCCTCCTGCCTGGGAACCTCCGATCCTACTCCTGGTCGACGGCAAGCTCGAGGTAATATCCATCTTTGCGGTAGTAGTAGCGATCGCCAGCGCATCTGTCTCAGGGGCTCCGCCCTCTGGTCTCGACAAACTAATATGGGGAGAAAGGAAAACAAAGCAACCGTGAGTACTCAGAAGTACTCAGCAAGCAAGGATCTACACTACATATGCAACATTATCAAGGGAAGGCTGTATATGTGGACTGGGCTGCAGAAATGCCAGAATAGAGAGGAAGGCCTAGTCCTATCGAAGACTAGCATCTTCAGCGGTCTTGCAGCAATAGATGAGAGTAGAACAATACCATATAATGTAGCAGTAATAATATCAACCTCACCCAGAGATCCTTTCTCGTCTCCCTGAGAGAAAGCAATCCCAGAGCCATAAAGTCATCAAACCTCGTCCTGAGATCCCTTCTCGACTCCCTGCGAGAAGCAATCCCAGAGCCACATATCCAAGTATCATCACGGGTATCCAGTTCTAGTTGTATCGATCGGGATACAACTCCGAGTGTCCTTTACCGTAGGACCGGCTATCGATAGAAGTGTTCTTCCCTGCAGGGGTGCACCAACTTACCCATCACGCTCGCTTAACTCCGGCCGGACACACTGTCCTGGGTCATGCCCGGCCTCGGCCAAACAACACATCGCAACCCTACCTAGAGCTCAGCAGAGAGGTCCCCGTCGGTCTACATCCTAAGCGCTCAGAGGTCTTGGGCCATCGCCCTGTGCACTCCGAGTCGTTGCGTGCAGGGGGAAGCCAGGCACCAGGGGGGCGCCGGTCCGTCCCGGCCGCAATGCTGAACTGGACGTCTGACAGAGCTTTCGGCTGATGCATGGATTTATGGAATAGGTCACACTTTTTACAAAAGCCATTTGGGGCCTAAACATTAACAGTGGAGAAAAGAGAATAAAGAAAAGGAAAAAAAGAAACAGAAAAGGATAAAGGAACCCCCCCCCCCCCCCCCGCTGGGCCTCGGCAGCAAGCCACCGGGCGCCAGGCCGGCCAGCCGGCGCCTACATAGCCGGCCACCCCCCCCCCCCACCGAAACCCTAGCTAGCCCAACACCCCCACAGAGCCCGATCCACTCCCTCCTCGCGCCGTCACCCACACACACACACGGAGCACAGGGGAGGGGCGCATTCGATTCCCCTCCTCCGACGCGGCCGTCGCCGCCCGTCGCCGCCCAGTGAGAGGGAGCCGCTGGCATGCTGCACGAGGCCTCTGCTCTCGCCGACCCGGGGCCCGAACGCCCGAGGGAAACCGTGTCGGGTCGTCCGCGATCCACGGCCTTGGCGCCGCATCCACCATGCCGTCCTCTCCGCCGACCTCCTCTTCGTCTCTTCGACACGGGATTGAGCCGGGACCCCTACTCGCCGGATCAGCCGCGTCTACCTTCTCTGCACCGCCGGTCATCACCGCCGACCCGCCGCCACCACAGCTTCTCCGTCTCCGTCGAGCGCGCTCCCGAGCTCCCTGTGAGCTCCCGGTCCTCAGCGACCTTTCCCCCTCCCCTCCGCTTCTCGTAGTCCATTTACGACGAGGCCGTGCCTCGCCGTCGCTCGCCGCCAACATGGTGGTCGACTTCGACCGTCCCAGCACCTGCGGTTGTGTCCAGTGGGTGCGCGGCGAGGCCCTCGGCCGATCCGTGCCAACCGCTGCTTAAATGGTCGCCGGAGCCGCTGCCTACGTGCACGCCACACGTCCTCTGCTCGCCGGCGGGCACGCACGCACGCTTAAACCAGTGGGTGACCACTGACCAGTGGGGCCCATCCTAACTAAGCCTAATTAGTCGAACCTAACCCCTGCTAAGTAGAATGACATGTGGGCCCCTGTCTAAATACTCCTTTAAATAAAATTCCAGCACTGACACGTGGGTCCCAATCAATTAACTAGTTAATTAAACCTCTAATTAAAACTACTGAAAATGACAGATGGGACCCACTGTGCACTGTTCATTTGGATAAGATTTGCTGAGTCAGCTGCTGAGTCAACACTGGGCCCCACCTGTCATTCTGATGGGCTAGCAAAGTCTGGGTATAAAAAAAAAGGATTCTGCCACTGTTTTGGATAATTCGAATTAATATTTAAAGATAATTCAGAAATTGTTTTAAAGTTTGAAAATCATATTAAATAAACCGTAACTCCGATGAAAATATTTTACATGAAAATTGCTCAGAACGACGATCGAACCCGGATACGCCCTCTGTATTCCGTCAGACGCCCGCCAACTGTAAGAACGTTGAACAATTAGACCGATTTCGATAAATGAATAGTGTCCAACCCTAAATAAATCCGAATAAATTCCTAAATTAACTAAATCGTTAGTTAGGCTGTATATCACCCTGGGCCCTGTGTTTAGACATGTCATGCATCCCTGTTGCATTATTGCCGTGTGTTTACTGTTTCTTCCCCTCTTCTCTTCAGTAGACTACGAGACCGACGCAGCTGCTGGTGCCCCGACCGACTACGTTGTTGAAGACCCCTACTTGCCAGAGCAACCAGGCAAGCCCCCCCTTGATCACCAGATATCGCCTATTCTTCTCTATACTGCTTGCTTAGTGTAGTGTAGCCTGTTACTGCTTTCGGTTAATCCTATTCTGCTGCATAGCCTGTCATTGTTGCTACTGTTGTTGATACCTTACCTGCAATCCTAAATCCTGTGTAGATGCTAGTTTGTCATCAGTGGCCCTAATTCTCGTCTGTCTGCTATGCTAATTATTGGGCCGTGCTCGCCACGGGTGGCGATTGCGGATAGTTATACTACTATTACATGTGACATCAGAGGATACTAAAGTCGGTCGGCTCGAGGAGCACCCGCAGGTGATTCACGAATGGGGGCTGAAGGATTGGCCTTCTCGACGGCCCCCTAAGTGACTCTTTGTTGTGGAGCGGCAGGGCAGGTTGTGACACCTAGGAGAGAGGTGGGCCTGGCCCTGGTCGTCGTCCGCGGTGATCTCATAATAACACGTTTAACGAGATTGGATATTTGATCTGAGTCTGGCCACTGGCCTATACGCACTAACAACTACGCGGGAGTAGTTATGGGTATCCCGGCGTCGTGGTATCAGCTGAAGCCTTCTTGACGTCAGCGACTGAGCGGCGGCGCGCGTGTTGGACCGCGATAACGTAACCACCGTGATCGTGTGGGTTGCTAGGTCTGCTCGCGCCGCGTACGCAAAGTGCAGGAGCGCACTGGGCGATGGGCCCAGACCCCAGAGTGCCTAGGATTAGTCCGGCGTGCTGAACTCTCTGTTGAGCCTAGGTGGGGCTGCGACGTGTGGATCTTCCGAGGCCGGGCATGACCCAGGAAAGTGTGTCGGCCAAAGGGGATCGAGCTTGTTGGGGAATATGTGGTGCACCCCTGCAGGGAAGTTTATCTATTCGAATAGCCGTTGTCCTCGGTAAAAGGACGACCCGGAGTTGTATTCCGACCTCATGACAACTAGAAATGGATACTAATAAAAAAACACCCTACAAGTGACAGATATAACCCGGTGGTCGCTCTCTCGCATGGTGGCGATGAGAGGATCGACGGGTAGGATTATGCTTTACGTTGTTGCTGGTTAACTTCCAACTAATCTTTCATTGCTTCAAGATGGAGGCTGCCAGAAGCGTAGTCTTCGACAGGACTAGCTATCCCCCTCTTATTCTGACATTGCTGCAGTCAGTCCACCGATTGCCTCTTTACACATATACCATGCATATGTAGTATAGATCCTTGCTTGCGAGTACTTTGGATGAGACTCATGGTTGCTTTCCCCCTCCTTTCCCCCTTTCCCTTCTTGCTGGTTGTCGCAACCAGATGTTGGAGCCAGGAGCCAGACGCCACCTCGACGGACACTACCACCAGGGCGGAGCCTACTACTACGTCCAGGACGCCGACGACCAGGGTAGTTAGGAGGATCCCAGGCAGGAGGCCCTGCGCCTGTTCGATCTGTTGTATCCCTGTTTTGCTAGCCATCTTATGGCACCTTGTTTAACCTATGTCTGTACTCAGATATGTGCTTCCGCTGACTGTCTATGATCGAGCATTGTATTCGAGCCCTCGTGGCCCCTGGCTTGGATTATGATGCTTGTATGACTTATTATGTTTTAGAGTTGTGTTGTGATATCTTCCCGTGAGTCCCTGATCTTGATCGTACACGTTTGCGTGCATGATTAGTGTACGATCGAGACGGGGGGCGCCACAAAGGGCCATGAATGCCCGCCACGCCTCGTATTCACCACTTGGGCCACCACACAGGCACCCGTCTTCACAACACACGCCTCTCAGGCGCGACGGGGTACCCTCAGGGCCGACCCGCCTTTCCAAGTAACAGTGTAAAGTCCAAGTATCGTGTGTCCATAACATCAAGGGAATCCGAGGTATCACCCTCGATGGATACCCACTAGATGTAACTGCCAAGGTGAACGTAGGAGGAAATCACCTCGATGGGTTCACACTTGATGTGTTGCACGACAGCGTCGTTACCGGAAGTGGTGATGGAGGAATCACCCTCGATGACCACGACCAATTAGCTACTTACAGAGTTAACATCAGAAGTGCTACATGAGGTTTCCCATCGGCACTCGATAGTAACGCTGCAGTGTCGTTACAACTAAAGGGGGTGATGTGCGGTGTCAGGGTCTGGTCTTCAATCCCGTTGATCGGGTCTTCTGATAATCCAGCAGGGCAAACAGGATCAAGGTGGGGTCCTCTAGTGGGTCTCTACCCAGCCTATACTAAGCAGTTTAGGTTAAGCAGGTAAGGTACAATAAGCAGGTTACAATGACAGGCTATGCATCAGAATAGGTAAGCAGTAGCAGCACAATTCTAATGCAAGCATGAGAAATTAGAATAGGCGATATGGGATGATCAAAGGTGGGGCTTGCCTGGTTGCTCTGGCAGAGAGAGAGGGATCGTCACGGTGGCGTCGGGCTCCTGAGCTGCGTCGCGTGGGACGACGTCGGTGTCAGGGTCTACCGAGAGAGAAGAGGGGGAGGAAACAGTATAAATATACAGCAACATGAGCAACACATAGTATAACATGGCATTACGCAGTGACAGAGGTGATACTACGCAGTGCAGGTGATACTGGCGAAGAGGGAATTCATCCGGGAAAGTATTCCCGGTTTCGGCATTTGTCAGACAGATGACCGGAGGGGAAAGGTTGCATGTTCTGATAGGTTAGAGACATGTGGCGGACGAACGGACGCGTATTCGGATTCGCCTCGTCGTTCTGAGCAACTTTCAGTACAAAGTTTCGATCCGAGCTACGGATTATTTTATATGATTTTCTAAAGTTTTTATTAATTTCTGGAATTTATTAGTTATTTTTAAATTAACATTATCCGAAACAGTGTTATACTTTTTATACCCAGACTCAGCTAGCCCATTAGAATGACAGGGGGGTCACGTAGACTGCTGAGTCAGCAGTCAACGGCTGACTGGTCAGCTGGTGAACAGTGTCGGTGGGCCCGGGTTGTCAGTGTCACTGTGTATTAAGCAGTGTTAATTTAAACACTAACTAAACTAGTTAGTGTCCTGTGGCCACACGTCAGTGGGGTAGGGGGGTCATAGTGCTAACTACTGGGCCACGTCGGCGGCTAGCGCCGGCGCTACTCCGGCGGTCCGGCGATCGCCGGCAGGCCGACTCCGGTCACGAGAGCAAGGGGGTAGGTCCTACGGGTTCAGGGGAGGAGGCGGGTCGGATAGTGGCCTCGGGGTGGCCGGGAGATGGCGTGCAACGGTGGCGGCGGCGAGAGAGTGGCAGCGGCGGCAGCACGGGCTCGCGCGGTCGTGGTGCTGTGGCTTGCAGTCGAGCGAACTGGGCGGCTAGGCGGCACTTACAGCGCTCCAGGGGCACGCGCGCACCCTCAGACGGAGCTTGAGGGCACGGCAACGATGAGCTCCCTGGCAAGCGGACGGCGACGCGGAGCTTGCAGGTCATCGGCTAGAGGACGAATGGGGCGATAGGGATAGGAGGAAGGGGAAGTGGAGCTCACGGCGAGCTCGATGTGCACTCGGGAAGCCGGACGACGTCGAGGTTGGGCAGATCAACGGGGTGATCCGCGGGCAGAGTCGAGGGGAAATGGACGATGGCGATGGCTTGGGGAGGCCTTGCTCGCGTGCGGTTGGCGAGGAGGTCGAGGACGTCGAGGCGCCCTCCGGGCACCTTCGCGGGGCTCGAGGAGGGCAGTGGGCGCTGATCGATGGGGGGCGTCGGCGAGCTCGCACGGGCGAGAAGGAACAGAGAGGGAGAGGTGAGGGGGGGTCATAGGCCCGGGGTGGTTGGGCTCTAGGGTTCCAGAGAGAGGGGGGAATATAGCGGGGGTGGGGGGCTGGGCCGGCCTGGCGGGCTGAGGCAGCTGGCTAGGCCCCAGTCGGGGGGGGGGGGGGGTTCTTTCCTTTTATTTTTTTATTTGTTTTTCTTTTTCCTTTCTATTTTCTCTTTTATTTTTATCCAAAAGACTTTTGTAAAATATGAGACTTGCTCCATTATTTACAGTGCATTATCTGTCACTGCTAGAAATTGGTTTGGGGTCCAATCTTTTTGTTTGGATTTTATTTAATTGAAAAAGGATTAATAGTGTTATGTTGCTGTTGTTCCTGTGCTCGGTCCTATTACAATTCCAACTAATGTTGCAATCATTTTATAAATGCTATGGGAATATTTGCAACATGAGGCACATTTAGTTTTCCAGTTTGAACAACTTTTATTTTCCACTTTAGTTTAAATTTGAAGTTGACTTAGGAGTTGAAATGCAATATGATGAACTGATGTTTAGGCACGATAATCATGATGTCATGGCATAATCAAAATGGAATTACTGTGGCTAACCACTGGGGGTGTTAAAATCCCTCTACTAACAAGAATTCTCGTCCCGAGAATTAAAGTAGAAGGAAAAAGTTCGGGGTATTCCGCTCGAAGTTTATCCTCGCGTTCCCAAGGCTTCATCTTCAGTATGATTTGACCACTGTACTTTGAGGAACTGGTAACCTTCTGACGGGTTCGACGTTCAGCTTCATCGAGAATGCGGATCGGATGCTCCTTATAAGAAAGGTCATCATGCAATTCGAGCATCTCGTGATCCACAGCTCGGTGCGGAGATTCCTTGAAGCATTTACGAAGTTGCGACACATGAAAGACGTCGTGGACATGAGAGAATTGCGGCGGCAATTCCAGTTTATATGCCACCTGACCACGTCTAGCAACAATGCGAAAAGGACCAATGTAGCGCGGAGCTAACTTGCCCTGATTCAAAACGGTGAGTGCCCTTCATAGGAGTGACACGAAGATAAGCTTGATCACCAGGTTGATAAATCAAACCCCATCGTTTGCGATCATAGTTGCTCTTCTGGCGGTCCTGAGCCGCCTTGAGATTTTCCCGGAAATTCGGACTTTCTCTTCGGCGTGTTGAAAATTTCTGGACCACGAGTGGTCGTTCCCCAGTTTCTGACCAAGTCAGAGGGGTTCGACATTACGTCCATATAGTACTTCAAAGGGGGCCATTTTCAAGCTGGCTTGATAACTGTTGTTATAAGAGAACTCAGATACGGGAGAAGATTCTTCCCACTTCTTGCCGAACGAAAACACAAGCTCGCAGCATGTCTTCAAGCACTTGGTTGACTCGTTCAACTTGGCCTTGGGATTGGGGATGATAAGCGAACTCCAGGTAATATGAGTTCCATAGCTGTTTGAAAACTTTCCCAGAACTTTGAAGTGAAAAGGCCGCCACGATCCGAACTAATCTCCTTCGGTATACCGTGGAGTGAAACAATTCTGGAGATATATAACTCTGCTAACTGACTAGCAGTGATCGTCTCTTTGACAGGCAGAAAGTGTGCAACCTTGGAGAGTGGTCGACGACAACAAGAATAGCATTGTGACCCTTTTGTGACCTGGGAAGTCCTGTATGAAATCCATTTGCACTTTATCCCATTTCCATAGAGGAATAGGTAACGGTTGCAGAATTCAGCAGGCTTCTGATGTTCTGCTTTAAACGCGACGACACACATCACATTCAGCAACATAACGAGCAATGTCTGCTTCATTTTAGACCACCAGTACCTTTGACGGAGATCTCGATACATCTTAGTGCTACCCGGATGAATAGACAACGGGGGTATCATGTGCTTCCTTCATAACCTTGTCAGTCATGAGTTCGAAGCGAGGTACGACAATTCGGCCTCTGAAATACAAGGTTCCATCTTCAGACAGCGAGAAATCCCTGTACTTTTCAAGGTGAAGACTATTCTTCATCAGATCAACTTCAGCATCTTTAGCTTGCGCATTCTTAACAGCTTTCTCAAGATCTGGTGTTACCACAAGGTTATTAAGAGAACCCTGTGGAACAATACGCAAATTCAGCTTGCACAGTTCTTCAAAAAAGACGAGGTTGAGCTCGCTTAACCATGAGGTTGTCGCAATATGATTTGCGGCTTAAGGCATCAGCCATCACGTTAGCCTTGCCAGGGTATAGGAAATACCCAAACATAGTTCCGAAATGGTTCCATCCATCTTTGCTGACGGAGGGTTTAGAGATGGTTGAGGTGAACAAGTACTCAGACTTTTATGATCCGTGTATATCTCGCAACGAATACCGAGGAGGTAATTGTCGCCACAACTGCAATGCATAGATGACAGCAGCTAGTTCTAGATCATGTACCGGATAATTCTCTTCATGTGGGCGCAACTGACGAGAGCCATAGGCAATCACTTTGCGCTCTTGCATTAGGATACAGCCTAATCCTTCACGGGATGCGTCACAATAAATCACGAAGTCTTTACGGGAATCTGGAGGAGCAAGTACTGGGGCAGACGTTAGCTTGTCCTTGAGTGTTTGAAAGCTTTCCTGACATTTTTCTGTCCATTCAAACTTAACGCCCTTGTGAAGCAGATCAGTCAAAGGCTTAGCAATCTTAGAAAAATTCTCGACAAAACGACGGCAATAACTTGCAAGACCGGAAAACTTTCACTTGCTTGACGTTCTTCGGAGGAGTCCAGTCAAGTATAGCCTGAACTCGTTCTGGGTTAACGGCAATGCCATCTTTCGAAATCACATGGCCGAGATATGTCACTTCAGACAACCAGAATTCACATTTAGAATATTTGGCATACAGTTGGTGTTCTCGGAGCCTTTCCAGTACAAGACGGAGGTGTTCAGCATGTTCTTCCTTATTCTTTGAAAAACCAGATATAATCTAGATATACCACGACGAATTGTGACGTAGGTAATCCATGAAGATGTAATTCATCAGACGGGAGAATGTAGCTGGAGCATTGTTGTTAAGCCGAATGACATGACAGTGTACTCATAAGAGCCATAGCGAGGAACAAATGTAGTCTTCGGAATATCCTCTTCACGAAACACGGATCTGATGATAACCCAATCTCAAATCAAGCTTAGAGAATACTGAGGAACCAAAAAGTTGATCATACAAATCATTGATCCGAGGAAGCGGATACTTGTTCTTGAATTGTTTGCTTGGCTGATTGGTCGATAATCCTGAACCAATCGGTTAGTTCATCCTTTTCTTAACGAAGAGTGAAGGTGCTCCCCAAGCGAGGAACTGGGGCGGATGAAACCTTCTTAAGTGACGTGTCGATTTCTTCCTTATGTCCCAAAGGTGATGCGGAGGCATCTTATAAGGGCGCTTCGCAATAGGAGTTGTTGCAGGCTTCAAGTCGATGACAAACTCGACAGCTCTAGCAGGGGGTATTCCTGGAAGTTCTTCTGGAAATACATCTTGAAAACACGAACAACTGGAACGTTCTCATGCCTTCAAGAGGTGAAGCATTCAATGCATTCAGAGATAAATCTGGCTTCGGCGTCCTGAACTGTTCAGCCGAGAGTATCTGAGTGTCTGTCCGGAAGGATGAGTGAGCTGGAGTCTTAGCAGCGCAATCAATCAAAGCATTATGGGCTGTCAACCAGTCCATACCGAGAATGATGTCTATGTGGAAGGTCCAAGAGCAATAAGGGAAGCAGAGAATATCAACTTCAATCTCGATTTGATTGTTGTGACTACCATCTTGGTTTGCCACCTGGAACGGGGAGTGATAATCTCTAATGGTGTGGGCAATAACTCTAGAGGTAGCTCATGCCGCTGAGCAAATTTGAGACACAAAGGAATGTGATGCCCTGGAATCAAAGAGAAGAAGCTGCAACTGAATTAACTGACAGAGTTCCCATCACGATTTTTGTGTAGACTCACGAGCTTCCCCATTTTGACGTGAGTGACCTGGCCTCGGTCCATAGCAGACATCCTGGCCTTACGATTCCTACAACGATGGGTTCGATGGCCGTCGTACGACCATCAGGAGGCACATGGGGCATCCTGAGGAAGTAGCCGTAACATTAGGCGGTCCATCATGAACCAATAGCTGTCTCGGCGGTTGAAGGCAGAGAGGTGCAACATATGACGGCCTTGGTGTTGGAGCAGGTCGGTGATGAACATTGTGTGGGATCAGACTCGTCGTTTCTGAACCAGGCTGACCCATGATGAGCCAGCTCCATGAGTGCGCTTGAGCGACTCCTGGCATTCAGTCAGAAGCTGTTTCAACTTGGAAGATTTGCTGACAAGCGTTGCGTAGTTTGTACAATCATGGACTGCAAGTGCGAGTTTATGTCAGAAGGAGTCCTTCACGGAATTTATCCTGCTTTGCGGGCGTCAGTGCAGACGTCATCTTCAGCATAGCGGGACAATTCGGAGAAATTTCTCTGATATTCATCCACAGTCATTGTGCCCTGGGTAAGTTTGCGAAACTCCTGCTTCTTCTGGTCCATCAGGCCTTGAGGAATGTACTGTCACGAAAAGTCGACTGAAATTCCGGCCCAAGTGGTTACGGTTTCAGCAGGCAACATACCCTTGTGGCTTTCCCACCATTGAGCAGTGGGCCCTTTAGGTGGAATGTCGCGAAGGTGACGTAACTTCAGGGGCAACAGTAGCTGACTCCATTTCAAATAGGATGTCACGAAGCCAATCATCAGCAATCCATAGGATTGGTGGAGTTGCGGAAAACAGACGGATTGAGGGCACGAATTTGGCAGAGTTATTGGAGCAGTCTGTTGCTGAGCATTCTGGTTTGGAAGCTGAGCCAATACCCCGGTCATAAACTGACGGTTAAGCTCAAACTGCTGACGGTTGATTTCAAACTGCTGTATCATTGCGGCAATATAGGTGTGGATGTGGAGGATCGTCGCCATCCTGCCAAATCAACAGGGGCAATTTAGCTAGTAACTTGCAGGTGTATGGAATTATTTATGAAGTAACACGCACAACAGAAGGAAGTGCAATAGATACTTCATTCATATTCGCACCAGACATTCAAAGCCACACCTAGCCTCGGTTAGCATCCGGCATTTACGACAGTTGAAAAGGAAAGGGCTAGACATCTAGGCGGCGGCAGGCACGCGATATGGAAGTACACAACGAGACATAGCAAAGGCTAGATCCTCGTCGGGAAAAATGTTGGAGCGAGGAATCTGCAAGTGGACAACACCGGGTGCCTCGATAAGAGGATCCTGTAAGCAGAACCGGCCATAATCGTGAAGCAAGGGGGAATATTTCAGAACTCCGGGTGGATGTGAGCACGAGATCCTAATGTTGGAGTAGTAAAATCATTTAACCCGAATAGAAGAGAGGTCAGAGTCCCAGAGTAAAGGTCGAGGAGTAAAAGATCCTAGTACCACCCAATTGGCGACGTGGGGCCGTAAGCCACACAGCCAAGTTAGGAAAATAGTTTTCCGGTTCTAGTCTACTTCGGCCAAGGAGTTGGAAAGGGGGTTCCTACAGTACAGCAGGCTCATGATACAAATTTTCAGATGGACCGTTTGTTTCCACCGCGTCCTACGACACAGCTTGTGCTTCGCACTTGGGCTCGTAATACCCCTGGGTTTCCAGCTGTCCTGATCGCTCTCATGACCAGACTTGGCTACCGTTGGTACCCTGAGTACTTGGTTTATGAGGATTACCGCGAGTTCAACCAGGAACAGTACTATGCTGAAGTTCGGATTTATGATCAGCAGAACAACTCAGACACCGAGCTACACCTTTTTCACGGATTAGGCGTGACGATTGAGATGGCAGTCCATGATGCCGCCTACTCTGCTGTCGTACGTCTACGAGGGGAGCACAATGCTATCTTGGATGACTCTGAGTTCCGATACATTCCGTATGCCCCTGCTGGAGATGCTACCGGATACTACACAGCTATCTGTGCCCCGTACGAGCCTCGTCGCTACGACCCGCGCATTCTGATTCAGTGCACTCAGGCTCTGGATCGCACTGTTCGGGCTCTTGCCGTCGAGTTGGTTGCCACTCGAGCACGTCTCTACGATGCTATGACGCAGTTGCTGCCCGCTGTTCGTGCAGGGATACATCCGGAGCACATCCTTTATCTGCGCAGGACTCAGATGTATGCTGGTATTGACTGGCCTGCTGTTGGAGGTCACACACCGACACGTGGACCTCTTCTTACAGCTTGAGACCGGGTTCTGCATCAGAGTGCACATCGAGCACAGGATCTTTCCGCGACGAACATTCGTCGTCCGCACTCGCAGCTACCCCATTACAGTGGTTCTCTCTGACGTTGATGTAGCCTTTACTATCTCTCGTTGTGTACTTCCTTACCGCGTGCCTGCGCGCCGCCTAGTATGTCTAGCTTTTGATTTGCGCCGTTATGCTGTCCGCTTGTACCCGACGTTGTGTATGGATCTGTATGTCTTAATCGACTACTGTTATGTATCTATAACACTGCTTGGAGTATTGTCGTGTTACATCGTACTTGTCGCTAAACACTCGCAATTGCTTTTACTAAACTACCCCCTGTTGATACTTAGCAGGATGGTTAGACCAGGTGGTCGTGGTCGTGGTCGTGCCCCTGAACGTCCACCACCGCCAGACTATATGGCAGCTATGATGCAACAGTTCGAGCTCAACCGCCAGCTCATGGTTGGAATCATGGCTCAGTTTCCGCATCAGAAGAGCAACTATGACCGTAAGCACCAGGAAATGGGAAGAATCTCTCCCATATGCCGAATTCTCTTACAATAACAGCTATCAAGCCAGTCTGAAGATGGCCCCCTTCGAAGTATTGTACGGACGAAAGTGCCGAACCCCTCTGAATTGGTCAGAAACTGGGGAACGTCCACTCTTCGGTCCGGATATTATCCAACTTGCCGAAGATCAAGTTCGCGTTGTCCGCGAGCATTTGAAGACTGCTCAGTCACGTCAAAAGAGTCAGTATGACCGCAAACACAAAGATATGGTCTATCAACCTGGCGAAAAGGCTTATCTTCGAGTCACACCGATGAAAGGTACACACCGATTCGGGATCAAGGGCAAGCTAGCTCCTCGCTATATTGGTCCTTTCACTGTACTTGAAAGGCATGGTAGAGTGGCATATCAGTTGGAACTTCCACCGAACCTTTCTCAGGTTCACGATGTGTTCCACGTATCACAACTCCGCCGCTGCTTCAAAGACCCTATCCGCGGAGTAGATCACGAATTGCTTGAACTGCAACAAGACCTCTGTTATAAAGAGCATCCGGTCCGCATTCTCGATCAAGCCGAGCGTCGCACACGCCAGAAGGTTATCAAGTTCCTCAAGGTTCAGTGGTCAAACCATTCTGAGGATGAAGCCACTTGGGAACGCGAGGATCGTCTTCGCGATGAATACCCCGCTTTGTTTCTTTCTACCTCCTAAATCTCGGGACGAGATTTCTTGTAGTGGAGGAGATTTGTAACACCCCCTGTATTAAGCTACAGTGATCACCCTTTTGATGAGGCCATGTCATCATGATTAATAGTGCATAATCATCATTAGCATCATATTGCATTTCAACTCCTAAGTCAAATTCAAATTTAAATGAAAGTGGGATATAAAAGTTGTCCAACATAGAAACTAAAATGTCAGATAAGTAGCAAATATTCCAGAGGCTATTCTAAAATTGAAACCAACATCATTGGAATTGGATAAGTGACTCGAACAACCTCAAACAGTGGATAAAGATAATATTTAGTAACCATTTATTAAATCTGAAATAAGTATGGAATTATGTTTTGTCCAAACTAATTTTAGGTGTTAGGGAATAATGCACTGGTATTTATGAAATAGGTAACACTTTTACAAAAGCCATTTGGGCCTAAAACTTTAACAGTGGAGAAAGAGAATAAAGAAAAGGAAAAAAAGAACAGAAAAGGATAAAGGAACCCCCCCCCCCCCCCCGACTGGGCCTCGGCCCAGAAGCCACCGCGGCCAGGCCGGCCCAGCCGGCCGCTACATAGCCGGCCCCCCCCCCCCACCCGAAACCCTAGCTAGCCCAACACCCCCCACAGAGCCCGATCCACTCCCTCCTCGCGCCGTCACCCACACACACACACGCAGACCACAGGGGAGGGGCGCATTCGATTCCCCTCCTCCCGACGCGGCCGTCGCCGCCCGTCGCGCCCCACCGTCGGCGCCCCCGCCTCCAGCCACCCCGCCTCCCCGCTGCACCGCCGGCCTCCCCGCCTCTCCCCGCTCGCCAGCCCCGCCCCGAACGCCCGCAGGGACACCCGTGTCGTCGTCGTCCGAGCATCCACCGGCCTCCTGGCGCCGCATCCACCATGCCCGTCCTCTCCGCCGACCTCCTCTTCGTCTCCTTCGACCACGGGATTGAGCCCGGGACCCCTACCTCGCCGGATCAGCCGCGTCTACCTTCTCTGCACCGCCGGTCATCACCGCCGACCCGCCGCCACCACAGCTTCTCCGTCTCCGTCGAGCGCGCTCCCGAGCTCCCTGTGAGCTCCCGGTCCTCAGCGACCTTTCCCCCTCCCCCTCCGCTTCTCGTAGTCCATTTACCGACGAGGCCGTGCCTCTGCCGTCGCTCGCCGCCAACATGGTGGTCGACTTCGACCGTCCCAGCACCTGCGGTTTGTTCCAGTGGGTGCGCGGCGAGGCCCTCGGCCGATCCGTGCCAACCGCTGCTTAAATGGTCGCCGGAGCCGCTGCCTACGTGCACGCCACCGTCCTCTGCTCGCCGGCGGGCACGCACGCACGCTTAAACCAGTGGGTGACCCACTGACCAGTGGGGCCCATCCTAACTAAGCCTAATTAGTCGCTAACCTAACCCCCTGCTAAGTAGACTATGACATGTGGGCCCCCTGTCCTAAATACTCCTTTAAATAAAATTCCAGGCACTGACACGTGGGTCCCAATCAATTAACTAGTCTAATTAAACCTCTAATTAAAACTACTGAAAATGACAGATGGGACCCACTGTGCACTGTTCATTTGGATAAGATTTGCTGAGTCAGCTGCTGAGTCAACACTGGGCCCCACCTGTCATTCTGATGGGCTAGCAAAGTCTGGGTATAAAAAAAAAGGATTTCTGCCACTGTTTTGGATAATTCGAATTAAATATTTAAAGATAATTCAGAAATTGTTTTAAAGTTTAGAAAATCATATTAAATAAACCGTAACTCCGATGAAAATATTTTATACATGAAACTTGCTCAGAACGACGATACGAACCCGGATACGCCCTCTGTATTCCCGTCAGACGCCCGCAACTGTAAGAACGTTGAACAATTAGACCGATTTCGATAAATGAATAGTGTCCAACCCTAATTAAATAAATCCGAATAAATTCCTAAATTAACTAAATCGCTTAGTTAGGCTGTATATCACCCTGGCCCTGTGTTTAGACATGTCATGCATCCCTGTTGCATTATTGCCGTGTGTTTACTGTTTCTTCCCCCTCTTCTCTTCAGTAGACTACGAGACCGACGCAGCTGCTGGTGCCCCGACCGACTACGTTGTTGACGACCCCTACTTGCCAGAGCAACCAGGCAAGCCCCCCCTTGATCACCAGATATCGCCTATTCTTCTCTATACTGCTTGCATTAGTGTAGTGTAGCCTGTTACTGCTTTCGGTTAATCCTATTCTGCTGCATAGCCTGTCATTGTTGCTACTGTTGTTGATACCTTACCTGCAATCCTAAATGCCTAGTGTAGGATGCTAGTTTGTCATCAGTGGCCCTACATTCTCGTCTGTCTGCTATGCTACATTATTGGGCCGTGCTCGCCACGGGTGGCGATTGCGGATATGTATACTACTTATTACATGTGACATCAGATGGATACTAAAGTCGGGTCGGCTCGAGGAGCACCCGCAGGTGATTCACGAATGGGGGCTGAAAGGATTGGCCTTCTCGACGGCCCCCTAAGTGACTCTTTGTTGTGGAGCGGCAGGGCAGGTTGTGACCACCTAGGAGAGAGGTGGGCCTGGCCCTGGTCGTCGTCCGCGGTGATCTCATAATAACACGTTTAACGAGATTGGATATTTGATCTGAGTCTGGCCACTGGCCTATACGCACTAACCAACTACGCGGGAGTAGTTATGGGTATCCCGGCGTCGTGGTATCAGCTGAAGCCTTCTTGACGTCAGCGACTGAGCGGCGCGCGCCGTGTTGGACCGCGATAACGTAACCACCGTGATCGTGTGGGTTGCTAGGTCTGCTCGCGGCCGCGTACGCAACGTGCAGGAGCGCACTGGGCGATGGGCCCAGACCCCAGAGTGCCTAGGATTAGTCCGGCGTGCTGACCTCTCTGTTGAGCCTAGGTGGGGCTGCGACGTGTGGATCTTCCGAGGCCGGGCATGACCCAGGAAAGTGTGTCCGGCCAAAGGGGATCGAGCTTGTTGGGGAATATGTGGTGCACCCCTGCAGGGAAGTTTATCTATTCGAATAGCCGTGTCCCTCGGTAAAAGGACGACCCGGAGTTGTATTCCGACCTCATGACAACTAGAAATGGATACTTAATAAAACACACCCTTACAAGTGACAGATATAACCCGGTGGTCGCTCTCTCGCATGGTGGCGATGAGAGGATCGACGGGTAGGATTATGCTTTACGTTGTTGCTTGGTTAACTTCCAACTAATCTCTTCTATTGCTTCAAGATGGAGGCTGCCAGAAGCGTAGTCTTCGACAGGACTAGCTATCCCCCTCTTATTCTGACATTCTGCAGTTCAGTCCACCGATATTGCCTCTTTACACATATACCATGCATATGTAGTATAGATCCTTGCTTGCGAGTACTTTGGATGAGTACTCATGGTTGCTTTCCCCCTCCTTTCCCCCTTTCCCTTCTTGCTGGTTGTCGCAACCAGATGTTGGAGCCCAGGAGCCAGACGCCACCTTCGACGACTACTACCACCAGGGCGGAGCCTACTACTACGTCCAGGACGCCGACGACCAGGAGTAGTTAGGAGGATCCCAGGCAGGAGGCCCTGCGCCTGTTCGATCTGTTGTATCCCTGTTTGTGCTAGCCATCTTATGGCACCTTGTTTAACCTATGTCTGTACTCAGATATTGTTGCTTCCGCTGACTCGTCTATGATCGAGCATTTGTATTCGAGCCCTCGTGGCCCCTGGCTTGTATTATGATGCTTGTATGACTTATTTATGTTTTAGAGTTGTGTTGTGATATCTTCCCGTGAGTCCCTGATCTTGATCGTACACGTTTGCGTGCATGATTAGTGTACGATCGAGACGGGGGCGCCACAAAGGGCCATGAATGCCCGGCCACGCCTCGTATTCACCACTTGGGCACCACACAGGCACCCGTCTTCACAACACACGCCTCTCAGGCGCACGCGGGTACCCCTCAGGGCCGACCCGCCTTTCCAAGTAACAGTGTAAAGTCCAAGTATCCGTGTGTCCATAACATCAAGGGAATCCGAGGTATCACCCTCGATGGATACCCACTAGATGTAACTGCCAAGGTGAACGTAGGAGGAATCACCCTCGATGGGTTCACACTTGATGTGTTGCACGACAGCGTCGTTACCGGAAGTGGTGATGGAGGAATCACCCTCGATGACCACGACCAATTAGCTACTCTACAGAGTTAACATCAGAAGTGCTACATGAGGTTTCACCCTCGGCACTCGATAGTAACGCTGCAGTGTCGTTACAACTAAAGGGGGTGATGTGCGGTGTCAGGGTCTGGTCTTCAATCCCGTTGATCGGGTCTTCTGATAATCCAGCAGGGCAACAAGGATCAAGGTGGGGTCCTCTAGTGGGTCTCTACCCAGCCTATACTAAGCAGTTTAGGTTAAGCAGGTAAGGTACAATAAGCAGGTTACAATAGACAGGCTATGCATCAGAATAGGTAAAGCAGTAGCAGCAGCAATTCTAATGCAAGCATGAGAAATTAGAATAGGCGATATCGGGATGATCAAAGGTGGGGCTTGCCTGGTTGCTCTGGCAAGAGAGAGAGGGATCGTCAACGGTGGCGTCGGGCTCCTGAGCTGCGTCGGTCTCGGGGACGACGTCGGTGTCAGGGTCTACCGAGAGAGAAGAGGGGGAGGAAACAGTATAAATATACAGCAACATGAGCAACACATAGTATAACATGGCATTACGCAGTGACAGAGGTGATCTAACGCAGTGCCAGGTGATACTGGCGAAGAGGGAATTCATCCGGGAAAGTATTCCCGGTTTCGGACATTTGTCAGACAGATGACCGGAGGGGAAAGGTTGCATGTTCTGATAGTTAGAGACATGTGGCGGACGAACGGACCGCGTATTCGGATTCGCCTCGTCGTTCTGAGCAACTTTCATGTACAAAGTATTTCGATCCGAGCTACGGATTATTTTATATGATTTTCTAAAGTTTTTATTAATTTCTGGAATTTATTTAGTTATTTTTAAATTAACATTATCCGAAACAGTGTTTATACTTTTTATACCCAGACTCAGCTAGCCCATTAGAATGACAGGTGGGTCACGTAGACTGCTGAGTCAGCAGTCAACGGCTGACTGGTCAGCTGGTGAACAGTGTCGGTGGGCCCGGGTTGTCAGTGTCACTGTGTATTAAGCAGTGTTTAATTTAAACACTAACTAAACTAGTTAGTGTCCTGTGGCCCACACGTCAGTGGGGTTAGGGGGGTCATTAGTGCTAACTAATGGGCCACGTCGGCGGCTAGCGCCGGCGCTACTCCGGCGGCTCCGGCGATCGCCGGCAGGCCGACTCCGGTCACGAGAGCAAGCGGGGGTAGGTCCTACGGGTTCAGGGAGAGGAGGCGCGTCGGATAGTGGCCTCGGGGTGGCCGGAGATGGCGTGCAACGGTGGCGGCGGCGAGCAGAGTGGCAGCGGCAGCACGGGCTCGCGCGGTCGTGGTGCTGTGGCTTGCAGTCGAGCGAACTGGGCGGCTAGGCGGCACTTACAGCGCTCCAGGGGCACGCGCGCACCCTCAGACGGAGCTTGAGGGCACGGCAACGATGAGCTCCCTGGCAATGGCGGACGGCGACGCGGGAGCTTGCAGGTCATCGGCTAGAGGACGAATGGGGCGATAGGGATAGGAGGAAGGGGAAGTGGAGCTCACGGCGAGCTCGATGCTGCACTCGGGGAAGCCGGACGACGTCGAGGTTGGGCAGATCAACGGCGGTGATCCGCGGGCAGAGTCGAGGGGAAATGGACGATGGCGATGGCTTGGGGAGGCCTCTGCTCGCGTGCGTTGGCGAGGAGGTCGAGGACGTCGAGGCGCAGCTCCTGGGCACCTTCGCGGGGCTCGAGGAGGGCAGTGGGCGCTGATCGATGGCGGGGCGTCGGCGAGCTCGCACGGGCGAGAAGGAACAGAGAGGGAGTTGAGGGGGGTCATAGGCCCGGGGTGGTTGGGCTCTAGGGTTCCAGAGAGAGGGGGGGAATATCGGGGGTGGGGGGCTGGGCCGGCCTGGCGGGCTGAGCCCAGCTGGGCTAGGCCCCATGTCGGGGGGGGGGGGGTTCTTTCCTTTTATTTTTTTATTTCGTTTTTCTTTTTCCCTTTCTATTTTCTCTTTTATTTTTATTCCAAAAGACTTTTGTAAAATATGAGACTTGCTCCATTATTTACAGTGCATTATCTGTCACTGCTAGAAATTGGTTTGGGGTCCATATCTTTTTGTTTGGATTTTATTTAAATTGAAAAAGGATTAAATAGTGTTATGTTGCTGTTGTTCCTTGTTGCTCGAGTCCTATTACAATTCCAACTAATGTTGCAATCATTTTTATAAATGCTATGGGAATATTTGCAACATGAGGCACATTTTAGTTTTCCAGTTTGAACAACTTTTATTTTCCACTTTAGTTTAAATTTGAAGTTGACTTAGGAGTTGAAATGCAATATGATGCAACTGATGTTTAGGCACTGATAATCATGATGTCATGGCATAATCAAAATGGAATTACTGTGGCTAACCACTGGGGGTGTTACAAATCTCCTCTACTAACAAGAATTCTCGTCCCGAGAATTAAGAAGTAGAAGGAAAAAGTTCGGGGTATTCCGCTCGAAGTTTATCCTCGCGTTCCCAAGTGGCTTCATCTTCAGTATGATTTGACCACTGTACTTTGAGGAACTTGGTAACCTTCTGACGGGTTCGACGTTCAGCTTCATCGAGAATGCGGATCGGATGCTCCTTATAAGAAAGGTCATCATGCAATTCGAGCATCTCGTGATCCACAGCTCGGTGCGGAGATTCCTTGAAGCATTTACGAAGTTGCGACACATGAAAGACGTCGTGGACATGAGAGAATTGCGGCGGCAATTCCAGTTTATATGCCACCTGACCACGTCTAGCAACAATGCGAAAAGGACCAATGTAGCGCGGAGCTAACTTGCCCTTGATTCCAAAACGGTGAGTGCCCTTCATAGGAGTGACACGAAGATAAGCTTGATCACCAGGTTGATAAATCAAACCCCATCGTTTGCGATCATAGTTGCTCTTCTGGCGGTCCTGAGCCGCCTTGAGATTTTCCCGGACAATTCGGACTTTCTCTTCGGCGTGTTGAATAATTTCTGGACCCACGAGTGGTCGTTCCCCAGTTTCTGACCAAGTCAGAGGGGTTCGACATTTACGTCCATATAGTACTTCAAAGGGGGCCATTTTCAAGCTGGCTTGATAACTGTTGTTATAAGAGAACTCAGCATACGGGAGAGATTCTTCCCACTTCTTGCCGAACGAAATAACACAAGCTCGCAGCATGTCTTCAAGCACTTGGTTGACTCGTTCAACTTGGCCTTGGGATTGGGGATGATAAGCTGAACTCCAGGTAATATGAGTTCCCATAGCTGTTTGAAAACTTTCCCAGAACTTTGAAGTGAAAAGGCCGCCACGATCCGAACTAATCTCCTTCGGTATACCGTGGAGTGAAACAATTCTGGAGATATATAACTCTGCTAACTGACTAGCAGTGATCGTCTCTTTGACAGGCAGAAAGTGTGCAACCTTGGAGAGTTGGTCGACGACAACAAGAATAGCATTGTGACCCTTTTGTGACCTGGGAAGTCCTGTAATGAAATCCATTTGCACTTTATCCCATTTCCATAGAGGAATAGGTAACGGTTGCAGAATTCCAGCAGGCTTCTGATGTTCTGCTTTAACGCGACGACACACATCACATTCAGCAACATAACGAGCAATGTCCTGCTTCATTTTAGACCACCAGTACCTTTGACGGAGATCTCGATACATCTTAGTGCTACCCGGATGAATAGACAACGGGGTATCATGTGCTTCCTTCATAACCTTGTCAGTCATGAGTTCGAAGCGAGGTACGACAATGCGGCCTCTGAAATACAAGGTTCCATCTTCAGACAGCGAGAAATCCCTGTACTTTTCAAGGTGAAGACTATTCTTCATCAGATCAACTTCAGCATCTTTAGCTTGCGCATTCTTAACAGCTTTCTCAAGATCTGGTTGTACCACAAGGTTATTAAGAGAACCCTGTGGAACAATACGCAAATTCAGCTTGCACAGTTCTTCAAAAAGACGAGGTTGAGCTCGCTTAACCATGAGGTTGTCGCAATATGATTTGCGGCTTAAGGCATCAGCCATCACGTTAGCCTTGCCAGGGGTATAGGAAATACCCAAATCATAGTCCGAAATGGTCTCCATCCATCTTTGCTGACGGAGGTTTAGAGATGGTTGAGTGAACAAGTACTTCAGACTTTTATGATCCGTGTATATCTCGCAACGATTACCGAGGAGGTAATGTCGCCACAACTGCAATGCATAGATGACAGCAGCTAGTTCTAGATCATGTACCGGATAATTCTCTTCATGTGGGCGCAACTGACGAGAGCCATAGGCAATCACTTTGCGCTCTTGCATTAGGATACAGCCTAATCCTTCACGGGATGCGTCACAATAAATCACGAAGTCTTTACGGGAATCTGGAGGAGCAAGTACTGGGGCAGACGTTAGCTTGTCCTTGAGTGTTTGAAAGCTTTCCTGACATTTTTCTGTCCATTCAAACTTAACGCCCTTGTGAAGCAGATCAGTCAAAGGCTTAGCAATCTTAGAAAAATTCTCGACAAAACGACGGCAATAACTTGCAAGACCGAGAAAACTTCTCACTTGCTTGACGTTCTTCGGAGGAGTCCAGTCAAGTATAGCCTGAACTCGTTCTGGGTTAACGGCAATGCCATCTTTCGAAATCACATGGCCGAGATATGTCACTTCAGACAACCAGAATTCACATTTAGAATATTTGGCATACAGTTGGTGTTCTCGGAGCCTTTCCAGTACAAGACGGAGGTGTTCAGCATGTTCTTCCTTATTCTTTGAATAAACCAGAATATCATCTAGATATACCACGACGAACTTGTCGAGGTAATCCATGAAGATGTAATTCATCAGACGGGAGAATGTAGCTGGAGCATTTGTTAAGCCGAATGACATGACAGTGTACTCATAAGAGCCATAGCGAGTAACAAATGTAGTCTTCGGAATATCCTCTTCACGAACACGGATCTGATGATAACCCAATCTCAAATCAAGCTTAGAGAATACTGAGGAACCAACAAGTTGATCATACAAATCATTGATCCGAGGAAGCGGATACTTGTTCTGAATTGTTGCTTGGCTGATTGGTCGATAATCCTGAACCAATCGGTTAGTTCCATCCTTCTTCTTAACGAAGAGTGAAGGTGCTCCCCAAGCAGAGGAACTGGGGCGGATGAAACCTTTCTTAAGTGACGTGTCGATTTCTTCCTTATGTCCCAAAAGGTGATGCGGAGGCATCTTATAAGGGCGCTTCGCAATAGGAGTTGTGCCAGGCTTCAAGTCGATGACAAACTCGACAGCTCTAGCAGGGGGTATTCCTGGAAGTTCTTCTGGAAATACATCTTGAAAATCACGAACAACTGGAACGTTCTCGATGCCTTCAAGAGGTGAAGCATTCAATGCATTCAGAAGATAAATCTGAGCTTCGGCGTCCTGAACTGTTCGAGCCGAGTATCTGAGTGTCTGTCCGGAAGGATGAGTGAGCTGGACTGTCTTAGCAGCGCAATCAATCAAAGCATTATGGGCTGTCAACCAGTCCATACCGAGAATGATGTCTATGTCGGAAGGTCCAAGAGCAATAAGGGAAGCAGAGAATATCAACCCTTCAATCTCGATTTGATTGTTGTGACTTACCATCTTGGTTTGCCACCTGGAACGGGGAGTGATAATCTCTAATGGTGTGGGCAATAACTCTAGAGGTAGCTCATGCCGCTGAGCAAATTGTTGAGACACAAAGGAATGTGATGCCCTGGAATCAAAGAGAACAGAAGCTGCAACTGAATTAACTGACAGAGTTCCCATCACGATTTTTGTAGACTCACGAGCTTCTCCCATTTTGACGTGAGTGACCTGGCCTCGGTCCATAGCAGACATCCTGGCCTTACGATTCCTACAACGATGGGTTCGATGGCCCGTCGTACGACCATCAGGAGGACATGGGGCATCCTGAGGAGAAGCCGTAACATTAGGCGGTCCATCATGAACCAATAGCTGTCTCGGCGGTGAAGGCAGACGAGGTGCAACATATGACGGCCTTGGTGTTGGAGCAGGTCGGTGATGAACATTGTGTGGGATCCAGACTCGTCGTTTCTGAACAGGCTGACCCGATGATGAGCCAGCTCCATGAGTGCGCTTGAGCGACTCCTGGCATTCAGTCAGAGCTGTTTCAACTTGGAAAGATTTGCTGACAAGCGTTGCGTAGTTTGTACAATCATGGACTGCAAGTGCGAGTTTTATGTCAGAACGGAGTCCTTCACGGAATTTATCCTGCTTGCGGGCGTCAGTGCAGACGTCATCTTCAGCATAGCGGGACAATTCGAGAAATTTCCTCTGATATTCATCCACAGTCATTGTGCCCTGGGTAAGTTTGCGAAACTCCTGCTTCTTCTGGTCCATCAGGCCTTGAGGAATGTACTGTGCACGAAAAGTCGACTGAAATTCCGGCCAAGTGGTTACGGTTTCAGCAGGCAACATACCCTTGTGGCTTTCCCACCATTGAGCAGCTGGGCCCTTTAGGTGGAATGTCGCGAAGGTGACGTAACTGTCAGGGGCAACATTAGCTGACTCCATTTCAAATAGGATGTCACGAAGCCAATCATCAGCATCCATAGGATTGGTGGAGTTGCGGAAAACAGACGGATTGAGGCGCACGAATTCTGGCAGAGTTATTGGAGCAGTCTGTTGCTGAGCATTCTGGTTTGGAAGCTGAGCCAATACCCCGGTCATAAACTGACGGTTAAGCTCAAACTGCTGACGGTTGATTTCAAACTGCTGTATCATTGCGGCAATATAGGGTGGATGTGGAGGATCGTCAGCCATCCTGCCAAATCAACAGGGGCAATTTAGCTAGTAACTTGCAGGTGTATGGAATTATTTATGAAGTAACACGCACAACAGAAGGAAGTGCAATAGATACTTCATCATATTCGCACCAGACATTCAAAGCCACACCTAGCCTCGGTTAGCATCCGGCATTACGACAGTTGAAAAGGAAAGGGCTAGACATCTAGGCGGCGCGCAGGCACGCGATATGGAAGTACACAACGAGACATAGCAAAGGCTAGATCCTCGTCGGAGAAAACTGTTGGAGCGAGGAATCTGCAAGTGACAACACAGGGTGCCCTCGATAAGAGGATCCTGTAAGCAGAACCTGGCCCATAATCTTGAAGCAAGGGGGAATATTTTCAGAACTCCGGGTGGATGTGAGCACGAGATCCTAATGTTGGAGTTAGTAAAATCATTTAACCCGAATAGAAGAGAGGTCAGAGTCCCAGAGTAAAGGTCGAGGAGTAAAAGATCCTAGTACCACCCAATTGGCGACGTGGGCCCGTAAGCCACACAGCCAAGTTAGAAAATAGTTTTCCGGTTTCTAGTCTCAACTTCGGCCAAGGAGTTGGAAAGGGGGTTCCTACAGTCAGTCGGCTCTGATACCAACTTGTGACGCCCCCGGCCTAATCGTGCACTAATCATACACGCAAATGCACACGATCAAGCCTAAGGACTCACTGGAAGATATCACAACACAACTCTAAAACATAAATAAAGTCATACAAGCTTTATATTACAAGCCAGGGGCCTCGGGGGCTCGAATACATAAGCTTGCGAACAAGCGTCAGCGGAAGCATCAGATATCTGAGTACAGATATAAAAGAAAACACAGAAAAGCCTTAAAAAGGCGAGACAAAAGAAATCACTACGATCGAAAGGCGTAGGCCTCCTGCCTGGGAACCTCCGATCCTACTCCTGGTCGACGGCAAGCTCGAGGTAATATCCATCTTTGCGGTAGTAGTAGCGATCGCCAGCGCATCTGTCTCAGGGGCTCCGCCCTCTGGTCTCGACAAACTGATATGGGGAGAAAGGAAAACAAAGCAACCGTGAGTACTCAGAAGTACTCAGCAAGCAAGGATCTACACTACATATGCAACATTATCAAGGGAAGGCTGTATATGTGGACTGGGCTGCAGAAATGCCAGAATAGAGAGGAAGGCCTAGTCCTATCGAAGACTAGCATCTTCAGCGGTCTTGCAGCAATAGATGAGAGTAGAACAATACCATATAATGTAGCAGTAATAATATCAACCTCACCCAGAGATCCTTTCTCATCTCCCTGAGAGAAAGCAATCCCAGAGCCATAAAGTCATCAAACCTCGTCCTGAGATCCCTTCTCGACTCCCTGCGAGAAGCAATCCCAGAGCCACATATCCAAGTATCATCACGGGTATCCAGTTCTAGTTGTATCGATCGGGATACAACTCCGAGTGTCCTTTACCGTAGGACCGGCTATCGATAGAAGTGTTCTTCCCTGCAGGGGTGCACCAACTTACCCATCACGCTCGCTTAACTCCGGCCGGACACACTGTCCTGGGTCATGCCCGGCCTCGGCCAAACAACACATCGCAACCCTACCTAGAGCTCAGCAGAGAGGTCCCCGTCGGTCTACATCCTAAGCGCTCAGAGGTCTTGGGCCATCGCCCTGTGCACTCCGAGTCGTTGCGTGCAGGGGGAAGCCAGGCACCAGGGGGGCGCCGGTCCGTCCCGGCCGCAATGCTGAACTGGACGTCTGACAGAGCTTTCGGCTGATGCATACGATCTAGAACGCCCATACTATCCCCACGTGATGGTTAGTGCTATCAGGCCAGAGGCCCGCTCGGATCAAATATCCAAATCGTAAGTGGACTAGGGGCTTGCGGAAAACGAGCAGAGACTCACGAAAGATGTGACCCCGTCGCCCCGTCTCGAGGACTTGCGGCAAGGGCCATGAATGCCCGGCCACGCCTCGTATTCACCACTCGGGCACCACACAGGCACCCGTCTTCACAACACACGCCTCTCAGGCGCACGCGGGTACCCCTCAGGGCCGACCCGCCTTTCCAAGTAACAGTGTAAAGTCCAAGTATCCGTGTGTCCATAACATCAAGGGAATCCGAGGTATCACCCTCGATGGATACCCACTAGATGTAACTGCCAAGGTGAACGTAGGAGGAATCACCCTCGATGGGTTCACACTTGATGTGTTGCACGACAGCGTCGTTACCGGAAGTGGTGATGGAGGAATCACCCTCGATGACCACGACCAATTAGCTACTCTACAGAGTTAACATCAGAAGTGCTACATGAGGTTTCACCCTCGGCACTCGATAGTAACGCTGCAGTGTCGTTACAACTAAAGGGGGTGATGTGCGGTGTCAGGGTCTGGTCTTCAATCCCGTTGATCGGGTCTTCTGATAATCCAGCAGGGCAACAAGGATCAAGGTGGGGTCCTCTAGTGGGTCTCTACCCAGCCTATACTAAGCAGTTTAGGTTAAGCAGGTAAGGTACAATAAGCAGGTTACAATAGACAGGCTATGCATCAGAATAGGTAAAGCAGTAGCAGCAGCAATTCTAATGCAAGCATGAGAAATTAGAATAGGCGATATCGGGATGATCAAAGGTGGGGCTTGCCTGGTTGCTCTGGCAAGAGAGAGAGGGATCGTCAACGGTGGCGTCGGGCTCCTGAGCTGCGTCGGTCTCGGGGACGACGTCGGTGTCAGGGTCTACCGAGAGAGAAGAGGGGGAGGAAACAGTATAAATATACAGCAACATGAGCAACACATAGTATAACATGGCATTACGCAGTGACAGAGGTGATCTAACGCAGTGCCAGGTGATACTGGCGAAGAGGGAATTCATCCGGGAAAGTATTCCCGGTTTCGGACATTTGTCAGACAGATGACCGGAGGGGAAAGGTTGCATGTTCTGATAGTTAGAGACGTGTGGCGGACGAACGGACCGCGTTTTCGGATTCGCCTCGTCGTTCTGAGCAACTTTCATGTACAAAGTATTTCGATCCGAGCTACGGATTATTTTATATGATTTTCTAAAGTTTTTATTAATTTCTGGAATTTATTTAGTTATTTTTAAATTAACATTATCCGAAACAGTGTTTATACTTTTTATACCCAGACTCAGCTAGCCCATTAGAATGACAGGTGGGTCACGTAGACTGCTGAGTCAGCAGTCAACGGCTGACTGGTCAGCTGGTGAACAGTGTCGGTGGGCCCGGGTTGTCAGTGTCACTGTGTATTAAGCAGTGTTTAATTTAAACACTAACTAAACTAGTTAGTGTCCTGTGGCCCACACGTCAGTGGGGTTAGGGGGGTCATTAGTGCTAACTAATGGGCCACGTCGGCGGCTAGCGCCGGCGCTACTCCGGCGGCTCCGGCGATCGCCGGCAGGCCGACTCCGGTCACAAGAGCAAGCGGGGGTAGGTCCTACGGGTTCATGGAGAGGAGGCGCGTCGGATAGTGGCCTCGGGGTGGCCGGAGATGGCGTGCAACGGTGGCGGCGGCGAGCAGAGTGGCAGCGGCAGCACGGGCTCGCGCGGTCGTGGTGCTGTGGCTTGCAGTCGAGCGAACTGGGCGGCTAGGCGGCACTTACAGCGCTCCAGGGGCACGCGCGCACCCTCAGACGGAGCTTGAGGGCACGGCAACGATGAGCTCCCTGGCAATGGCGGACGGCGACGCGGGAGCTTGCAGGTCATCGGCTAGAGGACGAATGGGGCGATAGGGATAGGAGGAAGGGGAAGTGGAGCTCACGGCGAGCTCGATGCTGCACTCGGGGAAGCCGGACGAGGTCGAGGTTGGGCGGATCGACGGCGGTGATCCGCGGGCAGAGTCAAGGGGAAATGGACGATGGCGATGGCTTGGGGAGGCCTCTGCTCGCGTGCGTTGGCGAGGAGGTCGAGGACGTCGAGGCGCAGCTCCTGGGCGCCTTCGCGGGGCTCGGGGAGGGCAGTGGGCGCGGATCGATGGCG
>CM022297.1:45831260-45869555 GCA_011799875.1 Thinopyrum elongatum | reverse complement strand
GCGCGTCGGCGAGCTCGCTACGGGCGAGAAGGAACAGAGAGGGGAGAGGTGAGGGGGGTCATAGGCCGGGTGGTTGGGCTCTAGGGTTCCAGAGAGAGGGGGGGAATATAGCGGGGGTGGGGGGCTGGGCCGGCCTGGCGGCTGAGGCCAGCTGGGCTAGGCCCCCAGTCGGGGGGGGGGGGGGGTTCTTTCCTTTTATTTTTTATTTTCGTTTTTCTTTTCCCTTTTTTTTCTCTTTGTATTTATTATTCCAAGACTTTTGAAAATATGGACTTGCTCCATTATTTAAAGTGCATTATCTGTCACTGCTGAGAAATTGGTTTGGGGTCCATATCTTTTGTTGGATTTTGATTTTTTTAATTGAAAAAGGATTAAATAGTGTTATGTTGCTGTTGTTCCTGTGCTCGCTCCCTATTACAATTCCAACTAATGTTGCAATCATTTTTAAAATGCTATGGAATATTTGCAAATGAGGCCTGATTTAGTTTTCCAGTTTGAACAACTTTTATTTTCCACTTTAGTTTAAATTTGAAGTTGACTTAGGAGTTGAATGCATATATGATGCAACTGAGTTTAGGCCTGATAATCATGATGTCATGGCATATCAAAATGGAATTAACTGTGGCTAACCACTGGGGGTGTTACACTATGTAGGGTGGAATGATGATTCATGGCCATTTTAACACCTCTTCAGAGTTCATTATGAAAGTGCTTTTCAATTTCATGGGTCATGGTAGCTCAAAAAAAATCCAGTAAATGCATGAACAGATACAGATGAATCAGAAAGGGTTGAAAATTGATGACTGTGGCTTTGTAAATGGTCATTTTGACAACCAAAAAGTCTGGAGCTGAAATACGTTCAAAAAAAATGAAATCCCATTTGAAACGATGATTTTTGTTTGCCGAACCTTATATTTCGAAAGGATTGTCCTTTTGTCACGAAGTTGCATCCTATTTTTGCTGTTGTAACCCTCCCATTTTTAGCACATGTTCATGTGGGGTGGTGATGATGATATAGCCAATTTTCAACCTTCAGAGTGCATTGGACACGTGCTGTTCAATTCAGGGTTTCATTCATCGGGATTCATCTAGTCAAAAAAAATCATAAATGCAAGAAAAATAACAGATGAATGCCACTAAAGGGTTGAAATTGATGATGTGGCTTGAATGGTTCTATTTTGAACACCAAAAGTCTGGAGTGTCAATAAGTTCCAAAAGAATGAAACCCTTGTAACATGAAGGGTGGTTCTCGAAACCCTGATACTTTCGAAGTGAGATTGTCACATTCGTCCACACACGAGTTGCATCCAGTTTATGCCCGTAACCCTCATCAACTTTTAGAGCACATGCACTGGGGTGGAATGATGAATCCTGCCAATTTTCAAACCTTTCAGAGGTTTCCTTTGAAGTGCTTTTCAATTTCAGGGTCCATTTAGCTCAAAAAAATCATACTGCATGAAAATAACAGATGAAGTCATGCGAAAGGTGTTGTGATGAAATTGATTGATGTTGGCTTTGTATGGTTCATTTTGAGCATCACAAACAAGTCTGGAGTTTGAACAATAAGTTCAAAAAAACTGAAATCCCTTTTTGTAACAGATGAGTTTTTTGTCGAAACCCTTATATTTCGAAAGAGATTTGTCCCATTTGGACACGAAGTCATCATATTTTTGCTGTAAACCTCTTCAACATTTTTAGCATATGCCATGTGGGGGAAATGATGATATCATGCCAATTTTCACCTCTTCAGAGTTTCCATTTGAAGTCTTTTACATTTCAGGGTCTTAAGGCTCAAAAAAATCAGTAAATGCCAATGAAAAATAACAGATTAAGTCAGAAGGGTTGAAAATTGATGATGTGGCTTTGAATGGTTCATTTTGGCAACACAACAAAGTTGGAGTTCAAATAGTTCAAAATAATGAAATCCCTTTGTAACAGAAGATCGAGTTTTCGTCCGTAAACCTCTGATATTCGAAAGAGGATTTCACATTTTGTACACGAAGTGCTCCAGTTTTGCCAGTAACCCTCTCAAACTTTTTAGACACATGCGATGTGGGTTGAATGATGGAAAACTCATGCCAATTTTTCAACCCTCTCAGAGTTCATTGAAGGTCGCTTTTCAATTTCAGGTATTAGCTCAAAAAAATTCAGTATATGCATGAAAAATAACAATTGAATTGTCATGAAAGGGTTGAAAATTGGATTGGTCTTTGAATGTTCATTTTGAGCACACACTCTTTAAACTCTGGAGTTGCAAATAAGTTCAAAAAAAGGTAGCCTTTGTAACAGATGTGTTTTTCGTCCGAAACCCTTGATACTTCGACAAGAGATTGTCCTTTTGTAACACGGAAGTGCATCCATTTTTGCCCGTCACCCTCTCAACTTTTTAGGCACATGCTATTGGGGTGGAATAGATACCATGCTATTTGTCAACACTCTTCAGAGTTCTTTGAATGCTTTTTCAATTTCCAGGGCATTAGCTCAAAAAACAGCAAATGCCTGAAAAAAAAACAGAATGAAGTCAAGAAAGGCGTGAACAATTTATGATTGGATCTTTGATCATGGTTCATTTTGAGCAAACAAACAGTCTGGAGTTAAAATAAGTTCAAAAAAACATGAAATCCCTTGTAACAGATGAGTTTTCGTTCCGAAACCCTGATACTTCGAAAGACGATGTCCATTTTGTACACGAGTGCATCCAGTATTTTGCTCGTACCCTCAACTTTTTAGCACATGCTATGTGGGTGAAATGATGATATCATGCGAATGTTTCAACTCTTCAGAGTTCATTTGAAGTGCTTTTCAATTTCAGGGTAATTTAGCTCAAAAAAATCAGTAAAGCATGAAAAATAACAGATGAAGTTAGAAAGGGTTGAAATTGATGATGTGTTCTTTGAATTGTTCATTTTGAGACACACAATTCTGGACTTCAAAAGTTCAAAAAAATGAAATCCCTTTTGTAACAGATGAGTTTTCGTCCGAAACCCTGATATCAAAAGAGATTGCCATTTGTACACGAAGTGCATCCAGTTTTGCCGTAACACTCTCAACTTTTTAGCACATGCTATGTGGGTGAAATGATGAGTCATGCCAATTTTCAACCTCTTCAAAGTTCATTTGAAGTGCTTTTCAATTTCATGGTCATTTAGCTCAAAAAATATAGTAAATGCATAAAAATACAGATGAAGTCAGAAGGTTGAAAATTGATGATGTGGCTTTGAATGGTTCATTTTGACACACAAAAAGTCTGGAGTTCAAAAGCAATAAGTTCAAAATAATGAATCCCGTTGTAACAGATGAGTTTTCGTCCGAAACCCTGATACTTCGAAAGAGATTGTCCCATTTTGTACACGAAGTGCATCCAGTTTTTTGCCGTAACCTGTCAACTTTTTAGCACATGCTATGTGGGGGAAATGATGATATCATGCCAATTTCAACCTCTTCAGAGTTCATTGAAGTGCTTTTCCAATTTGCAGGTCATTTAGCTCAAAAAAACCAGTAAATGCATTGAAACAAACATATGAAGATGAAGTCGAGAAAGGGTTGTAAAATTGATGACTGTGGCTGTGAAATGGTTCATTTTGAGCACCACAAAAAGTGGAGTTGAATAGTTCAAAAAATGGAACCTTGTGCACAGATGAGTTTTCGTCGCGAAACCCTGATACTCGAAAGCAATTGTCCATTTTGTACACGAAGTGCAGCCAGTTTTTGCCGTAAACACCTCTAAACTTTTTAGCACAGTGCTAGCGTGGGGGAAATATGATACCAGTGCCAATTGTCACCTCTTCAGAGTATTTGAAGTGCTTTTCATTCTGCGGCTCATTAGCTCAAAAAAATCAGTAATATGCATGAAAAAAATCTACAGATGAAGTCAGAAAGGGGTTGAAATGAGTGAAATATGATGTGGCTTTGAATGTTCATTTTGAGCACACAAAAAGTCTGGGAGTTCAAATAAGTTCAAAAAAAATCGAAATCCCTTTGTAAAGAGTGCGTTTTCGTCCGAAACCCTGATACTCGAAAGGAGATTGTCCATTTTGTTACACGAAAGTGCATCCGATTTGCCGTAAACCTCATCAACCATTTTAGCACATTGCTATGTGGGTGAAACCTTGGTGAAATTGTGATATCATGCGCAATTTTCAACCTCTTCAGAGTTTCATTTGAGGGCCTTTTCAATTCATGGTCATTTAGTTAAAAAAAACAGTAAAGCTGAAAAAGGACATAGATGAAGTCAGAAAGGGTTTGAAATTATATGATGTGGCTTGAATGGTTCATTTTGACACACAACCAAAGTCGTGGAGTTACAAATAAGTCAAAATAATGAAATCCCTTGTAACAGATAGTTCTTCACGAAACCCGGATACTTCGAAAGAAGAGTTGTCCATTTCGTACACGAAGTGCATCCATTTTGCAACACTCTCAACTTTTAAGGACATGCTATGTGGGATATGATGATATCATGCCAATTTTCAACCTATTCAGACCCGTTCATTTGAAGTGCTTTTCAATTCAGGGTTCATTTAGCTAAAAAAAATCAGGTAAATGCTCAAAAATAAAAGATGAAGTCAGAATAGGGTTGAAAATTGAGATGTGGCGTGAATGGTTCATTTTGCAGCACACAAAAAGTCTTGCGAGTTGAAATAAGTCAAAAAAAATGAAATCCCTTTGTAACAAAAATGAGTTTTTGTCGACCGAAACCCTGTTACTTCAGACAGAGATTGTTCATTGTACATGAAGTGCACTCCTATTTTTGCGTAACCTCTCAACTTTTTAGCACAGCTATTGTGGGTTGCGAATATGAGAATCATGCAATTTTCAACCTCATTCAGAGTTACCTTTGAAGTGCTGTTCAATTCAGGGTATTTTTAGCTCAAAAAAATCAGTTAAAGCATTGACAAAATACAGTATGAAGTAGAGAAAGGGTTTGAAAATTGGATGTGGCTTTACGTATGGTTCATTTTGAGCACAACAAAAACTGTATGGAGTTGAAATAAGTTCACAAAAAAGGAAATCCCTTTTGAAAGATGAGTTTTCTGTCCGAACCCTGATATTCAAAAGAGATTGCCATTTACACGAAGTGCACCATCCAGTTTTTGCCGTACACTCTCAACTTTTTAGGCACATGGACTATTGGTGAGGTGAAATGTATGATATCCTGCCAATTTTCCAACCTCTTCGAGTTCATTTGAAAGTGCTTTTCAATTTCAGCATTTAGTCTAAAAAAAATCCGAAATCATGAAAAAAAACAGATGAAGAAGAAAGGGTTGAAAAAATGATGATGTGGCTTTGAATGGTTCATTTGAACACACCAAAAGTCTTGGAGTTCAAATAAGTTCAAAATATGAAATCCCTTTTGTACAGATGAGTTTTCCGTCGAAACCCGATAACTTCAACAGAGGATTGTCCATTTCGTTAACGAAGTGATCCAGTTTTGCCGTAACCCTCTCACACTTTTTAGGCACATGCCGATGGGGTGGAAATGATGCTATCATGCCAATTTCTAACCTCTTCCTCTTAGAGTTCATTTGAAGGCCCCCAATTTAAATTTACAGGGCTATTAGGCCTAAAAAAAAATCAGTAAAGACCTGAAAAGATTAACAGATTGAGCAGTCAGAAAGGTTGAAAATTGATGAGTGGCTCGTTGTGTATAGGTTCAATTTTGAGCACCAAAAATTCTGAGAGTTTGAAATAAGTTCAAAAAATCTGAAATTCCATTTGTAACAATGAGTTTTGTCCGACATCCCTTATATTCAGAAAGAGATTTCCACCGCCTTTTTTACACGAAGTGGCATGTGTAATTTTGCTTCTTGTAACCCTTCTCAACTTTTTTTAGCACTATGATATGTGCGCGTGTGAAATGTTGATATCACCTCCAATTTTCAACCTCTTCAGAGTTGCAGTTGGAAGTGCTTTTCAATTTAAGGGTCATTTAGCTAAAAAAAATCTGCCCACAGTGTATGAACAATAACATGTGTGAAGTAAGAAAAGGGTTGAAAAGATGATGTGGCTTTGACGAGTGTTTGTTCATTTGAGACAAAAAAAGTCTGTGAGTGCAAAATAAGTATCAAAAAAAATGAAATCCTTGTAACAGATGAGTTTCGTCCGAAACCATCCCGATTACTTCGAAAGAGATTGTCCATCTCTGTACACGAATGTCGCATCCAGCTTTTGTCCGGAACACTCGCAACTTTAGGCACGGCATATGTGGGTGACAATGATGAACTATCATGCGAATTTTAACCTCTAGAGTTTCATTGAAAGTGCTTTTCAATTTCAGGGTCATTTAGCTCAAAAAATTCAGTAATGAATGACAAATAACAGATGAAGTCATAAAGGTGTGTCGTATTTATAATTGCTGATTGTGGATTTGAAGTTGTTCATTTTGAGAACACAAAATTCTGGACTTCAAATAAGTTCAAAAAAATGAATCTCCTTTGTAAAAGATGCGTTTCGTCCGAAACCTGACTCTTCGAATAGAGATTGCCCTTTTGTACACGAAGTGATCCAGTTTTTTGCCACGCACAACTCTCCCTTCTTTAGCACTGACTAATGTGGGTGGAAATGGTATGCATTCATGCCAATTTCAACCTCTCAGAGTTAATTTGAAGTGCTTTTCACTTTCCTGGTCATTTAGCTGTCAAAAATAATGCAGTACTAGCATAAAAAAACAGATGAACGTCAGAAATGGTGAAATTGATCGTAGTGGCGTTTGATATGGTTCATTTGTTTGGTATTGCACCAATAAATTCTGGAGTGCTCAAAAATAAGTTCAAAATAATGATAATCCCTTTGTAACAGATTTGAAGTTTCGCTCCGAACCTGATAATCGAAAGAGATTGTCCATTTTGTACACGAATGTGCATCCAGTTTTTGGTAACCCTTCAACTTTTAGCACACGATATGTCGGGTTGAAATGATGGATATCATGCCACATTTTCAACCTTTCAGAGTCATTTTGAAGTTGTTGTTCAATTTAAGGGGCATTAGCTCAAACAATCTGTTTCACCCACCGTATAGTCTATAATTTGCTACTACCTGAACTATGACACTGTATATTGAACCAGCTTGTTGAAGTAAGAAAGGGTTTGAAATGAAAATTGATGATGTGGCTTTGAATGGTTCATTCTGAGCAAGATATCAAAAAGTTCTCCTGGAGTGGAACACTAGGTCGAAAAAAGGAAGCCCTTGGTCACATATGGTTTTTCGTCCGAAAACCAGTGATACTTCGGAAAGGGATTGTCCATTTGTTTTGTAACCCGAATGCATCAGTTTTTGCCGTAACCCTCTCACTTTAGCCACATGCTAGTGGGTGAAATGCTGATACCATTGCCAATTGTCAACCTCTTCAGAGTTCATTTGAAGTGATTTCAATCTTGAGGGCAGTAGGCTCCAAAAAATCAGTAAATTCATGATTGAAAAATAGACAGTGAGGCAGAATAGGGTTGAAAATGATGATGTGGCTTTGAATGGTCATTTGAGCACTCTCAAAAAGTCTGGAGTCAAATAAGTTCAAAAAAATGAAATCCCTTGTAACAGACCCCAGAGTTTTCGTCCGAAACCCCTCAAATACTCGCCCACACACGACACGATGTCCATTTTTGTACACGAAGTTGCATCAGATTTTGTTACCGAACTCCCTCAACTTTTTAGCACATTGCTAGTGGTTGTGAATGATGATAGCATGCGAATTTCAACCTCTTCAGAGTTCATTTGCACCAGCTCCCCGCTTTTCATATTTCAGGGTCATTTAGCTCAACAAAAAATCAGTAAATAGAGAAAAATAACAGGACTGTAGCAGAAAGGTGTTGAAAAAATTGATGATGTGGCGTTGAATGGTTCTTTTGAAAACCACACAAAGTCTGGAGTGCAAATAAGTTCAAAATAATGTGAACATACATTTGATAACTAGCTTGAGTTTTCTCCGAAAAACTGATTACTTCCCCGAAAGAGATTGTACATTTGTACTACGACTCGTGCATCACGGTTTTGCCGTAAACACTCTCAAACTGTTGAGCACATGGCTATGTGGCGGTGACAAGTGTTTTGTATTGTGTTATTATCATGCAATTTCAACCTCTCCAGAGTTCATTGACGTGCTTTTCAATTTCCAGGGTCATGTAGCTAAAAAAAAATCAGTGTAAATGCATGAAAAAAAAAGATGAAGTCAGCAAGGGTGAAAACACACACTGCTGTGGCTTTGAATGGTTCATTTTGTAGAACACAAAACGTCTGTTGGAGTTTTGAAATAAATTCAAAAAAATGAAATCCCTTTGTAACAGATGAGTTTTGTCCGAAAACCCTTATATTTCGAAAGAGATTGTACCATTTTGTAACTACACGAAGTGAACCCTATTTTTGCTTGTAACCATCTCAAATTTTAGCACATGCTTATGCTGGGTGAAATGATGATATCCCATGCCAATTTTCACCTCTCAGAGTTCATTGAAGTGCTTTTCAATTTCAGGGTATTTAAGCTAAAAAAAAAAATCAAGCTAACTGAAATGAAAAATGAACAGATGAATGTCAGAAAGGGTTGAAACATTGATGATGTGGCTTTGAGTTCATTTGAGCCACAAAAAAGTCTGGAGTTCAAATAAGTTCAAAAATAATGAAATCCCATTTGTTAACAGATGAGTTTTTGTCGCAAACCTGATACTTCGGAAAGAGATTGTCCATTTGTACTACGAGTGCATTCCAGTTTTTGCAGTAACACTTCTCAACTTTTTAGCACATGCTAGCTGGGTGAAATGATGATATCATGCCAATTTTCAACCTCTCGCAGAGTTCATTTGAAGGGCTTTTCATTTCATGGTCATTGTAGCTCCAACCACAAAAATCATGTAATGCGATGCAAAAAGAACAGATGAAGTAAGAAAGGTGTTGAAAATTTATTGAGTGGCTTTCGATAATGGTTTTCATTTTGAGCACCACAAAAGTATGGAGTTTGAAATACAGTCTAAAAATGACATACCTTGTAAAAGATGAGTTGCTGTCCGAAACCCTTATATTCGAAAGAGATGCTCCATTTGTTACAGAAGTGCACCCATCCTATTTTGCGGTAACCCGATCAACCTTTTTGCACATGCTATGTGGGTGATGAAATGATGCCCACTATCATTGCCAATTTCAACTCTTAAGAGTTCATTTGAAGTGCTTTTCAATTTACGGGGTCATTTTAGCTCAAAAAAAATCAACCGTAAAGCAGACAAATAAAAGAGAAGCAGAAGGTTGAACCCAATTTATAGTGGCTTTGAATGGTTACATTTTGAGCACAACAAAAAGTCTGGAGTTGAAATAAATTAAAAAATGAACCATCCCTTTGTGGTAACAGATGAGTTTTTGTACCGAAACCTTATATGTCGGAAGAGATTGTCCATTCTTGTAAACGAAGTGCAAACTATTTTTGCCTTGTTGTAACCCTTAACTTTTTAGGCACATGCTCTGTGGGTGAAATGATGATAATCATGCCAATTTTCACACCTCTTAGAGTTCATGTGAAGTGCTTTTTACACCTCTCGCGGGTCATTAGCTAAAAAAAAAATCAGTAAAATGCATGAAAACACTACAGATGAACTTTTTGTGGTCAAAAAAGAAAGGTGAAAATTCCGATGATGTGGCTTTGTTAGGTTTTCCATTTGAGCACACAAAAAGTCTGGAGTTAAAATTAAGTTCAAAAAATGACAATACTTGTAAACAGATGAGTTTTCGTTCCGAAAACTCCTCGATACTTAGAAAGAGATTGTCCATTTTGTACACGAAGTGAATCCAGTTTTTGCCGTAACACTCTCAACTTTTTAGCACATGCTATGTGGGTGCAATTGATGATTCATGCCAATTTTCAACCTCTTCAAGAGTCATTTGAAGTGATTTTCCATTCATGGTCTTTAGTCTCAAAAAAAATCAGTAAAGGCATGAAAAATAACAGATGAAGGTCAGAAAGGTTTGAAAATTGATGATGTAGCTTTGAATGGTTCCTTGTGAAACACAAAATCTGGAGTTCAAATAAGTTCAAAATAATGAACATCCCTTTTGGTAACAGATGCACGTTTTCGTTCCGAAACCATTGCACTACTTCGAAAGGTGATGGTTTTCCATTTGTACACGAGTGATCCAGTTTGTGCCGTAAACCCCCACTCAACTTTTTAGGGCACAATGCTATGTGGGGGAATGACTGATATCATTGCCAATTTTCAAATCTTCAGATCTTCATGAACGTGCATTCAATTTCAGGTCTTAGGCTAAAAAAAAACTCACGTACTGCATGAAAAATAACAGCAGAAGTCAGAAAGGTTGAAAATTGATGATTGTGGATTTTGAATGGTTCATTTTGAGAACACAAAAAGTCTCGGAGTTTTGAAATAAGTTCAAAAAAATGAAATCCCTTGGAATAGTATGAGTTTTTGTCGAAACCCTTATATTCGGAAAGAAATTGCCATTGTACACGAAGTGCCTCCTACTTCTGCTGTAACCCTCTCAACTTTTTAGCACTGCTATGTGGGTGAATGATGAGATCATTGAAAATTTTCACAAACTCTCCGAGTTGTGGTGTGAAGTGCTTTCAATCCTGCAGGGTCATTTAGCTCAAAACATCAGTACAAAAATCAGAAATGCCTAATGAAAAAAACAGATGAAGTCAGAAAGGGTTGAAAATTGTGATGTGGCTTTGTATGGCATTTGAGCACACAAAAAAAGTGGGAGTTCAAATAAGTCACAAGAAGCCCTTTGTAACAGATGGTTTTCCGTCCCGAAACCCTGATACTTAGAAAGAGATTGTCCATTTTGTACACGAAGTGCATCACAGTTTTTCGCCGTAACACTCTCACCTTTATTTTAGAAATGTATGTGGCGGTGAATGATGAGATCTGCCCAATTTTCCAAATCTTAGCCCAGTTCATTTGAATCAGTGCTTTCAATTTCATGGTAATTGAGCTCAAAAATTCCCCAGTAAATGCATGAAAAATAACAAGATGAATGTCAGAAAGGGTTTGAAAAATTGATGAGTAGCATTTGAATGGGTTCATTTGGAACACACAAATTCTGGAAGTTCAAATAAGTTCAAATAATGAAATCCCTTTTGGAACAGATGAGTGTTCGTCCGAAACCCTGATACTTCGAAAGGGATTGTCCATTTCGTTACACACGAAGTGCAATCCAGTTTTTGCCGTAACCCTCTCAACTTTTAGCCACATGCTATGTGTGGTGGAATGCATGATATAATGCACATTTTCAACCTCTCCTATTCAGAATCTCATTTGAAGTGCATTTCCATTTCAGGTTCTAGGCCTCAAAAAAATCAGTAACATGCATGAAAATAACGATGAAGTCAGGACAGGGTTTGAAAATTGATGATGTGGCTGAATGGTCATTTTGAGACACAAAAAGTATGGCGACCTGGAGTTGAAATAAGTCAAAAAAATGAATCCCTTTGGAAAAGATGAGTTTTGTCCGGAAACCCTATATTTACGAAAGAGAGTGTCCATTTTGTTAAACGCCAAAAAGTGATCCATTTTTGCTGTAACCCTCTCAAGTTTCGCACATTGCTATGTGGGGGAAATGATGATATCATGCCAATTTTCAACCTCTTCAGAGTTCATTTAGCACAGAGTGCTTTCAATTTCCGGGTCCATTTAGCTAAAACAAAAATCAGTTAATGAATTGAAAAATAACAGATGAAGCCTCAGAAAGGGTTGTGAAAATTGCTGATGTGGCTTGAAGGTTCATTTCGAGCACAAAACAAGTTCTGTATGGAGTTAATAAGTTCAAAATAATGAAATCCCTTTGAAACAGCTGAGAGTTTTCGTCCGCAACCCTGATCAACTCGAAAGAGATTGTCATTTGTTACACCGAAGTGAATCACAGTTCTTGCAGAACCTCTCAACTTTTTAGCACATGCTATGTGGGTGACATGAGGTGATATCCATGCCAATTTTAAACCTCTTCAGAGTTCATTTGAAGTGCTTTTCAATTTCAGGGTCAATTAGATCAGAAACATCAGAATGCATGAAAAATAACAGATGAAGTCAGAAGGGTTTGAAATGAGATTGGTATTTTGAAGGTGCATTTGCGCACACAAAAATCTTGGACGTTGAAATCAGTTCCAACAAAAGGAAGGCTCTTTTTGTAACAGATGTGTTTTCGTCTGAAAAGCCTCGGATACTTCGAAAGAGACTGTCCACTTTTGCTACACGAAGTTGGCACCAGTTTCTTTGCTGAACCTCTGAACTCTTTTATCCTATGCTAGTGGGTGTTGAAATGAAGTTATCAGGCTAGTTGTCAAACCTCTGCAGAGTCTATTTGAACGCGATGCAATTTATAGGGTTCATTAGGCGCAAAAAAAATCAGGCAAAGCATGAAAATAACAGATGAAGTCGAAAGGGTTGAAAATTGATGACTGTGTGGATTCGACACCCCCCGGCCCTCATTTTTGTGGAACACACAAAGTCTGGAGTTCAAATAAGTTCAAAAAAAGGATGAAATCCAGTTTGCTATGTATAAAGAGGAGTTTCGTCCGAAACACATGATAATTCAAAAGAGATTGTCCATTTGTACACGAAGTGCATCCAGATTTTGTTCCGTAACCCTCTCAACTTTAGCACCCACTGTATGTGGGTGAAATGATGAAATCATGAGAATTTCAACAACCTCGTAGAGTTCAATTTGAAGGGTTTTCCACCCGTCTTCAGGGTAATTTAGCTCAAAAAATTCAGTTAAATGCAATGAAACATAACAGATGAGTCAGAAAGGGGTTGAAAATTGATGATGTGGCTTTGAATTGTTCACTTTGAGAACACCAAAACTTCTGACTTCAAAATAAGTTCAAAAAACATGAATCCTTGGACAGATGAGTTGTGGCGTCCCGAAACCCTGATACTCGAAAGAGATTGTCATTTTTGTCACACGAAGTGCATCCAGTTTTTGCCGTCGTAATACTCTCACTTTTTAGCACATGTATGTGGGTGAAATGATGATAACCCCCCCGCCCATTCAACCTCTTCAGTTGTTCATTTGAAGTGCTTTAACATTTTCATGGTCATGAGCTTCAAAAACAGTAGTACAATGCATAAACAAAACAGAGCGAAGTCCAGAAAGGTTGAAAAGGATGAGTGGTATTGATGGTTGCATTTTGAGCACACAAAAAGTCTGGGAGTTCAAATAAGTCACAATACTGAACCTTTGTAACATGATGGAGTTTCGTCCGACAAACTGGAACCACTCATCCTTTTCAACCTTTCTGGACTTCGCTCTGTTTTGTTTATGCATTGTACTACTGTTTTTGAAGCTCATGACCATGAAAATGTTAAAGCACTTCAAATGAACAACTGAAGAGGTTGAATGGGCGGGGGGGTTATCATCATTTCACCCACATACATGTGCTAAAAAGTGAGAGTATTACGACGGCAAAAACTGGATGCACTTCGTGTGACAAAAATGACAATCTCTTTCGAGTATCAGGGTTTCGGGACGCCACAACTCATCTGTCCAAGGATTCATGTTTTTTGAACTTATTTTGAAGTCAGAAGTTTTGGTGTTCTCAAAGTGAACAATTCAAAGCCACATCATCAATTTTCGAACCCCTTTCTGACTCATCTGTTATGTTCATGCATTTACTGATGTTTTTTGAGCTACAATTAACCTGAAGCGTGGAAAGCCCTGTCAAATGACCTCAGAGGTTGAAATTCTGCATTTCATCATTTCACCCACATACAGTGGTCTAAAGTTGAGGGTTACGGAACAAAGTCTGGATGCACTTCGTTGTACAAATGGAACAATCTCTTTTGATTATATGTGTTTCGGACGAAAACTCTCTTTACATAGCAACTGGGGATTTCACCTTTTTTTGAACTTATTTGAACTCCCAGACTTTGTGTGTTCCAAAATGACGGGGTGTCAATCCACACATCATCAATTTTCCACCCTTTCCTGACTTCAGTCTGTTCCTTTTTTCATGACTTTGACTGATTTTTTTTGAGCCTGAATGAACCCTGAATAAATAGCATCGTTCAATTAGACTCTGAAGAGGTGACAACAGCCTGCATACTATCATTTCAACACCACTAGCATAGGCTAACAAGTTCTAGAGGTTCGGCAAAGACTGGATGTCAACTTCGTAGTAGCAAAGTGACAGTCTCTCTTCGAATATCCAGGCTTTTCAGGACGAAAACACAGATCTGTTACAAAAGGCTTCTTTTTTGAACGATTTCAACTCCAAATTTTTGTGTGCGCAAATGAACCTCAAAAGCAGATCCGCATTTCAAACCCTTTCTGCCATCTGTTATTTTCATGCATTCTGCTGTTTTGACTAAATGACCCTGAATTAAGCACCTTCAAATGAACTCTGACAGAGGTTTAAAATTGGCATGATATCCCTCATGTCGACCCACATGCTTGTGCTAAAAAGTTGAGAGGGTTACTGCAAGACTGTATTCACTTCGGTGTAACAAATGACAATCCTTTCGAGTATCAGGGTTGTCGACGAAACTCTCAGTCTCGTTCAAGTGATTTCATTATTTTGACTATTAACTCCATCAGAACTTGTTTGGTGTCTCAAACTGAACCATTCAAGCCACTCACAATTTTCACACCCTTTCTGCTTGATCTCGGTTATGTTTCAATGCCTACTGATTTTTGTTTAGCTAAATGGACCCAGAATTGGAAAGCCTCTGTCTAAATGAACTCTGAGAGAGGTTGAAAATTGGCATGATATCATCATTTCCCCCACATAGGCATTGCGTAAAATTGAGAGTGGTTACGGCAAAAATGGATCCTTTGCGTTAACAAAATGACACTCTCTTTCGAAGTATCAGGTTTCCGGACCGAAAACTCATCTTTACAGGGATTTCATTTTTTTGACTTCATTTAACGTCAGGCGCCAATTTTTATGTTCTCAAAATGACCATTCAGCCACATCATCAATTTTCAAAACCCTGTCTCTGACTTCTCTGTTATTTTCATGCATGTTACTGATATTTTTTGAGGCTAAATTACCTGAAATGAAAGCACTTCAATGAATCTGAAAGGAGGGTTGAACAATGTGTCATTATATCATCATTTCACCACCCATAGCATTGGCTAAAAGTTTTTAGAGGGTTACGGCACAAAACTGGATGCACTTCGTGTTAACGAAAATGGACAATCCCTTTCGAAGTATCAGGGTTTCGGACGAAAACTCATCTGTTACAAAGGGGATTTCATTATTTGAACTTATTAACTCCAGAATTTTTGTTCCAAAATGAACCATTCCAAAGCCACTCATCAATTTTCACCCTTTCTGTACTTCATTTGTTATTCTTTTCATTGCATTTAGCTGGATTTTTAAGCTAAATACCCTAATTGAAGCACTGATTCAAATGAACTCTAGATGGTGAAATTGGGCATGATATTCATCATTGCACCCACATAATTGTGCTAACATGTGAGAGGTTACGGCGAAAAACTGGATGTCACGTCGTGTACAAAATGGACAATCTTTTCAAGTATCAAGGGTTTCGGGACAAACTCATCTTTACAAAGGTCTTCTTTTTGAACTTATTTGCAACTCCCACTGAATTTTTGTGTGCTCAATGACCATCAAGCCCATCCACATTTTCAACCCTTTCTGACTTCATCTGTTATTTTTCATAGGTCATTTACTGATTTTTTTTTTTTGAGCTAAATGGGACCCCTAGAATTGAAATGCACTTCACACAACTCGAGAGTGTAAAATTTGGCATGATCATCATCATTCACCCACATAGCGTGCTAAAAAGTTGAGAGTGGTTACAGGGCAGAAGATAGGAGTGCCTTCGTGTACAATGGACATCCTTTCTCGAATATAAGGGTTTTTTCGGACAAAAACTCATCTAGTTCAAGGGATTTCATTTTTGTTGAACTTATTGTAACTCCGAGAATTTTTGTGTGTTCAAAATGACCATTCAAATGCCACAACATCAATTTTATCAACCTTTCTGACTTCATCTGTTATTTTTCATGCAGTTACTGAGTTTTTTTTAGCCTAAATGACCTGAAATTGAAGCACTTCAAATAAATCTGAAGAGTTGAAAATTGGCAATGATATCAGTATTACATTCTCACCCACATAGCATTGTGCTAAAAAGTTGAGTGGGTTACGGCACAAAACTGGATGCACTTCGTGTACAAATTGGAACCACATCCTTTCGAAGTAGTCAGGGTTTCGGAACGAAAAACTGCATCTGGTTACCAAGGGATGTTCATTTTTTGAACTGTATTTGAACTCCAGACTTTTGTGTTTCACAAGAACCATTCAAAGCTACAATCATCCATTTTCAACCTTTCTGACCTTCATCTGTTATTTTTCATGTATCATTTACGATTTTTTTTGGACTAAAGACCTGAATGGAAACACTTCAATGAACTCTGAAGAGTTGAAAATTGGCATGATATCAATTTCACCCACATAAGCATGTGCTAAAGTTGAGAGGGTTACGTCAAAATGGATCACTTCGTGTACAAACAATGTGACAATCTCTTTCTAAGTATCAGGATTTCGGAACGAAAACTCATCCTGTTACAAAAGTGGATTGCATTTTTTGAACTTAATTTAAACTCCAGACTTTGTTTGTGTCTCAAATGGAAACCAATCTAAAGCCAATCATCGAATTTTCACCTTCTTTCTGACACATTCATCTGTAGTTTTTCATGCATTTACTGATTTTTTTTTTAGCTAATGACCCGTGAGAGATGTAGAAAAGCACTTCAAATGACTCTAGAGAGTGTGAAAATTGGCATGATTATCATCATTCCACCCACAGAGCATGTGCCTAAAAGTTACGGGTTCAAGGCAAAAACTAGTTTGCACTTCGTTGTACAGAATGGGACAATCTCTTCGAATATACAGGTTTCGGTACAAAACTCATCTGTTACACAAGGGATGTTCATTATGTTGAATTTATTTGAACTCCAGACTTTTTGTTGTGCTTCAAAATGCCTTCAAAGCCACTCATAACAATTGGTTCAACCCTTTCTGCTTCTCTTTATTTGTCATGCAATTTACGGTGTTTTTTTTTGGCTAAAATGACCTAGAATTGAAAAGCAGCTTCAAATGAACTCTTAAGAGGTTGAAATTCGCATGATATGGGCATCATTTCATCCCACATAGCACTGTGCAAAAAGGTTGAGGTTCGCAAATGGATGGTGCCTTCTGTATCAATTCTGGAGCAATCCTTTCGAAGTATCAGGGTTTCGGAGAACTCATCTTGTTACAAAGGTGATGTCATTTTTTGAACTTTTTCAAACTCCATACTTTTGTGGTGCTCAAAATGAACCATTATCAAAGCCACATCATACATTTTACAACCCTTTCTGACTTCATCTGTTTTTTTGCATGCATTACTGATTTTTTGTGGAGCACAATGACCATGAATTGAAAAGCCTTCAAATGAACTCTGGAAGGTTGAAATTGGCATGAGTATCAATCATTTCACCCAGCATAGCATGTCTAAAAAGTTGAGAAGGTTTACGCAAAAACTGGATGCACTCTGTAGCAAATGGACAATCCTTTCGAAGTATCAGGGTTTGCGACGAAAACACTATCTGTGACAAGGGTCTCACTTTTTTGACTTATTTGAACTCCAGACTGTTTTTGGTGGCTCAAAATGAACCATCAAAGCCAGTGCACATATCAATGTTTCAACCTCTTTCGACTTCATCTGTTTCATTTTTATCATAGCTTGATTTCTGGTTTTTTTGCTAAATGACCCTGAAATTGAAAAGTCACTCAATGAACTCTGAGAAGGTCGAAAATTGGGCTGGATATCATCATTTTCACCCACATAAGCATGTGCTAAAATTGAATGGTTACAAGCAAAAACTAGGATCACTTCGTGTATACAAAATGGACAATCTCTTTCGAATATATCAGGGGTTTTCGGACGAAAACTCATCTGTTATCAAACGGGATTTCATTTTTGATTCTATTTAAAACTCCAAGACTTTTGTGTGTCTCAAATGAACCATTCAAATCAGACCACTCAGCAGATGTTGTTTCACCATTGTCTGACTTCATGCTGTTTTTTTTCAGCATTTACACGATTTTTTTTTGAGCTAATGACCCTGAAATGAAAAGCACGTCAAATGAACTCTTGAAGAGGTTGAAAATTGGCATGATAACAATCAAACACTTGTCCCGCCAATAGCCAGTGCTCAACAAGTTGAGAGTGTTTAACGGCAAAACTGATGCACTCGTGTACAAATGTACAAATCTCTTTCGTGAAGTATATATGTTTCGGACGAAAACTCAGCTGTTTCAAGATGGATGTTCAATTATTTTAACTTATTTGCACATCCAGACTTTTGTGGTTTCTCAAAAGAACATTCAACCCACATCATCAATTTTTCAAACCCTTTCTGCTACAGTCCTGTTATTTTTCTATGCTTCACTGAATTTTTTGTAGCTAAATGACCCTGATTGAAAGCGGAGCTGTGCAAATGAACTCTGAAGAGGGTTGAAATTCGCATGCTATCATCATTTCACAACCACTAGCAATGTGCTAAAGTTGAGGGAGTTACGACAAAATCTGAATGCACTTCGTGTACACAAATGGACATCGGATCGTGTTGGCGAGTATTCAGGGTTTCGGACCGAAAACTGGGCTCTGTTACAAGGGATTTCATTTTTTTGAACTTATTTGAACTCCAGACTTTTTGGATGTTGCTACAAATGACCATTCAAAGCCACATCATCATTGTTCAACCCTTTCTTCCTTCACTGTCTATTTTTCATGCATGAATTTACTGATTTTTTGGAGCCTACATGACCCTAAGATTGAAATGCAACTTCAAATAACTCTGAAGAGGTTGACAACTTAGCAATGGTATCAGCATTTCATTCCCCCACATAGCATGTGCTAAAGTGAGGAGGGTAACGGCAAAAATGATGCTATCGGTGTTACAAAAAAGATGGACAATCCCGTTTCGAAGTATCATGGTTTTCGGACGAAAAACCATATTACAAGGGCTTCCTTTTTTGAACTGTGTTTCACTCCAGACTTTTTTATTTGCTCAAATTGAACCATTCAAAGCACATCATCAATTCATTTCAACCCTCACTTCAACTGCTTCATATCAGTGTCATATTATATTAGCATTATACTGATAGTGTGAACATTGTTGAGCTAATGCCCTTAAATTGAAACAACTTCAAAATGAACTCTGAAGGTTTGAAAATGTGGCATGGATTCATCATTTCACGACCCGACATATGTGTGCTAAAAGTTGAATGGTTACCGCAAAAACTGGATCACTTGTGTACAAAATGGACAATCTCTTTCGATATATCAGGTTCGAGCGAAAACTTCAAATCTTGTTACAAGGGATTTCATTATTTGATCTTATTTTTGAGCACTCCAGAACTTTATTGGTGCAATACCAACAATGAACCAATTCACGGCCACAATACGATCACTTTCACAACACCTTTCTGACGTTCATCTGTTTATATTTCAGTGCTTCTGCATTTTTTTTGAAGTCTAAATGACCAGTGAATTGAAAAGCACTTTCAAATTAGACTCTGAAGGTTGAAAATTGGCATGATGACATCATTTTTCACCCACATTAGTGCATGCTAAAAAGTGGAGAGTTGTCGTGGCACAAAAACTTGGATGCACTTCCGTGTACCAAAGGCCAATCTCTATTCGAAGAGTCATAGGGTTTCGGACGAAACATCTTTTACAAAGGGTTTCATTTTTTTTGAACTTTTTCAATCCAGATTTTTGTTCTCAAATGAACACTTCAAACCACACATCAGCTAATTTACGACACACCTTTATGACCTTCATCTTTATTTGTATTCATGCCTTACTGATTTTTTTGAGCTAATGACCCTGTAATTGAAAAGCACTTTCAATGAAACTCTAAGAGGTTAAAATTGGCATGATAGTATCATCATTTCCACCCACATATGCATGTGCTAAAAGTTGCGAGGTTCCGGCAAAAGCTGGATGCGACATTCGTGTACAGAATGGACAATCTCTTTCGAAGTAATCGATGGTTTCCCGGACGAAACTGCATCTGTGTACAAGGTTTTCATTTATTTTGAACTTATTTTGCACTCCAGACTTTTTGTTGTTCAAAATGACACACTCTCAAAGTCCACATCATCATTTTCAATTCAACCTTTTCTACTTCAATCTGTTATTTTCATCATGTGGCATGATGTTTTTTTTAGCTAATGACCCTTGAAATTGAAAAGCACTTCAACTGAACTCTGAGAGGTTGAAAATTGGAGTGATAACTCTCATTTCACCGCGACTACATAGTGCTAAAAAAGCTTGAGAAGGGTTATCAGAGCAAATACGATGCCACTTCGTTAAAAAAGCGGTGGACAATCTCTTTCTGAAATATAAGGTTTCGGACAAAACTCATCTGTTACAAAGGATTTTCAGATTTTTTTGAACTGTAATTGTCAACTCCAATTTTTGGGTGCTCAAAATTGAACCATATCACAAGGCCACACTCATCAATTTTCACCTTTCTGACTCTCATCTGTTAATTGCATGGCTTTACAGTCTTTACTGATTTTTTTTTGGCTCTAATATGACCCTGTAAATTGAAAGAGCCTTAAATGAACTCAGGGAAGAGGTTGAAATTGCCATGATAGCATCATTTCCACCCCATCGGCATGTGCCTAAAAAGTGTGAGAGGGTTACGGCAAAAACTGGATCAGGCTTCGTTAACGAAATGGACAATCCCTGTGAAGTATCGGGTTTTCGGACGGAAAACTTCATCTGTTTACAAAGGGATTCATATTTTGAACTATTTGAACTCAAGAATTTTGGTGTTCGTTCAAAGAACCATTCAAAAGCCACATCCATCATTTTCAACCCTTTCATCTCAGCTGTTTTTTTTCATGCATTTACTGATTTTTTGAGCTAAAGACCATGAAATTGAAAAGCACTTCAATGAACGTCTGAAGAGGTTGAAAATTGGCAGAATCCATACATTTCACCCACTAGCATGTGGCCTCAAAAAAGTTGAGAGTGTTACGGCAACAAATGGATTGGGCACTTCGTGTACAATGGACAATCTCTTTCGAAGTATCAGGGTTTCGGACCGTAAAACTCATCTTTTACAAAAGGATTTCTTTTTTTGAACTTATTTGAACTCCATACTTTTTGTGTGCTCAAAATGAACCATAAACGAAAGCCACATAATCAATTTTCAAACCCTTCTGACTTCATACTGTATTTTTGCATGCATTTATACTGATTTTTGAGCTAAATGCCCTGAAATTGAAAGCACTTCAATGAATCGAAGAAGGTTGAAAATGGTGCATGATATCATCTTTCAGCACCCACATATAGACTGATGCTAAAAATTTGAGAGGGTTACAGCAAAAATAGGATTGCAACTTCAGGATACAAAATGGACAATCTCTTTCGAATATAAGGGTTTCGGGACAAAAACTCATCTGTTACAAAGGGATTTCATTTTTTTTGAACTTATTTCAAACTCCAGCTTTTTTGTGTCTAGCAAAATGAACCATTCAAACCCACATCATCAATATTTCAACCCTATTCTGACTTCATCTTTTATTTTTAGCATTGATTTACTGATTTGTTTTGAGCTAAAGCTGAACCCTGCATTGAAAAGCTTCAAAGAACTCTGAAGAGGTTGAAAATTGGCATGATATCATCTCCACCAACATAGCATGTCGCTAAAAGTTTAGGAGGGTTATGCAAAACTGGATGCACTTCGTGTACGAAATGGACAATCTCTTTTCGAAAAGTATCAGGGTTTCGATGAAAACATCGTTACAGAAGGAGATTTATTATTTTGAACTGATTTGAACTCCAGACTTTGTTGGTGTCCCCCCAAAATGAACCATTCAAAGCCACATCATATTGTCAAACCCTTTCTGACTTCATCTGTGTATTTTTCATGCTGTTACGTTTTTTTTTTGAGCCAAATGACCCTGAATTGAAAAGCCACTTCAATGAACTCTGAAGAGGTTGAAAATTAGCCGATGCTATCATCATTCGCCACAGGTCAACTAGCAATGTGTAAAATGTTGAAGTGTTCACGGCAAAATCTGGAGCACTTGTGTACACAATGAGACAATCTCTTCGAAAGTATCATGGGTTTACGTGACGAAAACTATCTGTAAAAGGGATTTCATTTTTTTTTGACTTATTGAACTCCAGACTTTTTGTGTGACTCAAAAGAACCATTCAAAGACCACATCAATCCATTTTCAACGCTTCTGACTTCATCGTTAATTTTTCATGCATTTACTGATTTTTTGTGAGCTAATGACCCTGAGAATGAAAAAGCACTTCAAATGAACTCTGAGAGGTGGACAAATTGGCAGGGTATCATCATTTCCCCCACATAGCATGTGCTAAAAAGTTTGAGAGGTGTTTACGGCACGAAACGTGGTGCACTTTCGTGTACCAAAATGGGACAATCCCTTTCGAGTATCAGGGTTTCGGACGAAAACACTATGTGACACAAGGGCTTCCTTTTTTGAACTTATTTCAACTCAGATTTTGTGTGCTCAAAATGAACCATTCAAAGCCACAGTCATCAATTTTCAACCTTTCGACTTCATCTGTTATTTTTTCATGCATTTCGGTTTTTTTGAGCTAATGACCCTGGAAATTGAGAAAAGCACTTCAACCATGAACTCTGAAGAGGTTGAAAATTGGCATAGAATCATCATTTCCCCCACATAGCATGTGCTAAAAGTTGACAGGGTTACGGCAAAAACTGGATGCACTTCGTGTACAAAATGGACAATCTCTTTCGAAGTATCAGGGTTTCGGACGAAAACTCATCTGTTACAAAGGGATTTCATTATTTTGAACTTATTTGAACTCCAGACTTTTTGTGTGCTCAAAATGAACCATTCAAAGCCACATCATCAATTTTCAACCATTTCTGACTTCATCTGTTATTTTTATGCATTTACTGATTTTTTTGAGCTAAATGACCATGAAATTGAAAAGCACTTCAAATGAACTTTGAAGAGGTTGAAAATTGGCATGACATCATCATTTCACCCACATAGCATGTGCTAAAAAGTTGAGAGTGTTACGGCAAAAACTGGATGCACTTCGTGTACAAAATGGGCAATCTCTTTGATCGATATCAGGGTTTCGGACGAAAACTCATCTGTTACAAAAGGGATTTCATTTTTTTGAACTTTTGAAGTCCAGAATTTTGTGTTCTCAAAATGAACAATTCAAAGAACACACATCAATTTCACCCTTTCTAACTTCATCTGTTATTTTTCATGGCTTTACTGAATTTTTTGAGCTAAATGTACCCTGAAATGAAAAGCACGTTCAAATGAACTCTGAAGAGGTTGAAACATTCGCATGATATCATCATTTCACCCACATAGCATGTGCTAAAAGTTGAGAGGTTACGACAAAATCTGGATGCACTTCGTGTACAAAATGGACATCGTCTTTCGAAGTATCAGGGTTTCGGAACGAAAACTCATCTGTTACAAGGGATTTCATTTTTTGAACTTATTTAACTCCAGACTTTTGTTGCTCAAAATGAACCATTCAAAGCACCAATCATCAATTTTCAACCCTTTCGACTTCATCTGTTTTTTTCAGGCATTTGCTGATTTTTTTGAGCTAATGACCCTGAAAATTGAAAAACACTTCAAATGAACTCTGAAGAGGTTGACACTAGCATGGTATCATCATTTCACCCACATAGCATGTGCTAAAAAGTTGAGAGGGTGACGGCAAAAAATGGATGCACTTCGTGTACAAAAAGGACAATCTCTTTCGAAGTATCAAGGGTTTCGGACGAAAAACACATCTGTTACAAAGGGCTTCTTTTTTTGAACTTATTTCAACTCCAGAGTTTTGTGTGTGCTCAAAATGAACCATTCAAAGACACATCTCAATTTTCAACCCTTTCTGACTTCAATTGTTATTTTTCATGCATTTACTGATTTTTTGAGCTAATGACCCTGAAATTGAAAAGCACTTCAATGAACTCTGAAGAGGTTTGAAAATTGGCATGAGTATTCATCATTTTCACCCACATAGCATGTGCTAAAAAGTTGAGAGGGTTACGGCAAAAACTGGATGCACTTCGTGTACAAAATGACAATCTCTTTCGAATTATCAGGGTTTACGACGAAACTCATCTCGTTACAAAGGGATTTCATTTTTTGAATATTTGAACTCCAGACTTTTTTGTGTGCTCAAAATGAACCATTCAAAGCCACATCACTCAATTTTCAACCCTTTCTGACTTCATCTGTTATTTTTCATGCATTTACTGATTTTTTTGAGCTAAATGACCTGAAATTGAAAAGCACTTCAAATGAACTCTGAAGAGGTTGAAAATTGGCATGATATCATCATTTCACCCACATGGCATATGCTAAAAATTTGAGAGGGTTACAGCAAAAATAGGATGCACTTCGTGTCCAAAAGGACAATCTCTTTCGAAATATAAGGGTTTCGACAAAAACTCATCTGTTACAAAGGGATTTCATTTTTTTGAACTTATTTTCAACTCCAGACTTTGTTATGTGTGCTCAAAATGAACCATTCAAAGCCACATCATCAATTTTCAACACCTTTCTGTGACTTCATCTGTTATTTTCATGCATTTACTGATTTTTTTGAGTAAATGACCCTGAAATTGAAAAGCACTTCAAAGGAAACTCTAAAGGTTGAAAATTGGCATGGATATCATCATTCCACCCACATAGCATGTGCTAAAAAGTTGAGAGGGTTACGGGCAAAAACTGGATGCACTTCGTGTGACGAAATGACAATCTACTTCGAAGTATCAGGGTTTCGGACGAAACTCATCTGTTACAAAGGGATTTCATTATTTTGACACTTATTTGAACTCCGACTTTTGTGTGTTCAAAATGAACCATTCAAAGCCACATCATCAATTTCAACCCTTTCTGTGCTTCATCTGTTATTTTTCATGCATTTACTGATTTTTTTTGAGCTAAATATATGAGACCTGTAATTGAAAGCACTTCAAATGAACTCTGAAGAGTTAAAATTGGCATGATCATCATCATTCACCCACATAGCATGTGCTAAAAAATGGAGAGGGTTACAGCAAAAATAGGATGCACTTCGTGTACACAAATGGACAATCTCTTTCGAAATATAAGGTTTTCGGACAAAAACTCATCTTCAAAGGGATTCATTTTTTTTGAACGTATTTCAACTCCAGACTTTTTGGTGCTCAAAATGACCATTCAAAGCCACATCATCAATTTTCAACCCTTTCTGACTTCATCTGTTATTTTCATGCATTTACTGATTTTTTTGAGCTAAATGACCCTGAAATTGAAAAGCACTTCAAATGAACTCTGAAGAGGTTGAAAATTGGCATGATATCATCATTCCACCCACATAGTGTAACACCCCCAGTGGTTAGCCACAGTAATTCCATTTTGATTATGCCATGACATCATGATTATCGTGCCTAAAACTCAGTTGCATATATTCGCATTTCAACTCCTAAGTCAACTTCAAATAATTAAACTAAAGTGGAAAATAAAAGTTGTTCAAACTGGAAAACTAAAATTGGCCTCATTTGCAAATATTCCCATAGCATTTTAAAAATGATTGCAACATTAAGTTGGAATTGTAATAGGAGCGAGCACAAGGAACAACAGCACCATAACACTATTTAATCCTTTTTTTCAATTTAAAATAAAATCCAAAAAAGATATGGACCCAAACCAATTTCTCAGCAGTGACAGATAATGCACTTTAAAAATGAGCAAGTCTCATATTTACAAAATTCTTTTGAATAAATAAAGAGAAAACATAAAGGGAAAAGAAAAACGTAAAATAAAAAATAAAAGGAAAGAACCCCCCCCCCCCCCACTGGGGCCTGCCAGCTGGCCTCAGCCCGCCACGCCAGCCCCCCCGCCCGCTATATTCCCCCCCCTCACAGAAAGGGTTGAAAATTGATGATGTGTCTTTGAATGGTTCATTTTGAGCACACAAAAACTCTGGAGTTGAAATAAGTTCAAAAAAAGGAAGCCCTTTGTAACAGATGTGTTTTCGTCCGAAACCCTGATACTTCGAAAGAGATTGTCCATTTTGTACACGAAGTGCATCCAGTTTTTGCCGTAACCCTCTGAACTTTTTAGCACATGCTATGTGGGTGAAATGAAGTTACCATGCTAGTTGTCAACCTCTTCAGAGTTTATTTGAAGTGCTTTTCAATTTCAGGGTCATTAGGCTCAAAAAAATCAGCAAATGCATGAAAAATAACAGATGAAGTCAGAAAGGGTTGAAAATTGATGATGTGGCTTTGAATGGTTCATTTTGTGCACACAAAAAGTCTGGAGTTCAAATAAGTTCAAAAAAATGAAATCCCTTTGTAACAGATGAGTTTTCGTCCGAAACCCTGATACTTCGAAAGAGATTGTCCATTTTGTACACGAAGTGCATCCAGATTTTGTCGTAACCCTCTCAACTTTTTAGCACATGCTATGTGGGTGAAATGATGATATCATGCGAATTTTCAACCTCTTCAGAGTTCATTTGAAGTGCTTTTCAATTTCAGGGTCATTTAGCTCAAAAAATTCAGTAAATGCATGAAAAATAACAGATGAAGTCAGAAAGGGTTGAAAATTGATGATGTGGCTTTGAATTGTTCATTTTGTTGTTGCTTCCGCTTCTCGTCTATGATCGAGCATTGTATTCGAGCCTCCGTGGCCCCTGGCTTGTATTATGATGCTTGTATGACTTATTTATGTTTAAGAGTTGTGTTGTGATATCTTCCCGTGAGTCCCTGTCTTGATCGACCTTTGCTGCATGATTGTCTAGATCACGTTGGCGTGTTTGCTGCACAAGGGACTGGGGCCCCTAATGTATACCGGGCTGTGGGCCACCCCTGTATCACATGGCACCACACAGGCACCTCTTCACACACACACGCCTCTCAGGCGCACGGGTTACCCTCAGGCCGACCCGCCTTTCCAAGTAACAGTGTAAAGTCCAAGTATCCGTGTGTCCATAACATCAAGGGAATCCGAGGTATCACCCTCGATGGATACCCACTAGATGTAACTGTACCCAAGGTGAACGTAGGAGGAATCACCCTCGATGTGTTCACACTTGATGTGTTGCAGACAGGCGTCCTTACCGGAGTGTTGATGGAGGAATCACCCTCGATGACACGACCATAGCTACTACTAACAGAGTTAACATCAGAAGTGCTACTAGTTTCATCACCTCGCACCTCGATAGTAACGCTGCAGTGTCGTTACCAACTAAGGGGGTGATGTGCGGTGTCAGGGTCTGTTCTTCAATCCAGTTGATCGGGTCTTCTGTATCAGCGGGCAACAAGGATCAAGGTGGGGTCCCTAGTGGGTCTCTACCCAGCCTATACTAGCAGTTTAGGTTAAGCAGGTAAGGTACATACCAGGTTACAATATGACAGCTATGCATCAGAATAGGTAAAGCAGTAGCAGCAGCAAATTCTAATGCAAGCATGAGAAAATTAGATAGGCGATATCGGGATGATCAAAGGTGGGGCTTGCCTGGTTGCTCTGGCAAGAGGAGGGGATCGTCAACGGTGGCGTCGGGCTCCTAGCTGCGTCGTCTCGGGGACGACGTCGGTGTCAGGGTCTACCGAGAGAGAAGAGGGGGAGGAAACAGTATAAATATACAGCAACATGAGCACACATAGTAATGGCATTACGCAGTGACAGAGGTGATCTAACGCAGTGCCAGGTGATACTGGCGAAGAGGGATCATCCGGGAAAGTATTCCCGTTGTTCGGACATTTGTCAGACAGATGACCGAGGGGAAAGGTTGCATGTCTGATAGTTGAGACATGTGTGGACGAACGGACCGCTATTCGGATTCGCCTCGTCGTTCTGAGTCAACTTTCATGTACAAACGTATTCGATCCGACTACGGATTATTTTATATGTTTTCTAAAGTTTTTATTAATTTCTGGAATTTATTTAGTTATTTTTAAATTAACATTATCCGAAACAGTGTTTATATACTTTTATACCCAGACTCAGCTAGCCCATTAGAATGACATGGGTCACGTAGACTGCTGAGTCAGCAGTCAACGGCTGACTGTCGCTGGTGAACAGTGTCGGTGGGCCCGGGTTGTCAGTGTCACTGTGTATTAACAGTGTTTAATTTAAACACTAACTAACTAGTTAGTGTCCTGTGGCCCACACTCAGTGGGTTAGGGGGGTCATTAGTGCTAACTAATGGGCCACGTCGGCGGCTAGCGCCGGCGCTACTCCGGCGGCTCCGGCGATCGCCGGCAGCCGACTCCGGTCACGAGAGCAAGCGGGGGTAGGTCCTACGGGTTCAGGGAGAGGAGGCGCGTCGATATGGCCTCGGGGTGGCCGGAGATGGCGTGAAACTGGCGGCGGCGAGCAGAGTGGCAGCGGCGCAGCACGGGCTCGCCGGTCGTGGTGCTGTGGCTTGCAGTCGAGCGAACTGGGCGGCTAGCGGCACTTACAGCGCTCCAGGGGCACGCGCGCACCCTCAGCGGAGCTTGAGGCACGGCAACGATGAGCTCCCTGGCAATGGCGGACGGCGACGCGGGAGCTTGCAGGTCATCGCTAGGGACGAATGGGCGCGATAGGGATAGGAGGAAGGGGAAGTTGGAGCTCACGGCGAGCTCGATGCTGCACTCGGGACGCCGACGACGTCGAGGTTGGGCAGATCAACGGCGGTGATCCGCGGGCAGAGTCGAGGGAAATGGACGATGGCCGATGGCTTGGGGAGGCCTCTTGCTCGCGTGCGTTGGCGAGGAGGTCGAGACGTCGAGGCGCAGCTCCTGGGCACCTTCGCGGGCTCGAGGAGGGCAGTGGGCGCTGATCGATGGGGGGCGTCGGCGAGCTCGCACTGGCGAGAAGGAACAGAGAGGGAGAGGTGAGGGGGGGTCATAGGCCCGGGGTGGTTGGGCTCTAGGGTTCCAGAGAGAGGGGGGAATATAGCGGGGGTGGGGGCTGGGCCGGCCTGGCGGGCGAGGCCAGCTGGGCTAGGCCCCATTCGGGGGGGGGGGGGGGTTCTTTCCTTTTATTTTTTTTATTTCTTTTTTCTTTTTCCCTTTCATTTTCTCTTTATTTTTCTTCAAAAGACTTTTTGTAAATATGAGACTTGCTCCATTATTTACAGTGCATTATCTGTCACTGCTAGAAATGGTTTGGGGTCCATATCTTTTTGTTTGGATTTATTTAAATTGAAAAGGATAAATAGTGTTATGTTGTGTTGTTCCTTGTTGCTCGAGTCCTATTACAATTCCAACTAATGTTGCAATCATTTTATAAATGCTATGGGAATTTGGCACAATGAGGCACATTTTAGTTTTCCAGTTTGAACAACTTTTATTTTCCACTTTAGTTTAAATTTGAAGTTGACTTAGGAGTTGAAATGCAATATGATGCAACTGATGTTTAGGCACTGATAATCATGATGTCATGGCATAATCAAAATGGAATTACTGTGCTAACCACTGGGGGTGTTACAAATCTCCTCTACTAAACAGAATTCTCGTCCCGAGAATTAGAAGTAGAAGGAAAAAGTTCGGGGTATTCCGCTCGAAGTTTATCCTCGCGTTCCCAAGTGGCTTCATCTCCGTATGATTTGACCACTGTACTTTGAGAACTTGGTAACCTTCGACGGGTTCGACGTTCAGCTTCATCGAAATGCGGATCGGATGCTCCTTATAAGAAAGGTCATCATGCAATTCGGCATCTCGTGACCACAGCTCGGTGCGAGATTCCTTGAAGCATTTACGAAGTTGCGACACTGAAAGACGCGTGGACATGAGAAATTGCGGCGGCATTCCGTTTTATATGCCACCTGACCACGTCTAGCAACAATGCGAAAAGGACCAATGTAGCGCGGAGCTAACTTGCCCTTGATTCCAAAACGTTGAGTGCCCTTCATAGGATGACACGAAGATAAGCTTGATCACCAGGTTGATAAATCAAACCCCATCGTTTGCGATCATAGTTGCTCTTCTGCGGTCCTGAGCCGCCTTGAGATTTTCCCGACAATTCGAGCTTTCTCTTCGGCGTGTTGAGTAATTTCTGGACCACCGAGTGGTCGTTCCCCTCAGTTTCTGACCAAGTCAGAGGGGTTCGACATTACGTCCATATAGTACTTCAAAGGGGCCATTTTCAAGCTGGCTTGATAACTGTTGTATAAGAGAACTCACATACGGAGAGATTCTTCCCACTTCTTGCCGAACGAAATAACACAAGCTCGCCAGCATGTCTTCAAGCACTTGGTTGACTCGTTCAACTGGCCTTGGGATTGGGGATGATAAGCTGAACTCCAGGTATAGGATTCCCATAGCTGTTTGAAAACTTTCCAGAACTTTGAAGTGAAAAGGCCGCCACGATCCGAACTATCTCCTTCTGTATACCGTGGAGTGAAACAATTCTGGAGATATATAACTCTGCTAACTGACTAGCAGTGATCGTCTCTTTGACAGGCAGAAAGTGTGCACCTTGGAGAGTTGGTCGACGACAACAAGATAGCATTGTGACCCTTTTGTGACCGTGGAAGTCCTGTAATTGAAATCCATTTGCACTTTATCCCATTTCCATAGAGGAATAGGTAACGGTTGCAAGATTCCAGAGGCTTCTGATGTTTCTGCTTTAACGCGACGACACACATCACATGCACACATAACGAGCAATGTCCTGCTTCATTTAGACCACCAGTACCTTTGACGGATATCTCGTACATCTTAGTGCTACCCGGAGAATAGACAACGGGGTATCATGTGCTTCCTCATAACCTTGTCAGTCTGAGTTCGAAGCAGGTACGACAATGCGGCCTCTGAAATACAAGTTCCATCTCTCAGACAGCGGAAATCCCTGTACTTTTCAAGGTGAAGACTATTCTTCATCAGATCAACTTCAGCAATCTTTAGCTTGCGCATTCTTAACAGCTTTCTCAAGATCTGGTTGTACCACAGGTTTTAGAGAACCCTGTGGAACAATACGCAAATTCAGCTTGCACAGTTCTTCAAAAGACGAGGTTGAGCTCGCTTAACCATGAGGTTGTCGCAAATGTATTGGCGCTTAAGGCATCAGCCATCACGTAGCCTTGCCAGGGGTATAGGAAATACCCAAATCATAGTCCGAAATGGTCTCCACCATCTTTGCTGACGGAGGTTTTAGAGATGTAGTGAACAAGTACTCCAGACTTTTATGATCCGTGTATATCTCGCAACGATTACCGAGGAGGTAATTGTCGCCACAACTGCAATGCATAGATGACAGCAAGCAGCTAGTTCTAGATCATGTACCGGATAATTCTCTTCATGTGTGGGCGCAACGACGAGAGCCATAGCAATCACTTTGCGCTCTTGCATTAGGATACAGCCTAATCCTTCACGGGATGCGTCACAATAAATCACGAAGTCTTTACGGGAATCTGGAGGAGCAAGTACTGGGGCAGACGTTAGCTTGTCCTTGAGTGTTTGAAAGCTTCCTGACATTTTTCTGTCCATTCAAACTTAACGCCCTTGTGAAGCAATCAGTCAGGCTTAGCAATCTTAGAAAAATTCTCGACAAAACGACGGCAATAACTTGCAAGACCGAGAAAACTTCTCACTTGCTTGACGTTCTCGGAGGAGTCCAGTCAAGTATAGCCTGAACTCGTTCTGGGTTAACGGCAATGCCATCTTTCGAAATCACATGGCCGAGATATGTCCACTTCAGACAACCAGAATTCACATTTAATATTTTGCATACAGTTGGTGTTCCGGGACTTTCCAGTACAAGACGGAGGTGTTCAGCATGTTCTTCCTTATTCTTTGAATAACCCAGAATATCATCTAGATATACCACGACGAACTTGTCGGAGTAATCCATGAAGTGTAATTCATCAGACGGGAGAATGTAGCTGGAGCATTTGTTAAGCCGAATGACATGACAGTGTACTCATAAGAGCCATAGCGAGTAACAAATGTAGTCTTCGGAATATCCTCTTCACGAACACGCGATCTGATGATAACCCAATCTCAAATCAAGCTTAGAGATACTGAGGAACCACCAAGTTGATCATACAAATCATTGATCCGAGGAAGCGGATACTTGTTCTGAATTGTTGCTTGGCTGATTGGTCGATAATCCTGAACCAATCGGTTAGTTCCATCCTTCTTCTTAACGAAGAGTGAAGGTGCTCCCCAGCAGAGGAACTGGGGCGGATGAAACCTTTTTAAGTGACGTGTCGATTTCTTCTTATGTCCCAAAAGGTGATGCGGAGGCATCTTATAAGGCGCGCTTCGCAATAGGAGTTGTCCAGGCTTCAAGTCGATGACAACCTCGACAGCTCTAGCAGGGGGTATTCCTGGAAGTTCTTCTGGAATACATCTTGAAAATCACGAACAACTGGAACTTTCTCGATGCCTTCAAGAGGTGAAGCATTCATGCATTCAGAAGAAAATCTGAGCTTCGGCGTCCTGAACTGTTCGAGCCGAGTATCTGAGTGTCTGTCCGGAAGGATGAGTGAGCTGGACTGTCTTAGCAGCGCAATCAATCAAAGCATTATGGGCTGTCAACCAGTCCATACCGAGAATGATGTCTATGTCGGAAGGTCCAAGAGCAATAAGGAAGCAGAGAATATCAACCCTTCATTCTCGATTTGATTGTTGTGACTTACCATCTTGGTTTGCCACCTGGAACGGGGAGTGATAATCTCTAATGGTGTGGGCGCATAATCTAGAGGTAGCTCATGCCGCTGAGCAAATTTGTTGAGACACAAAGGAATGTTATGCCTGGAATCAAAAGAACAGAAGCTGCACTGAAATACTGACAGAGTTCCCATCACGATTTTTGTAGACTCACGAGCTTCTCCCATTTTGACGTGAGTGACCTGGCCTCGGTCCATAGCGACATCCTGGCCTTACTAGTCCTACAACGATGGGTTCGATGGCCCGTCGTACGACCATCAGGAGGACATGGGGCATCCTGAGAGAAGCCGTAACATTAGGCGGTCCATCATGAACCAATGCTTCTCGGCGGTGAAGGCAGACGAGGTGCAACATATGACGGCCTTGGTGTTGGAGCAGGTCGGTGATGAACATTGTGTGGGATCCAGACTCGTCGTTTCTGAACCAGCTGACCCGATGATAGCCAGCTCCATGAGTGCGCTTGAGGCGACCCTGGCATTCAGTCAGAGCTGTTTCAACTTGGAAATTTGCTGACAAGCGTTGCGTAGTTTGTACAATCATGGACTGCAAGTGCAGTTTTATGTCAGAACGAGTCCTTCACGGAATTTATCCTGCTTGCGGGCGTCAGTGCAGACGTCATCTTCAGCATAGCGGGACAATTCGAGAAATTTTCCTCTGATATTCATCCACAGCATTGTGCCCTGGGTAAGTTTGCGAAACTCCTGCTTCTTCTGGTCCATCAGGCCTTGAGGAATGTACTGTGCACGAAAAGTCGACTGAAATTCGGCACGTGGTTACGGTTTCAGCAGGCAACATACCCTTGTGGCTTTCCCACCATGAGCAGCTGGGCCCTTTAGGTGGAATGTCGCGAAGGTGACGTAACTGTCAGGGGCAACATTAGCTGACTCCATTTCAATAGGATGTCACGAAGCCAATCATCAGCATCCATAGATTGGTGGAGTTGCGGAAAACAGAGGATTGAGGCGCACGAATTCTGGCAGAGTTATGGGGAGCAGTCTGTTGCTGAGCATTCTGGTTTGGAAGCTGAGCCAATACCCCGGTCATAAACTGACGGTTAAGCTCAACTGCTGACGTTGATTTCAAACTGCTGTATCATTGCGGCAATATAGGGTATGTGGAGGATCGTCAGCCATCCTGCCAAATCAACAGGGCAATTTAGCTAGTAACTTGCAGGTGTAGGAATTATTTTAGGAAGTAACACGCACAACAGAAGGAAGTGCAATAGATACTTCATCATTCGACCAGAACCTTCAAAGCCACACCTAGCCTCGGTTAGCATCCGGCATTACGACGCAGTTGAAAAGGAAAGGGCTAGACATCGAGCGGGCGCGCAGGCACGCGATATGGAAGTACACAACGAGACAGCAAGGCTAGATCCTCGGCGGAGAAAACTGTTGGAGCGAGGAATCTGCAAGTACAACACAGGGTGCCCTCGATAAGAGGATCCTGTAAGCAGAACCTGGCCCTAATCTTGAAGCAGGGGGAATATTTTCAAACTCCGGGTGGATGTGAGCACGAGATCCTAATTTGGAGTTAGTAAAATCATTTAACCCGAATAGAAGAGAGGTCAGAGTCCCAGAGTAAAGGTCGAGGAGTAAAAGATCCTAGTACCCCACCCATTTGGCGACGTGGGCCCGTAAGCCACACAGCCAAGTTAGAAAATAGTTTTCCGGTTTCTAGTCTCAACTTCGGCCAAGAGTTGGAAAGGGGTTCCTACAGTCAGTCGGCTCTGATACAACTTGTGACGCCCCCGCCTAATCGTGCACTATCATACACGCCAATGCACACGATCAAGCCTAAGGACTCACTGGAAGATATCACAACAACACCTCTAAAACATAAATAAAGTCATACAAGCTTTATATTACAAGCCAGGGGCCTCGGGGCTCGAATACAAAGCTGTGCGAACAAGCGCAGTCAGCGGAATCATCAGATATCGAGTACAGATATAAAAGAAAACACAGAAAAGCCTTAAAAAGGCGAGACAAAAGAAATCACTACGATCGAAAGGCGTAGGCCTCCTGCCTGGGAACCTCCGATCATACTCTCCTGGTCGACGGCAAGCTCGAGGTAATATCCATCTTTGCGGTAGTATAGCGATCGCCAGCGCATCTGTCTCAGGGTTCGCCCTCTGGTCTCGACAAACTGATATGGGGAGAAAGGAAACAAAGCAACCGTGGTACTCAGAAGTACTCAGCAAGCAAGGATCTACACTACATATGCAACATTATCAAGGGAAGGCTGTATATGTGGACTGGGCTGGCAGAAATGCCAGAATAGAGAGGAAGGCCTAGTCCTATCGAAGACTAGCATCTTCAGCGGTCTTGCAGCAATAGATGAGAGTAGAACATACCATATAATGTAGCAGTAATAATATCAACCTCACCCAGAGATCCTTTCTCATCTCCCTGAGAGAAACAATTCCCAGAGCCATAAAGTCATCAAACCTCGTCCTGAGATCCTCTCGACTCCCTGCAGAAGCAACATCCCAGAGCCACATATCCAAGTATCATCACGGGTATCCAGTTCTAGTTGTATCGTCGGGATACAACTCCGATGTCCTTTACCGTCTAGGACCGGCTTCGATAAAGTGTTCTTCCTGCAGGGGTGCACCAACTTACCCATCACGCTCGCTTAACTCCGGCCGGACACACTGTCCTGGGTCATGCCCGGCCTCGGCCAACACACAAACATCGCAACCACCCTACCTAGAGCTCACCAGTTCCCCGTCGGTCTACATCCTAAGCGCTCAGAGGTCTTGGGCCATCGCCCTGTGCACTCCGAGTCGTTGCGTGCAGGGGAAGCCAGGCACCAGGGGGGCGCCGGTCCGTCCCGGCCGCAATGCTGAACTGGACTCTGACAAGCTTTCGGCTGATGCATACGATCTAGAACGCCCATACTATCCCCACGTATGGTTAGTGCTATCAGGCCAAGGCCGCGGATCAATATCCAAATCGAGTGGACTAGGGGCTTGCGGAAACACAGAAGACTCACGAAAGATGTGACCCCGTCGCCCCGTCTCGAGGACTTGCGGCAAGGGCCATGAATGCCCGGCCACCCCTCGTATTCACCACTCGGGCACCACACAAGCACCCGTCTTCACAACACACGCCCTCTCAGGCGCACGCGGTACCCCTCAGGGCCGACCCCCTTTCCAAGTAACAGTGTAAAGTCCAAGTATCCGTGTGTCCATAACATCAAGGGAATCCGAGGTATCACCCTCGATGGATCCCATAGATGTAACTGCCAAGGGAACGTAGGAGGAATCACCCTCGATGGGTTCACACTTGATGTGTTGCACGACAGCGTCGTTACCCCGGAAGTGGTGATGGAGGAATCACCCTCGATGACCACGACCAATTAGCTACTCTACAGAGTTAACATCAAAGTGCTACATGAGGTTTCACCCTCGGCACTCGATAGTAACGCTGCAGTGTCGTTACAAACTAAGGGGGTGATGTGGCGGTGTCAGGGTCTGTCTTCAATCCCGTTGATCGGTCCTCTGTAATCCAGCAGGGCAACAAGGATCAAGGTGGGGTCCTCTAGTGGGTCTCTACCCAGCCTATACTACAATTTAGTTAAGCAGGTAAGGTACAATAAGCAGGTTCAATGAACAGGCTATGCATCAAATAGGTAAAGCAGTAGCAGCAGCAATTCTAATGCAGCATGAGAAATTAGAATAGGGCTATATCGGGATGATCAAAGGTGGGGCTTGCCTGGTTGCTCTGGAAGCAGAGAGAGGGATCGTCAACGGTGGCGTCGGGCTCCTGAGCGCGTCGGTCTCGGGGACGACGTCGGTGTCAGGGTCTACCGAGAGAGAAGAGGGGGACGAACCGTATAAATATACAGCAACATGAGCAACACATAGTATAACATGGCATTACGCAGTGACAGAGGTGATCTAACGCAGTGCCAGGTGATACTGGCGAAGAGGGAATTCATCCGGAAAGTATCCCGGTTTCGGACATTTGTCAGACAGATACCGAGGGGAAAGGTTGCATGTCTGATAGTTAGAGACGTGTGGCCGGACGAACGGACCGCGTTTTCGGATTCGCCTCGTCGTTCTGGAGCAACTTTCATGTACAAAGTATTTCGATCCGAGCACGGATTATTTATAGATTTCTAAAGTTTTTATTAATTTCTTCTGGAATTATTTAGTTTTTTAAATTAACATTATCCGAAACAGTGTTATACTTTTTATACCCAACTCAGCTAGCCCATTAGAATGACAGGTGGGTCACGTAGACTGCTGATTCAGCAGTCAACGGCTGACGGTCAGCTGGTGAACAGTGTCGGTGGGCCCGGTTTGTCAGTGTCACTGTGTAATTAAGCAGTGTTTAATTTAAACACTAACTAAACTAGTTATTGTCCTGTGGCCCCACACGTCATGGGGTTAGGGGGGTCATTAGTGCTAACTAATGGGCCACGTCGGCGGTAGCGCCCGCTACTCCTCGGGGCTGCCCGGCGATCGCCGGCAGGCCGACTCCGGTCACAAGAGCAAGCGGGGGTAGGTCCTACGGTTCATGGAGAGGAGGCGCGTCGGATAGTGGCCTCGGGGGGCCCGGAGATGGCGTGCAACTTGCGGCGGCGAGCGAGTGGCAGCGGCAGCACGGGCTCCGCGCGTCGTGGTGCTGTGGCTTGCAGTCGAGCGAACTGGGCGGCTAGGCGGCACTTACAGCGCTCCAGGGGCACGCGCGCACCCTCAGACCGGAGCTTGAGGGCACGGCAACGATGAGCTCCCTGGCAATGGCGGACGGCGACGCGGGAGCTTGCAGGTCTTCGCTAGAGGACGAATGGGGCGATAGGGATAGAGGAAGGGGAAGTGGAGCTCACGGCGAGCTCGATGCTGCACTCGGGAAGCCGGACGAGGTCGAGGTTGGGCGGATCGACGGCGGTGATCCGCGGGCAGAGTCAAGGGGAAATGGACGATGGCGATGGCTTGGGGAGGCCTCTGCTCGCGTGCGTTGGCAGGAGGTCGAGGACGTCGAGGCGCAGCTCCTGGGCGCCTTCGCGGGCTCGGGGAGGGCAGTGGGCGCGGATCGATGGCGGCGCGTCGGCGACTCGCACGGGCAAGAGGGAACAGAAGGGAGAGGGTGAGGGGGGGTCATAGGCCCGGTGGTTGGGCTCTAGGGTTCCAGAGAGAGGGGGGGAATATAGCGGGGGTGGGGGGCCTGGCCGGCCTGGCGGGCTGAGGCCAGCTGGGCTAGGCCCCAGTCGGGGGGGGGGGGGGTTCTTTCCTTTTATTTTTTTATTTCGTTTTTCTTTTTCCCTTTCTGTTTTCTCTTTTATTTTTATTCCAAAAGACTTTTGTAAATATGAGACTTGCTCCATTATTTACAGTGCATTATCTGTCACTGCTAGAAATTGGTTTGGGGTCCTATACTTTTTGTTGGATTTTATTTAAATTGAAAGGGATTAAATAGTGTTATGTTGCTGTTGTTCCTTGTTGCTCGAGTCCTATTACAATTTCCAACTAATGTTGCAATCATTTTTATAAATGCTTGGGGAATATTTGCAACATGAGGCCATTTTAGTTTTCCAGTTTGAACAACTTTTATTTTCCCCTTTAGTTTAAATTTTGAAGTTGACTTAGGAGTTGAAATGCAATATGATGCAACTGATGTTTAGGCACTGATA
>CM022297.1:45800766-45811281 GCA_011799875.1 Thinopyrum elongatum | reverse complement strand
TGCTATGTGGGTGAAATGATGATATCATGCCAATTTTCAACCTCTTCAGAGTTCATTTGAAGTGCTTTTCAATTTCAGGGTCATTTAGCTCAAAAAAATCAGTAAATGCATGAAAAATAACAGATGAAGTCAGAAAGGGTTCAAAATTGATGATGTGGCTTTGAATGGTTCATTTTGAGCACACAAAAATTCTGGAGTTCAAATAAGTTCAAAAAAATGAAGCCCTTTGTCACATATGTGTTTTCGTCTGAAACCCTGATACTTTGAAAGGGATTGTCCATTTCGTACACGAAGTGCATCCAGTTTTTGACGTAACCCTCTCAACTTTTTAGCACATGCTATGTGGGTGGAATGATGATATCATGCCAATTTTCAACCTCTTCAGAGTTCATTTGAAGTGCATTTCAATTTCAGGGTCATTAGGCTAAAAAATATCAGTAAATGCATGGAAAATAACAGATGAAGTCAGAAAGGGTTGAAAATTGATGATGTGGCTTTGAATGGTTCATTTTGAGCACACAAAAAGTCTGGAGTTGAAATAAGTTCAAAAAAATGAAATCCCTTTGTAACAGATGAGTTTTTGTCCGAAACCCTTATATTTCGAAAGAGATTGTCCATTTTGTACACGAAGTGCATCCTATTTTTGCTGTAACCCTCTCAACTTTTTAGCACATGCTATGTGGGTGAAATGATGATATCATGCCAATTTTCAACCTCTTCAGAGTTCATTTGAAGTGCTTTTCAATTTCAGGGTCATTTAGCTCAAAAAAAATCAGTAAATGCATGAAAAATAACAGATGAAGTCAGAAAGGGTTGAAAATTGATGATGTGGCTTTGAATGGTTCATTTTGAACACACAAAAAGTCTGGAGTTCAAATAAGTTCAAAATAATGAAATCCCTTTGTAACAGATGAGTTTTCATCCGAAACCCTGATACTTCGAAAGAGATTGTCCATTTCGTACACGAAGTGCATCCAATTTTTGCCGTAACCCTCTCAACTTTTTAGCACATGCTATGTGGGTGGAATGATGATATCATGCCAATTTTCAACCTCTTCAGAGTTCATTTGAAGTGCTTTTCAATTTCAGGGTCATTTAGCTCAAAAAAAATCAGTAAATGCATGAAAAATAACAGATGAAGTCAGAATGGGTTGAAAATTGATGATGTGGCTTTGAATGGTTCATTTTGAGCACACAAAAAGTCTGGAGTTGAAATAAGTTCAAAAAAATGAAATCCCGTTGTAACAGATGAGTTTTTGTCCGAAACCCTTATATTTCGAAAGAGATTGTCCATTTTGTACACGAAGTGCATCCTATTTTTGCTGTAACCCTCTCAACTTTTTAGCACAAGCTATGAGGGTGAAATGATGATATCATGCCAATTTTCAACCTCTTCAGAGTTCATTTGAAGTGCTTTTCAATTTTAGGGTCATTTAGCTCAAAAAAAATCAGTAAATGCATGAAAAATAACAGATGAAGTCAGAAAGGGTTGAAAATTGATGATGTGGCTTTGTATGGTTCATTTTGAGCACACAAAAAGTCTGGAGTTCAAATAAGTTCAAAAAAATGAAATCCCTTTGTAACAGATGAGTTTTCGTCCGAAACCCTGATACTTCGAAAGAGATTGTCCATTTTGTACACGAAGTGCATCCAGTTTTTGCCGTAACACTCTCAACTTTTTAGCACATGCTATGTGGGTGAAATGATGATATCATGCCAATTTTCAACCTCTTCAGAGTTCATTTGAAGTGCTTTTCAATTTCATGGTCATTTAGCTCAAAAAAATCAGTAAATGCATGAAAAATAACAGATGAAGTCAGAAAGGGTTGAAAATTGAAGATGTGGCTTTGAATGGTTCATTTTGAACACACAAAAATTCTGGAGTTCAAATAAGTTCAAAATAATGAAATCCCTTTGTAACAGATGAGTTTTCGTCCGAAACCCTCATACTTCGAAAGGGATTGTCCATTTCGTACACGAAGTGCATCCAGTTTTTGACGTAACCCTCTCAACTTTTTAGCACATGCTATGTGGGTGGAATGATGATATCATGCCAATTTTCAACCTCTTCAGAGTTCATTTGAAGTGCATTTCAATTTCAGGGTCATTAGGCTAAAAAATATCAGTAAATGCATGAAAAATAATAGATGAAGTCAGAAAGGGTTGAAAATTGATGATGTGGCTTTGAATGGTTCATTTTGAGCACACAAAAAGTCTGGAGTTGAAATAAGTTCAAAAAAATGAAATCCCTTTGTAACAGATGAGTTCCAGTTTGTCGGACGAAACTCCATCATGTTACAAAGGTTCAGTATTGTGACTTATTTGAACTCCCAGACTTTTTGTGTGCTCAAAATGCAACCATCAATACCACTCATCCTTTTCAACCTTTCTGGACTTCGCTCTGTTTTGTTTATGCATTGTACTACTGTTTTTGAAGCTCATGACCATGAAAATGTTAAAGCACTTCAAATGACACTGAAGAGGTTGAATTTGGCGGGGGTATCATCATTCATCACCCACATACAGATGCTAAAACGTTGAGAGGGTATTACGACGCAAAAACTGATGCACTTCGTGGCAAAAATGACAATCCTCTTTCGAAGTATCAGGTTTCGGACGCCACAACTCATCTGTCCAAGGATTTCATGTTTTTGAACTTATTTGAACAGCAGACTTTTTGTTGCTCAAAGAACATTTCAAAGCCACATCATCAATTTTCAACCCTTTCTGACTCATCTGTTATTTTTCATTGCATTTAACTGAATTTTTTGAGCTAAATTGACCCTGAAATTGAAACACTTCAAATTAACTCTCGAGGTTTAAATTCTCATGATTATCATCATTTCACCCACATACATGTGCTAAAAGTTGAGAGGGTTACGGAACAAAATCTGGATGCACTTCGGTCAAAATGGACAATCTCTTTTCGAATTATCATCGGTTTCGGACGAAACTCTCTTTATCATAGCAAAGGATTTCATCTTTTTTTGAACTTATTTGAACTCCAGACTTTTTGTGTGTCAAAATGACCCTTCAAACCACACGTCATCAATTTTCAACCCTTTCGACTTCATCTGTTATTTTTCATGCTTTGCCTGATTTTTTTGAGCTAAATGACCTATGAAATTGAAAGCACTTCAAATGAACTCTGAAGAGGTTTGAAAAGCTGATACTCTCATTTCACACCCACTAGCATGGCTAAAAAGTTAGAGGTTAGCAAAAACTGGATGCCACTTCGTGTAGCAAATGGACAATCTCTTTCGAAGTATCAGGTTTTCGACGAAACCATCTGTTACAAAGAGTTCACATTTTTTGGAACTTATTTGAACTCCAGATTTTTGTGTGCGCAAATGAACCTTCAAATACCAATCATCACTTTTCAAACCCTTCTGACTTCATCTGTTTTTTTCATGCATTACTGATGTTTTGATGCTAAATGACCCTGAAATTGAAAATCACTTCAAATGAACTCTGAAGAGGTTGAAAATTGGCATGATATCATCATTTCACCCACATAGCATGTGCTAAAAAGTTGAGAGGTTCTGGCAAAACTTGGATGCACTTCGTGTAACAAATGACAATCTCTTTCGAAGTATCAGGGTTTCGGACGAAAACTCTCATCTGTTCACAAGGGATTTCATTTTTTGAACTTATTTGAACTCCAGAACTTTTTTGTGCTCAAAATGAACCATTCAAGCCACATCACAATTTTCAACCCTTTCTGACTTCACTGTTATTTTTCATGCATTTACTGATTTTTGTAGCTAAATGACCCTGAAATTGAAAGCACTCTCAAATGAACTCTGACGAGGTTGAAAATTGGCATGATACATCATTTCACCCACATAGCATGTGCTAAATTGAGAGGGTTACGCGAAAAATGGATGCACTTGCGTTTAACAAAATGGACAATCTCTTTCGTAAAGTATCAGGGTTTCCGGACGAAAACTCATCTGTTACAAAGGGATTTCATTTTTTTGAACTTATTTGAACTCCAGATCTTTTTGTGGTCTCAAAATGACCATTCAAGCCACATCATCAATTTTCAAACCCTTTCTGACTTCATCTGTTATTTTCATGCATTTACTGATTTTTTTGAGCTAGAACCCTGAAATTGAAAAGCACTTCAAATGAATCTGAAGAGGGTTGAAAATTCGCATATATCATCATTCCACCCACATAGCATGTGGCTAAAAGTTGAGAGGGTTACGGCAAAAACTGGATTGCACTTCGTGTACAAATGGACATCCCTCTTCGAAGTATCAGGGTTTCGGACGAACACTCATCTGTTCAAAAGGGATTTCATTTTTGAACTTATTTGAACTTCCAGAATTTTGTGTTCTCAAATGAACCATTCAAAGCACATCATCAATTTTCAAACCCTTTCTGACATTCATCTGTTATTTTTCATGCATTTACTGAATTTTTTTTTGAGCTCAATTACCCTGAAATTGAAAAGCACTATTCAAATGAACTGGCTAAGAGTTTGAAAATTGGCATGATCTCATCATTCACCCCACATAGCATTTCTAAAAAGGTGTAGAGGGTTACGGCAAAACTGGATGCACTTCGTGTACAAAATGGACAATCTCTTTCAAGTATCAGGGTTTCGGGACGAAAACCATCTGTTACAAAGGTGCTTCATTTTTTTGACTTATTTGAACTCCCAGACTTTTTGTGTGCTCAAAATGCCATTCAAAGCCACATCAGCAATTTTCAACCCTTTCTGACTTCAATCTGTTTTTTCATGCATTTACTGATTTTTTTGATGGACTAAATGACCCTGCAGAATTGAAAGCACTTCACACAAACTCTGAAGAGTTTGAAAATTGCATGATCATCATGTCATTCACCCACAAGCATGTGCTAAAAAGTTGAGAGGGTTACAGGCAAAAGGAGTGCACTTCGTGTACAACATGGCAATTCTTTCCGAATATATAGGGTTTCGGACAAAACTCATACTTTCCAAGGGATTTCATTTTTTTGAACTATTTCAACTCCAGACTTTTTGTGTGCTCAAAATGAACCATTCAACCCAATCATCAATTTTCAACCTCTTCTGACTTCTCTGTTTTTTTTCAATGCAGTTACCTGAGTTTTTTTTGAGCCTAAGACCTGAAATTGAATAGCACGTTCAAATGATCTGAAACTTTGAAATTGGCAATGATTATCAGATCATTTCATTTCACCCACATAGCATTGTGCTAAAAAGTTGAAGGGGGTTTACGCAGCAAAAATAGGATCACTTCGTGTACAAATGGAAACATCATCCTTTCGAAGAGTGCTAAGGGTTCGGAACGAAAAACTGCATCTGTTACAAAAGGGATGTTCATTTTTTGAACTTTTTGAACTCCATTTTGTGTTTCTCAAATGAAACCATTCAAAGCCACATCATCAATTTTCAACCTTTCTGCCTTCACTATTATTTTTTTCATTCTGCTTTACTGATTTTGTTTTGAGCTAAATGACCACTGATTGGAAATGCACTTCAAATGACTCTTGAAGAGGTTGAAATTGGCATGAATCATCACATTGCACCCACATAGCATGTGCTAAAAAGTTAGAGTGTTACGCGCAAAAACTGGATTGCACTACTCGTGTACGAAATGGACAATCACTTTCTGAAGTATCGAGGAGTTTCGGACAAAACTCATCTGTTACATACAATGTATTGTCATTTATTTGGAACTTAAATTTGAAACTCCAACTATTTTGTGTGTCAAATGGAAACCTACAAAGCCACATCATCGAATTTTCAACCTCTTTTTGACCAAAGTTCATCTGTATGTTTTCATGCATTTACGGATTTTTTTTTTGGAGCTAATGACCGCATGAGATGTAAAAGCACTTCAATGAACTCTAAGAGGTGTGAAAATTTGGACATGATTATCAATCATTTCATCACCCACAGTACAATGTGCCTAAAAAGTTGAGGTGTACCAAGGCAAAACCTGATGCACTTCGTTGTACAGCAATGGACAATCTCTTCCGAAGATAAGGTTTCGGACGAAAAACTCATCTGTTACAAAAGGGATGTTCATTTTTGAATTATTTCGAACTCCAGACTTTTTGTGTGCTCAAAATGTAACCATCAAAGCCACTATCATAATTGTTCAACACTTTCTGCTTCTCTTTATTTGTCTGCATTTCGGATTTTTTTTTTGAGCTAAAATGACCCTAAATGAAAAGCACTTCAAATGAACTCTTGAAGAGGTTGAAATTGGCAATGATAGTGGCATCATTTCATCACCCATCATAGCATGTTGCTAAAAAGGTTGTGCGGGTTTACGCAAAATAGATGGTCACTTTCTGTAACAAATGGGCATCTCTTTCGAAATATAAGGGGTTCGGACAAACTCTCTTTACACAAGGTATGTCATTTTTTTGACTGTATTCAAACTTCCTACTTTTTGTGTGGGCTCAAAATGAAAATCCATTACGAAAGCCACAATCAATCAAATTTCCAACCTTTCTCTTCTACTTCATCTTTCTTTATGTTCATCGCATTTACATGATTTTTTGTTGTGAGCTAAATGACCATGAAATTGTAAAAGCCTTCAAATGAACTCGCAGAGGTTGAAAATTGGCATGATATCATCATGCACCCACTAGCAGGTGCTAAAAAGTTGAGAGTGGTTACGGCAAAAACTGGAATCACTTCGTTTACAATGGACAATCTCTTTCGAAGTATCAGGTTTCGAGATGAAAACTCTATCTGTTAACAAATGGGATGTTCATTATTTTTGAACTTATTTGAACCCAACTATTTTTGTGAGCGTGCAAATGAACCATCAAAGCCACATCATCAATTTCAACCCTTTCTCTGACTTCATCTGTTATTTTCTCATTCATTTAGCTACTGTTTTTTTTGAGCTATGAAATGACCCTAAATTGAAAAGCACTTCAATGAACTCTGAAGAGGTGAAATTGGCATGGATAATATCATCATTTCACCCAGCATAGCCATGTGCTAAAAAGTTGAGATGGGTTACAAGCACAAAATAGGTTCACTCGTGTAGTTACAAATGGTACAATCTCTTTCGTAAATATAGGGTTTAGTCGGACAAAAACTCATACTGTTAAAAGGGATTTCATTTTTTTGAATTATTTGCAACTCCAACAGACGTTTTGTGTTGCTACAAAATGAACCATTCCAAAGCCACAGCATTCATTTGCACCCTTGTCTGACTTCATCTTTTTTTTCATGCATTTATTACTTACTGATTTATTTTTTAGCCTACATGACCCCTGGAACATTGAAATGCACGTCCATGAACTCTGAGAGGTTGAAATTGGCATGATATACAATCAAACACTTGCCACCCACATAGCAATGTGCTCAACAAAGTTTGAGAGTGGTTACGGTCAAAACCGGATGCCGATCGTGTACAATGACAATCTCTTTCGGAAGTAATCGAGTGTTTCGACGAAAACTCAAGTCTGTTATCAAATGTATGTTCCATTTTTTGAACTTATTATGAACTCCAGAATTTTGTGGTTTTCAAAAGAACCATTCAACAGCCACATCTCAATTTTTTCAACCCTTTCTGACTACAGTCCTGTTATTTTTTCTCATTTACTGATTTGTTTGTTGAGCTAAATGACCATGAAATATGAAAGCGGACTGTCAAATGAACCTGAAGAGGTTGAAATTCGGCATGCTATCATCATTCTTCATACCACCTAGCATGTGCTAAAAAGTGGAGAGTTGGTAGACCAAAATACTGGATGCAACTTCGTTACAAAAATGGTACATCGTCGTTGTGCGAGTATCAGGGTTTCGGACGAACAACTCTGTCTGTTACAAAGGGATTTCATTTTTTTGAACTTATTTGTAACTCCAGACTTTTTGAGATGTGCTCAAATGAACCATTCAAAGCCACATCATTCATTTTCACCCTATTCTTCCTCGACTGATCTTGTTATTTTTCATCATGATTTACTGATTTTTTTTGGAGCCTAATGCCCTAAATTGAAACACCTTCAAATGAACTCTGAAGCAGGTTGAAATTGGCATGGTATCAGCATTTCATCCACACCTCATAGTGTGCTAAAGTGAGAGGGTTTACGGCAAAAATAGGCACTTCGTGTACAAAAAATGACAATCTCTTTCGAAACACTTAAGGTGTTTCGGACGAAAAACATATTGACCAAAGGGATTCTTTTTTGACTAGTGTTTGCACACTCCAGGCCAGTCAAGACTTTTTGATCGTGCTCAGAATGAACCATTCAAAGCCACATGCATCAATTTTCATTAACCCTTTCTACTTCAATCAGTAGTTTTACATGCATTCAGGTGTAGCTATGATTACGTGGTGTTTTGAGCTAAATGACCCCTTAAATTGAAAACAACTTCAATGACCTGAAGAGGTTGAAAATGTGGCATGATTATCCATCATTTCAACCCACATACGATGTGCTAAAAGTTGAAGGGTTACCAAAAACTTGGATGCACATTCGTGTACAAATGGACAATCTCTTTCGATTATCAGGGTTCGGAGTGAAACTCAAATCTGTTACAAAGGGTTCATTTCATTATTTTGAATCTTATTTTGACATCCAGATTTTTGTGTGAATACCAAACAAATGAACCATTCAAACGCCACTACGATCAATTTCAACCATTTCTTGACTTCATCTGTTTTTTTCATGCTAGTTACTGCATTATTTTTTGACAGCTAATGACCAGGAAAGTTGAAAACACTTCAATGAACTCTGAGGGTGAAAATTGCATGAATGCATACCATTTCCACCCACATAGTCAGTGCTAAAGAAGGTGAGAGGTGTGGAAGAAAACTAGGATCACTTCGTGTACAAAAGGACAATCTCTATTCGAAGATAGGGTTTCGGACGAAAAACTCATCTTTACAAAGGGTTTTTTCATTTTTTTGAATGGTATTTAATCCAAGACTTTTTGTGTCTCAAAATGAACAACTCAAAGCCACATCAGTCAAGTTTATCACGACACACCCTTTATTGACCTTCTCTATTATTTTATTGCATTTACTGAATTTTTTGAGCTAAATGACCCTGAAATTGAAAATGCACTCAAATGAACTCTAAGAGGTTAAAACTTCGCATGTATTCATCTTCCACCCACATATGCAGTGCCTAAAAGTTGCGAGTGTTCCGGTCACAAAGCGGATGCACATTCGTGTACAAGATGGACAATCCCTTTCGAAGTAATCGGGAGGGTTTCGGACGAAACTCATCTGTTACAAGGAATTTCATTTCTTTTGATACTATTTTGCACTCCAGATATTTTGTGTGTCTCAAAATGAACAACATTCAAAGCCACATCATTCATTTTCAAACCCTTTCTTGACTTCATCCTGTTATTGTTCATGCATTGACTGATTTTTTTTAGCTAAATGAACCTATGAATTGATAAGCACTTCCAATGAACTCTGAAGAGGTTGAAAATTGGAGGTGATATCAACATTTCACACGCGCACAATAGGCATGTGCTAAAAAAGTTGAGAGGTTACGGCTAAAATTACAGATGCACCTTTGACAAATGTGAAGGCGGTAACTCTTTCGAAGTAATCAGGATGTCGACGAAAACTATTGTTACAAATGGTATTGTCAATTTTTTGAACTTATTTCAAACTCCAGAACTTTTTGGTGCTCAAAATTGAACCATACACAACGCCAGCACACTCATCAATTTTTCAACCTTTCTGACTGCTCAATCTGTTATTTTTCAGGTGCATTTCACTGATTTTTTTTGGCCAAAGCCCTGAAAAATTTAAATGGGCCTTCAAATGAACTCTAAGAGAAGAGGTTAGAAATTGGCATGATACATCATTTCTCACCCTCATCAGCTTTGTGCTAAAAAGTGTGAAGGGTTACGAAATCAAAAACTAGGATCAGGTTCGTTAACGAAATGGACACTCTCTGTCGAAGTATAAGGTTTCGGACAAAACTTCATCTGTTTACAAAACGGATTTCATTATTTTGAACTTATTTAACTCCAAAACTTTTTGTGTTCAAATGAACCATTCAAAGCCACCATCCATTTTCACCCTTCTTCTTCATCTGTTCTATTATTTCAATGCATTTCTGATTTTTTTGAGCTAAATGCACTGAAATTGGAAAAGCCTCACATGAAACTCGAAGGGTTGAAAATTGCAGAATCATCATCTTCACCCACATAGCATGTGCTAAAAAGTTGAGAGTGTTACGGCAAAAATGGATGGGCACTTCGTGTACAATGGAGCAATCTCTTTCGAGATATCAGGGTTTCGGACTGAAAAAAAACATCATCTGTTACAAAAGGATATTCTATTATTTTGAACTTATTTGAACTCCAACTTTTTGTGTGCTCAAAATGCAACCATAATCAAAAGCCACTCATCAATTTTCAAATCACCTTTCTGGACTTCATACTGTTATTTTTCATGCATTTACTGATTTTTTTTTGAGCTAAAAATGACCCTGGAAATTGAAAAGCACTTCAATAGACTCTCGGAATAGAGGTTGAAAATTGCATGATATCATCATTTCATCACCCAA
>CM022297.1:45774788-45800541 GCA_011799875.1 Thinopyrum elongatum | reverse complement strand
CGCTGGCTGGGCTCGGCCCAAGTGCCAGAAACTGGATCGGGCCGACGCCGCGGCGCCGCCCCGCTCCCGCGCCGATCGGCCAGCGCCGACGCCGCCGCCACACCGACGCCGCCCCGTCCTCTCCTCTTCCCCGACCGGCCGCCTAGCGCTCGGCGCCCCCCCCCATCTGGATCGGGATCCCCCGATCCCGTCCGCCCCGCTGCCGTCGCCTGGTCGCCGGCGCTCCCCGTCCACCCCGCCGTCGTCCCCGACCTCCGCCTCGCCGCCCGCGCTCGGACGCCGTCGCCGGGACCTCGCCTCCCCGTCTCCTCCCCGAATCGCCTCAGCGAGTGCTCGCACCCGTCGCCGCTGCCCGACGCCGTCGCCGACTCGGCCGCATCGTCGCCGTCGCTTCCTCGCCTCGCCATCATCCCCGTCCGGCCCCCTGTGAGCCGCGCCCCTCTCCTCTCCTCTCTCCCTGACGCCGCGCCCGCACGTCGCCGCCAGTCTCGCTCGCGCACGGCCTCACCCTTCCCCGTCGCCTCGTCCCCTGCTCCGCCCCGAGCCGCCCACCGTTCGCCGCGCGCGCGCACGCGCGAGCCCGCGCCCACGCACCGCGCTGCCGCTCGGCGGCCCGTCGCCGCGCCCCGCCGCGCGCCCTCGCGCACGCACCGCGCGCCCGTCACCCGCGCCCGTGGCCACGTGCCACTGACCGGTGGGCCCTGCCCCCCTGTGCCGCTGACAGACGGGGCCCAGCCCCAAAAACGTTTTAGGAAAAATAATGAAAATAAAAATAAATAATTAAATTAATTAATTAATTAATTAGTTAATTAATCCTGATTAGGTTAATTTAATTAAGTAGTTAGTGTTAATTAAACAGTAATTTAATTAGTTAATCACTAATTAACCAAACAGCCTATGACAGGTGGGACCCACTGGTCCTGACGTCATGCTGACGTCATGCTGACGTCAGCAGGACACTGTTTCGGATAATGTTGAATTAAATAATTAAGTAAATTTCAGAAATTAATAAAAACTTTAGAAAATCATATTAAATAAACCGTAACTCCGATGAAAATATTTTATACATGAAACTTGCTCAGAACGACGATACGAACCCGGATACGCCCTCTGTATTCCCGTCAGATGCCCGCAACTATAAGAACGTTGAACAATTAGACCGATTTCGATAAATGAATAGTGTCCAACCCTAATTAAATAAATCCGAATAAATTCCTAAATTAACTAAATCATTTAGTTAGGCAGTAGAACGCCCCGGCATATCATTTAGACATGTCATACATATTGTTTGCATTATTGCCGTGAATTTATTGTTTCTCTCCCCCTCCTTCTCTCTCGATAGACACCGAGACCGGCGACGCTGCACCAGGTTACGACTACTCTACCGACGAGCAGCCCGTTGACGACCTCCCTCTCTTGCCAGAGCAACCAGGCAAGCCCCCCCCTCTTGAGCATCCCAGATATCGCCCATTCTATTCTCCTGCTTGCATTAGATTTCGCTACTGTTAATGTATGCTCCTATTCTGATGCATAGCCTGCTGTTGTAACCTGTTCATTGCTACTTTACCTGCCTATGATAAACTGTTTAGTATAGGTTGGTATGACCCATCTGTGACCCCACCACCTTACTTCGTCGCCCCTGCTTGTTCATCGACGACTCGATCAACGTGATCGTCGATCAGAGACAGACGCCTCACTCCACACCCCCCTTAGTTGTACGACTCTGCGTAGTAACTATCGAGTGCCGAGGGTGATACCTCGTAACGCACTCCTGATGAATACTCTGCAGCATAGCTGTACGGTCGTGGTCATCGAGGGTGATTCCTCTTTCTCCATGTCCGATACGACTCTGTCGTGCAACCCCTCAGTGTGAACCTCGAGGGTGATACCTCTTACGTTCACCCTGATGATTATGACCACACGGTTACTTGACCTTTTTCACAGGCGGGTCCACCCTGGTGGGTACCCGCTGGGGATCTATGATTTCGGGTGTGCCGGAAGGGCACTCGAGTGTGACATTGTGGCGGAGCATCAGAGACTCTGATTGTCTCCGCTTGATACAAATTGAGCCTATTGGATTTGGGTGTGTGATCTGAGTGGGTCGACGTGCCCTATACGCACTACCACCACGCGGGATAATGGTTATGGGGCCCTCTGCGATGTACGTTTCGCCGAAAGCTTATCAGACGTCACGATTCACCGTGCGGGCTGATCGTCGGGATTGGGCTGGATACTTCACTGGCGAGTTCAGTGTCGCGCCTGCACCCCGGCCAGCCACGCAACGCGCAGGGTGCCCAGGGCGATGGCCCGAGACCCCTGGGTGCATAGGTTAGTCCGGCGTGCTGACCTCTCTGCTGAGCCTAGGTAGAGCGCTGCTTCGTGTTGATCTTCCGAGGACGGGCATTACCCAGCAAGTATGTCCGGCCAGAGTTGATCGAGCGTGTTGGGTAACAGTAGTGCACCCCTGCAGGGATGAATCTTCTATCGATAGCCGGTCCTACGGTAAAGGACGCTCAGTTTGTGTATCCCGATCTACTATTTAACTGGATACTTGTTACTTAATTGAAGCTTCGGGATTACTTTCTCGCTGGGAGTCGAGGAAGGATCTTTGAGCTGTACTTCAACATGTTTGCTAAATAAAATGCTATTCTACTCTCTTCTACTGCTGCAAGATGATGGCTTTGAGAAGATGTTTGAAGATGCTAGTCTTCGATAGGACTAGGCCTTTCTATCTATTCTGGCATTTCTGCAGCCCAGTCCACATATACAGCCTTTTCTCCATTGATAATGTTGCATATGTAGTATAGATCCTTGCTTGCTGAGTACTTCGGATGAGTACTCACGGTTGCTTTATTTTCTCTTTTCCCCCATATACCCCACCTTGATGATACACCAGACGATGGAGTCCAGGAGCCAGACGCCACCACCGGAGCCTACTACCAGGCGGGTCCAGAGGGCACGTACTACTGGACCGAGCCAGCTGACCAGGAGTAGGATCGGAGGCTCCCAGGCAGGAGGCCAACGCCTTTCGATCTAGTGTCGCTGTTTGTGCTAGCCTTCTTAAGGCAAAACTTGTCTAACTATGTCTGTACCCAGATATTATTTGTATGACTAACTTATGTATTCGGATCTTCGGATCCCTGGTCTGTAATATTGTGGACCTCCGTTTATTTGTGTTTAGAGTTGTGTTGTGATATCTTCCCGTGAGTCCCTGGGCTTGATCGTACACGTTTGCGTGTATGACTAGTGTACGATTGAACCGGGGGCGTCACAGTCAGAAAGGGTTGAAAATTGATGATGTGGCTTTGAATGGTTCATTTTGAGCACACAAAAAGTCTGGAGTTGAAATAAGTTCAAAAAAAGGAAGCCCTTTGTCACATATGTGTTTTCGTCCAAAACCCTGATACTTCGAAAGGGATTGTCCATTTTGTACACGAAGTGCGTCCAGTTTTTGCCGTAACCCTCTCAACTTTTTAGCACATGCTATGTGGGTGAAATGATGATACCATGCCAATTGTCAACCTCTTCAGAGTTCATTTGAAGTGCTTTTCAATTTCAGGGTCATTAGGCTCAAAAAAATCAGTAAATGCATGAAAAATAACAGATGAAGTCAGAAAGGGTTGAAAATTGATGATGTGGCTTTGAATGGTTCATTTTGAGCACACAAAAAGTCGGGATTTTCAAATATTCAAAAAAATGAAAATCCCTTTGTAACAGATGAGTTTTCGTCCGAACACCCTGATACTTCGAAAGAGATTGTCCATTTTGTACACAAGTGCATCCAGATTTTGCCGTAACCCTCTCAACTTTTTAGCACATGCTATGTGGGTGAAATGATGATATCATGCGAATTTTCAACCTCTTCAGAGTTCATTTGAAGTGCTTTTCAATTTCAGGGTCATTTAGCTCAAAAAATTCAGTAAATGCATGAAAAATAACAGATGAAGTCAGAAAGGGTTGAAAATTGATGATGTGGCTTTGAATTGTTCATTCTGAGAACACAAAAATTCTGGAGTTCAAATAAGTTCAAAAAAATGAAATCCCTTTGTAACAGATGAGTTTTCGTCCGAAACCCTGATACTTCGAAAGAGATTGTCCATTTTGTACACGAAGTGCATCCAGTTTTTGCCGTAACACTCTCAACTTTTTAGCACATGCTATGTGGGTGAAATGATGATATCATGCCAATTTTCAAAATCTTCAGAGTTCATTTGAAGTGCTTTTCAATTTCATGGTCATTTAGCTCAAAAAAAATGTAAGTAAATGCAATGAAAAAAACAGATGAAGTCAGAAAGGGTTGAAAATTGATGATGTGGCTTTGAATGGTTCATTTTGAACTCCAAAAAGTCTGGAGTTGAAATAAGTTCAAAAAAATGAAATCCTTTGTAACAGATGAGTTTTCGTCCAGAAACCTGGATACTTCGAAAGAGATTGTCCATTTGTACATGACAGTGCATCAGTTTTGGCCTAACACCTTCTACTTTTTAGAACATGCTATGTGGGTGAAATGGATGGATCATGCCAATTTCAACCTCTCAGAGTTCATTTGAAGTGCTTTCAATTTCACGGTCATTAGCGTCGAAAAAATCAGTAAATGCATGCAAAAATAACAGTGATGTCAGCGAAAGGGTTGAAAATTATGAGTGGGTTGAATGTTTCATTTTGAACAACAAAAGTCTGGAGTTCAAAAAGTTCAAAAAAGAAATCCCTTGGTAACAGGATGAGTTTTCGTCCGAAACCTGCTACTTCGAACGAGATTGTCAGTTGTACCACGAAAGTTGCATCCAATTGTTGCCGTACCTCTCACGTTGTAGACCATGGTATGTGGGTGAAATGATGATATCATGCCAATTTTCAACCTCTTCAGAGTTCATTTGAAGTGCTTTTCAATTTCATGGTCATTTAGCTCGAAAAAATCAGTAAATGCATGAAAAATAACAGATGAAGTCAGAAAGGGTTGAAAATTGATGATGTGGCTTTGAATGGTTCATTTTGAACACACAAAAAGTCTGGAGTTCAAATAAGTTCAAAAAAATGAAATCCCTTTGTAACAGATGAGTTTTCGTCCGAAACACTGATACTCCGAAAGAGATTGTCCATTTTGTACACGAAGTGCATCCATTTTTTGCCGTAACCCTCTCAACTTTTTAGCACATGATATGTGGGTGAAATGATGATATCATGCCAATTTTCAACCTCTTCAGAGTTCATTTGAAGTGCTTTTCAATTTCAGGGTCATTTAGCTAAACAAATCAATAAATGCATGAAAAATAACAGATGAAGTCAGAAAGGGTTGAAAATTGATGATGTGGCTTTGAATGGTTCATTTTGAGTACACAAAAAGTCTGGACTTGAAATAAGTTCAAAAAAATGAAATCCCTTTGTAACAGATTAGTTTTTGTCCGAAACCCTGATACTTCGAAAGATATTGTTCATTTTGTACACGAAGTGCATCCAGTTTTTTGCGTAACCCTCTCAACTTTCAAACACATGCTATGTGGGTGAAATTATGATATCATGCCAATTTTCAACCTCTTCAGAGTTCATTTGAAGTGCTTTTCAATTTCAGGGTCGTTTAGCTCAAAAAAATCAGTAAATGCATGAAAAATAACAGATGAAGTCAGAAAGGGTTGAAAATTGATGATGTGGCTTTGAATGGTTCATTTTGAACACACAAAAAGTGGAGTTCAAATAAGTTCAAAAAAAATGAAATCCCTTTGTAACAGATGAGTTTTCGTCCGAAACCCTGATACTTCGAAAGAGATTGTCCATTTTGTACACGAAGTGCATCCAGTTTTGCGCGTAACCTCTCAACTTTTAGCACATGATATGTGGGTGAAATGATGATATCATGCCAATTTTCAACCTCTGCAGAGTTCATTTGAAGTGCTTTTCAATTCAGGGTCATTTAGCTAAAAAAAATCAGTAATGCATGAAAAATAACAGATGAAGTCAGAAAGGGTTGAAAATGATGATGTGGCTTTGAATGGTTCATTTTGAGCACAAAATTTTGTGTACTCAAAATGAACCATTCAAAGCCAATCATCAATTTTCAACCCTTTTGACTTCATCTGTTATTTTTCATGCATTTATTGATGTTTAGCTAAATGACCCTGAAATTGAAAAGCACTTCAAATGAACTTGAAGAGGTTGAAAATTGGCATGATATCATCATTTCACCCACATATCATGTGCTAAAAAGTTGAGAGGGTTACGGCAAAAATGGATGCACTTCGTGTAAAAATGGACAATCTCTTCGGAGTATCAGTGTTTCGGACGAAAAATCATCTGTTACAAAGGGATTTCATTTTTTGAACTTATTTGAACTCCAGACTTTTTTGTGTTCAAAATGAACCATTCAAAGCCACATCATCAATTTTCAACCCTTTCTGACTTCATCTGTTAATTTTCATGCATTTACTGATTTTTTCGAGCTAAATGACCATGAAATTGAAAAGCACTTCAAATGAACTCTGAAGAGGTTGAAAATTGGCATGATATCATCATTTCACCCACCTAGCATGTGCTAAAAAGTTGAGAGGGTTACGGCAAAAACTGGTGCACTTCGTGGCACAAAATGGACAATCTCTTTCGAAGTATCAGGGTTTCGGGACGAAAACTCATCTGTTACAAAGGGATTTCATTTTTTTGAACTTATTTGAACTCCGACTTTTTGTTGTGTCAAAATGAACCATTCAAGCCAATCATCAATTTCAAACCCTTTCTGACTTCATCTGTTATTTTTCATGCATTTACTGATTTTTTGAGCTAAATGACCATGAAATTGAAAAGCACTTCAAATGACTCTGAAGATTTGAAAATTGGCATGATATCATCATTTCACCCACATAGCATGTGCTAAAAAGTTGAGAGTGTTACGGCAAAAACTGGATGCACTTCGTGTACAAAAGGACAATCTCTTTCGAAGTATCGGGTTTCGGACGAAAACTCATCTGTTACAAAAGGATTTCATTTTTTGAACTTATTGAACTCCAGATTTTTGTGTTTCTAGAATGAACAATTCAAAGCCACATCATCAATTTTCAACCCTTTCTGACTTCATCTGTTATTTTTCATGCATTTACTGAATTTTTTGAGCAAATGACCCTGAAATTGAAAAGCACTTCAAATGAACTCTGAAGAGGTTGAAAATTCCATGATATCATCATTTCACCACATAGCATGTGCTAAAATTGAGAGGGTTACGGCAAATAGGATGCACTTCGTGTACAAAATGGACAATCTCTTTCGAAGTATCAGGGTTTCGGACGAAAAACTCATCTGTTACAAAGGGATTTCATTTTTTTGAACTTATTTGAACTCCAGACTTTTTGTGTGCTCAAAATGAACCATTCAAAGCCACATCATCAATTTTCAAACCCTTTCTGACTTCATCTGTTATTTTTCATGCATTTACTAATTTTTTGAGCCTAATGACCCTGAAATTAAGCACTTCAAATGAACTCTGAAGAGGTTGACAATTGGCATGGTTCATCATTTCACCCAATAGCATGTGCTAAAAAATTGAGAGGTTACGGCAAAAAACTGGATGCACTCGTTTTGTACAAAATGGACATCCTTCGAAGTATCAGGGTTTCGGACGAAAAACATATGTGACAAAGGGCTTCATTTTTTTGAACTTATTTCAACTCCAACTTTTGTGTGCTCGAAATGAACCTTCAAAGCCAATCATCAATATTCAACCCTTTCTGAATTCATTGTTTTTTTCATGCATTACTGATTTTTTTGAGCTAAACGACCCTGAAATTGAAAAGCACTTCAAATGAACATGAAGAGGTTGAAAATTGGCATGATATCATAATTTCACCCCAGCATGTGTTTGAAAGTTGAGAGGGTTACGCAAAAAATGGATGATTGTGGACAAAATGAACAATCTCTTTCGAAGTATCAGGGTTTCGGACAAAAACTATCTGTTACAAGGGATTTCATTTTTTGAACTTATTTCAAGTCCAGACTTTGTTGTGTACTCAAAATGAACCATTCAAAGCCACATCATCAATTTTCAACCTTTCTGACTTCATCTGTTATTTTTCATGCATTTACTGATTTGTTTAGCTAAATGACCCTGAAATTGAAAAGCACTTCAAATGAAATCTGAAGAGGTTGAAAATTGGCATGATATCATCATTCACCCACATATCATGGTGTAAAAGTTGAGAGGGTTACGGCAAAAATGGATGCACTTCGTGTCCAAATGGACAATCTCTTTCGAAGTTCAGGGTTTCGGACGAAAACTCATCTGTTACAAAGGGATTTCATTTTTTTGAAATTATTTGAACTCCAGACTTTTGTGTTGTTCAAAATGAACCATTCAAAGCCACATCATCAATTTTCAACCCTTTTGACTTCATCTGTTATTTTTCATGCATTTCTTACTGATTTTTTCGAGCTAAATGACCAGAATGAAAAGCAATCAAATGAACTCTGAAGAGGTTGAAAATTGGCATTGATATCATCATTTCACCCACAAGCAGGTGCTAAAAAGTTGAAGGGTTACGGCAAAAACTGGATGCACTTCGTGCACAAAATGGACAATCTCTTTCGAAGTATCAGGGTTATGGAGAAAACTCATCTGTTACAAAGGGATTCATTTTTTTTGAACTATTTGAACTCCAGACTTTTGTGTGTCAAAATGAACCATTCAAAGCCACATCATCAATTTTCAAACCCTTTCTGACTTCATCTGTTATTTTTCATGCATTTACTGATTTTTTTTGAGCTAAAGACCATGAAATTGAAAAGACTTCCATGAACTCTGAAGAGGTTGAAAATTGGCATGATATCATCATTTCACCCACATAGCATGTGCTAAAAACTTGAGAGTGTTACTGTACACCCCTGTATTAAGACTACAGAGATCAACCTTTTGATGAGGCCATGTAATCATTAATAGTTGCAAATCATCATTAGCATCATGTTGCATTTCAACTCCTAAGTCAAATTCAAATTTAAATGAAAGTGGGATATAAAAAGTTGTCCAACATAGAAACTAAAATGTCAGTAAATAACAAATATTCCAGAGGCATTCTAAAATGAAACCAACATCATTGGAATTGGATAAGTGACTCGAACAACCTCAAACCGTGGATAAAGATAATATTTAATAACCATTTATAAATCTGAATAAATATGGAATTATGTTTTGTCCAACTAATTTAGTGTTGAGAATAATGCACTGGTATTTATGAAATAGGTCACACTTTTACAAAAACCATTTGGGGCCTAACATTAACAGTAGAGAAGAGAATAAAGAAAGGAAAAAGAAACAGAAAAGAAAAAAAAAGAGCAAAACACCCCCCCCCCCCGACTGGGCCTGGCCCAGCAAGCCACCGGGCGCCAGGACCGGCCAGCCGGCGCGTTACTTAGCCGGCCACCCCCCCGGCCGAACCCTAACCCTAACCCCGCCCCCACCCCCCTCCCCCTCGTTCTCTCCTCCTCCCCCCCCCATCTGGATCGGGGCGATCCCCCGATCCCGTCCGCCTCCTGTCGACGCCGCTCGCCGACGCCGCCCGTCGCCGCCCCCCTCGTCAGCCCCCACCTCCGATCCAGATCGGGATCAGGATCGCGGGAACGACCCCGTCCCTCGGTCGCGGCGACGACCGGCGCTCGCCGTGCCGTTGGACGCCGCCGCCGGATTCCCGTCTCCCTGCCGGCAGGCTCCCTCGACGCCGCTCGCCCCGACGCGCCCCGACCGCGCTGGCTCGCCTCGCCGCCACGACGCCAAGGCCGGAGCTCTCCCATCGCCGGTCTGCTCGTCTACGTCGCCGCCTTGTCCCGTCCGCCTGCCTCCCCGTCGCCGTCGTCCTCGTCGGACCACCCCGACCCCCGCTGCCCGTCCATAGGATCCCGGTAGGCCTCGGGCCTCTCCCCCCCCTCTCTGCTCGCGCACGCTGCACCGCGCTCCCTGGCTCGCCGCGCCGCGCTCGGCTTGGACTCGCCTATGTCGCACGCGCGCGGCGCGCCAATGCCTCGCTGCGCGGGCCGCGTCGCTCCTCGCCGCCCAACCGCCGCTCCGCCCCTCGCCCGTCCTGCGCGACCGCCCGCCCGCTGCCAGCTCCGAGCCACCGCGCATGCCGCCCGCGGCGCTCCACCACCGCGCCGTTCCTCCGCCTCGGCCGTGCCGTGGCCTCGCCGGGCCGCGCCCGACCGAACGCCTTGCGTCCCTTTGGGCACCGGACGTCCGGTCCCGAAAAGGGGCACAGCCCGGACGTGTCCGCCCCTGGGCCACTGCCCAGTGGGCCCGAACCCCTGTGACGCTGACGAATGGGGCCCACGGCCCAGAAACAGTTTTAAGAAAATAGAATAAAAATAAATAATTAAAATAATTAATTAATTAATTAATTAATTAATCAGTTAATTAATCCTGATTAGGTTATCTAATTAACTAATTAGTGTTAATTAAACAGTAATCAGTAATTAAATTAATTAAACTAATTAACCTAACAGCCTATGACAGGTGGGACCCACCCTGTCAGGTGCCTGCTGACGTCAGCATGATGTCATGCTGAAGTATCATTACTGTTCGGATAATGTTGAATTAAATAATTAATTAAAATTCAGAAATGAAATTAATAAAACTTTAGAATCATATCTTTAAACGTAACCGATGAAAATATTTTATCATGAAACTGCTCAGAACGACGATACGAACCCGATACGCCCTCGGTACTCCGTCAGACGCCCGCAGCTATGAGAACGTTGAAACAATTAGACGATTTCGATAAATGAATAGTGTCAACTTTAATTAAATAAATCCGAATAAATTCCTAAATTAACTAAATCTTGTTAGGCTGTATATCACCCCGGCATATCATTAGACATGTCATGCACCCCTGTTGCATTATTGCCGTGTGTTTACTGTTTCTTCCCCTCTTCTCTTCGGTGACTACGAGACCGACGCAGCTGCTGGTGCCCCGAGATACGTTGTTGACGACCCTACTTGCCAGAGCAACCAGGCAAGCCCCCCCCTTGATCACCAGATATCGCTATTACTCCTCTATAACTGCTTGCATTAGAGTAGTGTAGCATGATACTGCTTTCGGTTAATCCTATTCTGCTGCATAGCCTGTATTGTTGATACTGTTGATGATACCTACCTGCAATCCTAAATGCCTAGTGTAGGATGCTAGTTTATCATTTGGCCCTGCATTCTTGTCAGTCTGCCTTGCTATAATATCGGGCGTGATCACTCGGAGGTGATCACGGGGTATTACTAAAATATATAATACTATACAAATGGTGACTAAAGTCGGGTCGGCTCGAAGAGTACCCGCGAGTGATTCACGGATTGGGGGCTGAAAGGACCTTGTCCAACGGCCCCCTTTGAGTGGATCTTTGTGGCGGAGCGACAGGGCAGGTTGTGACCACCTAGGAGACAGGTGGGCCAGGCCCGGTCGGCGTTCGGTTTACTTCATAATAACACGCTAACGAGATTGGATATTTGATCTGAGTCTGGCCACTGGCCTATACGCACTAACCAACTAAGCGGGAGTAGTTATGGGTATCCCGGCGTCGTGGTATCAGCTGAAGCCTTCTTGACGTCAGCGACCGGCGACGCGCGCCGTGTTGGACCCGCGCTAAACGTAACCGCAGTGGATCGTGTGGGTGCTAGGTTCTGCTCGCGGCCGCAGTACGCAACGTGCAGGAGCGCGCTGGCGATGGGCCAGACCCCAAGATGCCTAGGATTAGTCGGGTGCTGACCTCTCGTTGAGCCTAGGTGGGGATGCGACGTGTGGATCTTCGAGGCCGGGCATGACCGGAGGAAAGTGGTGTCGGCCAAAGGGGATCGAGAGTGTTGGGGAATTGTGGTTGCCACCCTGCAGGAAGTTTATCTATTCGAATAGAACGTGCCTCGGTAAAAGGACGACCCGGAGTTGTATTCCGACATCATGACAACTAGAAATGGATACTTAATAAAACACACCCTTACAGTGACAGATTAACCCGGTGGTCGCTCTTCGCATGGTGGCGACGAAGAGGATCGACGGGTAGGATATGCTAACGTTGTTGTGGTAACTTCCAACAAATCTTTCTATTGCTTCAGATGAGGTGCGCCAAAGCGTAGTCTTCGAACAAGAATAGCTATCCCTATTCTGGCATTCTGCAGTTCAGTCCAACTATTGCCCTTACCACATATACCATGCAATGTAGATAGATCCTGCTTGCGCAGTACTTTGGAGGAGTATCACGGTGCTTTCCCCCATCCTTTTCCCCCTTTCCCTTCTTGCTGGTTGTCGCAAACAGATTTGGGAAGCCACGGAGCCAGACGCCACCTTCGACGAACTACTACCACCAGGGGGAGCCATACTCCTAGTCAGGGCGCCCGACGACCAGGAGTAGTTAGGAGGGATCCCAAGGCAGGAGGCCCTGCGCCTGTCGGATCTGTTGTATCCCTGTTTGTGCTAGCCATCTATGGCACCTTGTTTACCTATGTCTGTACTCAGTAGTGTTGCTTCCGCTGACTCGTGCTATGATACGAGCATTTGTATTCGAGCCCTCGTGGCCCCTGGTTGTATTATGATGCTGTATGACTTATTTTGTTTAGAGTTGTGTTGTGATATCTTCCCGTGAGTCCCTGATCTTGCGGACCGTTTGCGTGCATGATTAGTGTACGATCGAGCCGGGGGGCCAACAAGTTGGTATCAGAGCCGACTGCCTGTAGGAATCCCCCTTCCAATTCCTTGGCGAAGTTGAGTCTAGACAGAAAACCGTTTTACTAACTTGGCTGTGTGCTTACGGGCCCACATTGCAACTGGGTGGTATTAGGATCTTTTAATTCCTCTGTCTATAACCTGGGACTCTGATCTCTTTCTACTCGGGTTAAATGAAGTTTACTACATGCCACACTTAGGATCTCGTAAATTCTGTCTACCGGAGAGCTGGTATCTGTGCGATTTCCCTCGCACTCGTGATCTGATTAGTCTGATAATCATTTTCCTTCCATTGTTTTGTTTAACTTTCTCTCGGTTGGTTGTGTATAACCTCTTATTGTCGTTTGACAAACCTGAATTTCCTTGTTTCAGATGGACCCGTTTGTTTCCACCGCCGTCCTAACGACACAGCTTGTGCTTCGCACTTGGGCTCGTATTACCCCGGGGTTTCCAGCTGTCCTGATCGCTTCATGACCAGACTTGGCTACCGTTGGTACCTGAGGTACTTGTTTATGAGGTTACCGCGAGTTCAACCAGGAACAGTACTATGTGAAGTTCGGATTTATGATCAGAGCAGAACAACTCAGACACCGAGCTACACCTTTTACGGATTAGGCGTGACGATTGAGATGGCAGTCCATGATGCCGCTACTCCGCTGTCGTACGTCTACGAGGGGAGCACCATGCTATCTTGGATGAATCCGAGTTCCGATACATTCCGTATAGCCCTGCTGGAGATGTACCGGATACTAACAGGCTATCTGTGCCCCGTACGAGCCTCGTCGCTACGACCGCGCGTTCTGATTCAGTGACTCGGGCTCTGGATCGCACTGTTCGGGCTTGCAGTCGAGTTGGTTGCCAATCGAGCACGTCTCTACGATGCTATGACGCCGTGTGCTGCCCGCTGTCGTGCAGAGGGATACATCCGGAGACATCCTTTATCGCGCAGGACTCCAGATGTATGCTGGTATTGATGGCCTTAATGTTGGAGGTTCACACACCGACACGTGGACCTCTTCTTACAGCTCGAGACCGGGTTCTGCTCAGAGTGCACATGGAGCACAGGATCTTTCCGCGACGAACATTCGTCGTCCGCACTCAGCAGCTACCCCGATACAGTGGTTCTCTCGCGTTGATGTAGCCTTTGCGATCTACTCTTGTGTACTTCCTTACGCGTGTCTCTGCGCGCGCGCTAGTATGTCTAGCTTTTGATTTGCGCCGTTATGCTGTCCGATTGTACCCGACGTGTGTGTATGGATCTGTATGTCTAATCGACTACTGTTGTATCTAAAACTGCTTGGAGTATTGTCGTGTTACATCATGCTGTCAACAGCACTCGCGCTGCTTTTACTAAAACTACCCCTGTTGTAAATTAGCAGGATGTTAGGACCCGATGTCGTGGTCGTGGCCGTCGGTGCCAACGATCACCACCGCCGAATATATGTGGAATGATGCAGCAATTGACTGCCAGTCAGTTCATGCAAGGGATCATGGATCAGTTTCCTCGTCCCAATATGAACACGTATCCGGCCCAGGGACCTGCAGGACTTTATGCGCCTCAACCCAAACGTCTACCGCGGCTACTCAGCCCTGGGAATGCGGATGACTGGCTTCGCGACATTAACCTTGAGTTGGAATCTGTGGCGTTGCCCTGCAAACTATGTCACCTTTCGCCTCATTCCTTTAAGGGCCCCGCTGCTCAATGGTGGGACAGCCACAGGCGCACTCAACCAGCTGGAACAGTCATCACTTGCCGGATTTCCAAGCTGCCTTCCGTGCCCGTTTCATTCCCAGGGAATCATGGACCGGAAGAGCAATAGAGTTCCGCACACCTCACCCAGGGCAACAAGACAGTGGAAGCTTATCAGCGGAGTTTCTGGAATTATCCCGCTATGCTGAAGAAGACATTCCCACTGATGCTCGCCGTCAGGAAAGTTTCGCGAAGGACTTCAAGCTGACATCAAGCTAGCGCTCCTTGTGCATGAATTTGATAATTCTCATCTGGTGAACAAGGCTTATCCAGGTGAGAGGTCTGCAGACACACCGGATCTCTTAGGCGCAACCTGACACTGGTTCATCTTCGAGCCGCTGCAAGAAGCGTCGGGATACTGGATTCCCAAACAGCGTTGTAACGTCAGCTGCACCTGCTCCAAGACGGTCCTATACTGCACACGACTGCCTCCACCACCTAGGCAGCCAGACTTCCAGCTCCACCACCCCGAGCTCCTGCTCCTAATCCCAATGATAGTCTGTTGCTACAAGTGTGGCGCCAGGTCATTTTTCCAGGAACTGCATTCAGAACCAGAACCAACGGCACTTCCGTGCAAATGGCCGTAGGAACAATCAGCCTCGCAAACAACACATGCCAAGACTAGGTTCTTCATGGGGCGTCGATTCGGCGCCATACTCACACCGATGTTCAAGAATCTCAGTGACAGCCATGCCCCGATGAGGTGGTTACTCTCATTGTTAATTCTTACCAGTCTTCTGTTTTATTTGATTCGGGGCATCGCATTCATTCGTCCTGAAGGAATTTGCATACAAACACGACATTAATTGTGAGGTCAGGACACTTGCATAGTATACAGCACACCCCGCCGGGGTCAATGTCCAACCTCCATGGGTAGCAACGACGGTCACCCGTTTAAATTTGAAGGGCGGGTTTCACAGCGCTCCCTTTATACTAAAGTCTTGTCTTATTATCACCTCATTCCTCGAATGGATTGGTATGAAAGCGCACTACTTGGCTTCTAGATAGTTTGCGTCACGAAGATCGTGCCATCTTCTCAACCTTTCTGATGACAATAATAAGCTACCAGGCTCGAATCATCAACTGAATGCCGAGGCGAGACTTTTATGCCGTTGAATGCGTTACGCATTCACAACTTGAAGGCATTCGAGGACATATCCAGTTTCGCGGATTCCAAGGTGTTTCCAGAAGAAATCTCGCAGGATACCCACTGCTCGACTGTCGAATTTGTCCATCGGATGAAACACCAGGCACACTCCTATCGCAAGGGAACCCTACAAGATTGGCCGCCCATGAACTCTTGACTTAAGGAGGGAATCGACGTCTCCACTTCGTAAGGTTTTCATTCTGGCCAAGTTCCTCGCTTTGGGGAGCACCTATCCTTTGTCAGGAAGAGGATGGATCAAACGCGATGAGTCCAGATTACCGTCGCTATTAACCATAGTCAACTATCCCGAACAAATATCCCCTTCCCCGGATATAAACGATCGTAGATCAACTGGCGGGTCATCACGTGTTCTCTGAAACTCGACCTTAAGGTTGTGTTACAACCAGATCCGTGTTCGTGAAGCGTAGATTTCCCAAAGTACCGCTTCGTTACCTCTGATAGCTCATACGATACACTGTCATGTCTTATTCGGCTTTAACATGCTTCGCCGCACATTCTCCCCAGCCTGATGAATTACTATATTCATGGAATACCGTTGACAAGTTCGTCGTGGTTACTTGGATGATCTCTAGTATACTCGCCAAGAACCAAAGAGGTACATGCTGAGGAACATCTTCGACGTGTTCTGGTAAAGAACTTCGCGAGGCATCAAACTATATGCTAGTTTTCCCAAGTGGTGACATTCGGTTCCCGAAGCGTAACATACCTTGGCATGTCATCTCGCAAGGATGGTATTGCCGTCACCCCGAGCTGAGTTCAGGCTATTTTGATTGGGCTCCTCCAAGATAACGTCAAGCAGTTCGAAGTTTTCTCGGACTCGCTCAGCTATTGCCGTCGTATTTGTCGACGAATTCTCCATAGTCGCCACCCCCTGACTAACCTGTCTTCATAAAGGCGTCAAGTGATTGGACGGAAAGTGTCCAGCGAAGATTTCCAGACGCTCAAAGACAAGCTGACTTTGCCCAGTGCTTGGCCCTCCGATTCCCAGGAGGGATTTTGTATCCCTATTGTGATGCATCCGCGTCAAGGATGGGCGGTTGTCCCTAATGGCAAGACCGCAGAGTAAGCTTATGCTTCGCAATTGCGTCCGCCACGAAGAGAATAACCCAGACATGACTCGAGCTTGCTGTGCGTCAATTCAATGCACTAAAACAGTTGCGAGACATCTCTTCTCGGTATGCGTTGCGAGATCTTCTACAACCGATCATAAAAGTCTGATTATCTGTTCCACTCTGCAGCAGACCTGAACCCCCTCAACAGAGATGGCTGAGACCGTAGCGGATTTAATTGGGTATTTTTAACCCCTGGCTAAGCTAGGAATGGCGCCGATGCCTTGACGCGTCAGTCTTATTGCAGTCACCTCGTTTCTTTCTAAGTTCACTCCTCGCTTATTGAAGAATTCAGAGAAAGCTGAATCTCTGTACACATTTTCCTCTCTGGTAGAACCTCGCTCCCCCTCCTGAGCGTCCTACATTAACATGAACGCTCAACGTGTTTCCAGGGTTCCTTAATACCCTGGTTGTAAACCCGATGCTCAGTGGACAGCATCAAAGACGCTTGGGCAGGGTTATGACTCTAAGCACAACATGATTAAGCGCTATCGATCGCTGTAGGAGACGGAAGGCCCTTCGTTCTTCATCTATTGGATGATACTGGCACATGTTCTTTACAAGTCGTCATCGCGTCCCCTCTAAAGGTAACCTGGGTATGACTCAGAGTCATGCAAGTAAGCTCACGACATTCCACTCGCGTGTATTCATCCCGCAGTACCAAGATGTAGCCAAGGACCTCCGTCCAAAGATTTCTGGTGGTCAAAGCATGAGCTAGACATTGCCGCTATGTTGCTGAACTGTGATGCTTGCAGTCGCGTCACTTTCAAAGAGAACACAAAAGCCCGCCGGAAACTGCGAAACCAACTTGCTGTTCCTTGCTCTGATGGAAATGGGACCATGTGGAAATGACTTTATCACGTGAATTTCCCAATCACAGAAAGGTAATGATGTATTCTTGTCGTCTTGACCGACCTTTCCAAAGTTGCACTTTCTAGCGTCAAAGGAGAACGCTCACTGCTAGTCAGCTTGCAACATCTCTAACATGTCCAGAATTGTTTTTCACTGCTCACGGTATTTCCAACTGGTATCAGTTCAGACGTGGCAGATTATTCACTTCAATTCTTGGCAAGTTTCAAAGAAGTCTATGGAAACTCATCTGTCCTTCGACCAGCTTGTATCACCTAGTCCAAGGACAGTTGAGAGTCAACCAATTTCTCGAAGACATGATTCGAGCTTGTGTCATATCCTTCGGAAGAATGGGAAGAAATCTCTCCGCATATGCGAATTCTCTGACAATAAACAGCTATCAAGGCCAGTATGAAACTGGCCCACGCTTTGACGTTGTAGGCCGAAGTGCCGAACCACTCTAAAATTGGTCAGAAACTGGGGAACGTCCATCTTCGGTCCGGATATTATCCAACTTGCCGAAGATAAGTCGTGTTGTCCGCGAGCATTTGAAGAACCTGCATCAGTCACGTCAAAAGAGTCAGTATGACGTCACGAAACACACAGATATGGTCTATACAACCTGGCGAAGGAAGGTCTCTTCGAAGTCACAGCACCGATGAAAGGTACACACCGATTCGGGATCAGGGCAGCTAGCTCTCGCTAGTTTGGTCCTTTCACTGTTCTTGAAAGGCGTGTAGAGGGCATTCATTTGGAAAACTTCCCCGAAAACCTTTCTCAGTTTCACGATGTGTTCACGTATCGCAACTCCGTCCCGCTGCTTCAAAGACCTGAATCCGCGGAGTAGAGAGTAGATCACGATTGCTTGAACTGCAACAGACCTCTTTATAAAGAGCATCCGGTCCGCATTCGCGATCAAGCGACTGTGACACTAGCTGCCAGAAAGTATAAGTCCTCAAGGTTCAGTGGGCAAACCATTCTGAGATGGAAGACGCACTTGGGACGCGAGGATCAGTCTTCGCGTGAATACCGCCGCTTTGTTTCTTTCTAACTCGCTAAATACTCGGACGAGGATTCTTGTAGTGGAGGAGGTTTGTAACACCCGCCTGTATTAAAGCTACAAGGGATCACCCTTTTGCTGGGCCATGTATCCATGATTATAGTGCTATAAATGCATCATTACTATCATGTTGCCTTTCAACTCGAAGTCAAATTCAACTTTAATGAAGTGGATATAAAGTTAGTCCAACACTAGAAACTAAATTTCAGATCTAAATAACAAGTATTCAGAGGCTATTCTAAATTGAAACCAACATCATTGGAATTTGGATAAGTACTCGAACAACCTCAAACAGTGGTATGAAAGATAATATTTAATAAACCATTTATTAAATCTGAAATAAACTATGGAATTATGTTTGTCAAACGTAATTTATAGGTGTTGAGGAATAATGCACTGGTATTGTATGTAATAGGTCACACTTTTTCAAACACCTTTGGGCCTAAATTTAAAGTAGAGAAACAGCGAAATAAAGAAAAGAAAAAGAAACATAAGAAAAAAAAAGAGCAACCCCCACCTCCGCCGATGGGGCCTCGGCTCCGCAAGCCACCGGGACGCATGCCGCCCAGCCGGCGACGTACTAGTCCGGCGCACTACGCCCCCGCCGTACACCTAACCCTTACACCCCGACACCCCCCCCCTGCCCTCTCCCCCTCGCTCTCCTCCTCCCCCCCCCCCCATTGGATCGGGGCGATCCCTTCCCGATTCAGTCCGCCTCCTCGCTACAGCCCAGCTCGCCGATGCCGCCACGTCGCCGCCTACCCCTGCGTCGAGCCCCCACTCTCCGATCAGATCGGTGATCGGGATCGCGGAACGAACCATCCGTCCGAGACGCCCCGTCGTCTTCGAGCTACCGCCGTCGCTCCGTCGGGTCCGGGGCGCGCCGCCGCGATCCGCTCTCCCTCGCCGGCCGGCTCTCCTCGACGCCGACCGCCTCCCGACGCGCACGTACGCCCGCTGCCTTCTGCCTGGCCGCACCGACGCCACCGGACGGAACCTCTCCTCCTCGCCGGTCTGCCTCGTCTACGTCGCCGCCTGCCCTATTCCCCGCTCGGCCTGCCTCCCGTCGTCTCGGTCGTCCTCGGTCGACCCACCCCGACCCCCGCTGCCCTCCATACGGATACCGCGTGAGGCCTCGGGGCCTTCTCCCCCCTCTCTTCTGTTCTGCCAGCACAAGCGCCGCCGCTCCCCTGGTCCTCGCCAGCTGCCGACGCTCGTGCCTTCGGCCTCGCTTTGTCGGCAACGCGCGCGCGGCGCACGCACAACGTCCTCGCTCGCTGGCGCCTCTCGCGCGCTGCCTCGCGCCAACCGCCCGCCGCTGCCGGGCCCCCCCCGCGCCGTCCCGCGCGGACCGCCGCCCGCCTGCCGACAGACACAGCGCTGACGCCAGCGACGCTCATAGCAACCGCTGCCGCCGTTCCCGCCTCCGGGGCCGGCAGTTGGCTCGCCGCGCCGCGGCCGCCGACCGCCCGTGCGTCCCCTTTGGGGGGCACCGGGACATGTCCGGTCCCGAAAGGGGCACCCACGGACGTGTCCGCCCTGGGCACTGCCCAGTGGGGCCGAACCCTGTGACCTGACGAATGGGCCCACGGCCCCAGAAACAGTTTAAGAAAATAGAAATAAAAAATAAATAATTAAATTAATTAATTAATAATTAATTAATTAATCAGTTAATTTCCTGATTAGGTTAATCAATTAACTACTTAGTGTAATTAAACAGTAATCAGTAATTAAATTAATTCAACCTTAATTAACTAACCGCCTATGACAGGTGGGACCCACCGTCAGGTGCCTGCTGACGTCAGCATGATGTCATCGATGACGTCATCAATTACTGTCGGAAATGTTTGGAATTAATAATTAATTAAAATTTCAGAAATAATTAAAAAAAACTTTAGAAAATCAATCTGTTTAACACGTAATCGATGAATATTTTATACATGAAACTTGCTCAGAACGAAGATACGAACCGGATCAGCCTCGGTATCCGTCAGAAGCCCGCAGCTATGAGAACGTTGACAATTAGACCGATTTCGATAAATGAATAGGTCAACTTAATTAAAAATCCGAATAAATTCCTAAATTAACTAAATCGCTTGTAGGCGTGATATCAACCGGCATATCATTAGACATGTATGAACCCCTGTTGCTTATTGACGTGTGTTTTACTGTTTCTTCCCCTCTTCTCTTCGGTAGGGATACGAGACCGACGCAGTGCTGGGCCCCCGACCCCCGACTACGTTGTTGACGACCTACTTGCCAGAGCAAACCCGGCAGCCCCCCTTGATCACCAGGTATCGCCTATTCTCTCTATACTGCCTTGCATAGGTGTTGTAGATGATACTGCTTTAGGTTAATCCATATTCGCTGCATAGCCTGTCATTGTTGTACTGTGGATGATACCTTACCGCAAATCTAAATGCTAGGTTAGGATGCTAGGTTATCATCTTTGGCCCTGGCATTTCTTGTCAGTCTGCCTGTATACTATCGGGCCGTGATCACTCGGGAGGTGGGATCACGGGTTATTACTATACATTATACATACTATACAAAATGGGACTAAAAGTCGGGTCGGCTCGAGAGTAACACCGGAGTGATTCACGGATGGGGCGAAAGGACCTTTGTCCAAACGGCCCCTTGAAGTGGATTCTTTGGGCGGAGAAGACAGGGTAGGTTTGTGACCACATAGGAGACAGGTGGCCAGGCCCTGGTCGGCGTTGGTTACTTTAATTAATACACGCTTAACGAGATTGGATATTTGATCTGAGTTGGCACTGGCCTATAAGAACTAACACAACTACGCGGGAAGTAGGTATGGGTATCCCGGCGTCGTGGTGGATCAGCTGAAGCCTTCTTTGACGTCAGCGACCGCGCGCGCGAGGCCAGTGTTGGACAGCGTAACGTAACCGCAGTGATAGTGTGGTTGCTTAGGTTGCTCGCGGCCCCGGACGCATGTGCAGGGAGCGCGCGGGGCGATGGGCCCCGACCCCAGCGTGCCTAGGATTAGTCCGGAGTGCGACCTCTATGTTGAGCCTAGGTGGGGCTGCGACGTGTGGATCTCCGAGGCGGCATGTACCAGGGGAAGTGTGTCCGGCAAGGGGGATCGAGCGTGTTGGGGAATATGTGGTGCACCCCTGCAGGAGTTTAATATATTCGAATAGACGTGGACCTAGGTAAAAGGACGACCCGGAGTTGTATCCGACCTCTGACCACGAGAAATGGGATACGTATACAACACACATTACAAGGGACAGATATAACCCGGTGTCGCTCTCTCGCATGGTGGCGACGAGAGGTCGACGGGTTAGGATTATGTATAGGTGTTGTTTGGTTTTAAATTCCAACATAATTCTCTTTTATGCGCTCAAGATGGAGGCTGCCAGAGCGTAGTCTTCGACAGGACTAGCTATTCCCTTCTTATTCTGGCATCTGGCAGTTCAGGGGTCCACCGATATTGCCTCTTTACACATATACCATGCATCTGTAGTATAGATCCTTGCAATTGCGAGTACTTTGGATGAGTATCACGGTTGCGTTCCCCATCCTTTTCCCAGTTCCCTTCTGCTGGTTGTCGCAACCAAGATGTTGGAGCCCCAGGAAGCCAGACGCCACCTTCGACGACTACTTACCCACCAGGGCGGAGCCTACTACACGTCCGGGCAGCCGACGACCAGGAGTAGAGTAGTTAGGAGGATCCAGGCAGGAGGCTGCGCCTGGGTTTCGATCTGTGTATCCCTGTTTTGTGCTAGCCATCTTATGGCACCTTCGTTAACCTTATGTCTTACTCAGATCTTGTTGCTTCCGTGACTCGTATATGATCGAGCATTGTATTCGAGCCCTCGTGCCCTGGCTGTTATGATGCTTGTATGATGCTTTATGTTTTTAGAGTTGTGTTGTGGATATTTCCCGTGAGTCCGATCTTGATCGTAACGTTGCGTGCATGATTAGTGTAAGATGAGCAGGGGGCCGCCACAAGTTACGGCAAAAACTCGGAGGCACTTCGTGTACAAAATGGACATCCTTTCGAAGCGTTCAGTGGTTTCGGACGAAAATCATCGTTACAAAGGATTTCATTTTTTGAACTTATTTGAACGCCCGATTTTGTGTTATCAGAATGAACATTCAAAGCCACCTACATCAATTTTTCAACCTTTTCTGACTCATCTGTAATTTTCAGGCATTTACTGAATTTTTGAGCTCAATGACCTGAAATTGAAAGCACGTCAAATGAACTCTGGCAGAGGTTGAAAAATTTGATTCTTGTATCATCATTTTACCCAATCGCATGTGTAAAAAGTTGAGAGGGTTACGGCAAAAACTGGATGACTTGTGTACAAAATGGACATCTCTTTCGAGTTCAGGGTTTCGGACGAAAACTAATCTTGTTACAAAGGGATTATCAATTATTTTGAAACTTATTGAACTCTAGAATTTTGTGTGCCCAAAATGAAACCATTCAAGCCACATCATCAATTTCAACCCTTTTGCAATTATTGTTATCTTTCATGCATTAATGATTTTTTGAGCCAATTGACCCTGAATTGAAAAGCACTTCAAATGAATCGGAAGAGGTTGACCATTGGCACATCTGGTATCATCATTTCACCCACACAGCATGTGCTAAAAAGTGAGAGGGTTACGGCAAAAACTGGATGCACTTCGTGTCATGTACAAAATGGACAATCCCTTTCGAGTATCAGGGTTTCGGACGAAAACACATATGTGACAAAGGGCTTCATTTTTTTGAAACTTATTTCAACTCCCAGACTTTTTTGTGTGCTCAAAAGGAACCATTCAAAGCCACATCATCTCAATTTTCAACCTTTCTGACTTCATACTGTTTATTTTTCATGCATTTCCTAATTTTTTGAGCTAAATGACCCTGAAATGATTGAAATTGAAAAAGCCACTTCAAAAGGAAAATTCTGAAGAGGTGAAAATTGGCTGATTCATCCTTTCACCCACATAGCATGTGCTAGAAGTGGAGGGGTTACGGCAAAAAACAGGATGCACTTCGTGTACAAAATGGACAATCGCTTTCGAAGTAGTATCGGTTTCGGACGAAAAACTCATCCTGTTTTTACAACGGGATTTTTCATTATTTTGAACATTTGAAATCCAGAATTTTGGTGTTCAAAATGAACCATTCAACGCACATCATCAATTTTCAACCATTTATGGACTTTCATCGTTATTTTTCATGCATTTATTGATTTTTTTTGAGCTAAGACCCTGACATTGAAGCACTTCAAATGAAATCTGAAGAGGGTGAAAAGTGGCAAACTGATTCATAATTTCACCCACATTAGGATGGTGTTTTGAAAGTTTGACGGGGTTACGCAAAAAATGAATCACTTCGAGTGAACAAAATGAACAATCTCTTTCGAATATCAGGGGTTAGCGACAAAACTAATATTGTTACAAAGGGATTTCTTTTTGAATTATTTCACGTTCCGACTTTTGTGTACTAAAATGAACCATTCAAAGCACACTCATCAATTTTCAACCCTTTCTGACTTCATTGTTATTTTTCATGAATTACTGATTTGTTGAGCTAAAGGGACCCTGAAATTGGAAAAGCACTTACAAATGAACTTGAACGAGGTGAAAAATGGCATGATATCATCATTCACACCACATATCATGTGCTAAAAGTTGAGAGGGTGGTTACGGCAAAAAATGGAAATGCATTCGTGTCAAATGGACATCTCTTATCGAGAGTATCAGGGTGTTTCGGACGAAAACTAATCTGTTAAAAAGGGATTTATTTTGTTGAACTATTTGAACTCCCGGACGTTTGTGTGTTCAAAAGGAAACCATTCAAAGCCCACATCATTCACAAATTTTCAACCCTTTCAGGACTTCATCTGTTATTTTTTCATTGCATTACTAATTTTTTCGAGCTAAATGACATGAAATTGAAAAGCACTAAAGAACTCTGAAGAGGGTTGAAAATTGGATGATATCTCATTTCACCAATAGCATGTGCTAAAAGTTGAGAGGGTTACGAAAAACTGGATGCACTTCGTGCACAAAATGGACAATCTTTTCGAAAGTATAGGTTTCGGACGAAGAACTAGCTGTTACAAAGGATCTTCAAGTTTTGTGAACTTAGTTGAACTTCAGACTTTTGGTTAGTATGGGGTCAAAATGAACCATCAAAGCACACATCATCAATTTCAACCTTTGACTTCATCTGTTATTTTTCATCACTTACTGATTTTTCGGCTAGATGACCATGAAATTGAAAAAGCACGTCAAATGAAACTCTGACAGAGGTTGAAAACTGGCCTGATATCATCAGTTCCACCCACATAGCATGTGACTCTACAAAGTTGAGAGGGTGACGGCAAAACTGGTGCACTTAGTGCACAAATGACAATCTCTTTCGAAGTATGAAGGGTTTCGGACGAAAACTCAATTGTATCAAAGGGATTAATTTTTTTGAAACTTATTTGAACTCAGAACTGGACTTTGGGTGTTCAAAATGAACCATTCCAAGCACATAATCCAATTTTCAAACTTGATTCATCTGTTATTTTTAATGCATTAATGATTTTGTCAGAGCTAAATGACCATGAAATTGAAAAGCATTCAAATGACTTGAGAGGTTGAAAATTGCATGATTCATATTTCACCACTAGCCTGCTAAAAAGGTGAGAGGTTACCGGCACCAATGGTGCTTCGTGACAAAAATGGACATCTCTCGAAGTATCAGGGTTTGCCGAAAAATATTGTTACAAGGGATTTTCATTTTGAATTTATAAACTCAGACTTTTTGTGTGTTACAACATGAACCATTCAAAGCGCATCATCAATTTACCCATTGGATTTCATCTGTTATTTTTCATGTATTTACTGAGTTTTTTGGTAAATGACCATGAAATTGAAAAGCACTTCAAATGAATTGAAGAGGTGACATTGGCAGATTATCCTATTCACCCAATAGAAGGTGCTAAAAAGTTGAGATGTTACGGCAAAAAAACTGGATGCAATTCGTGCTACAAATGCCAATCTCTTTCGAAAGTAGTCTAGGGTTTAGGACGCAACTCATCTGGTACAAAGGGAGTTCATTTTTTTGTGAATTTATTTGAACTCCAGAAGTTTTGTGTGCTCGAATGAACAATTCAACGCCACATCATCAAT
>CM022297.1:45515814-45771144 GCA_011799875.1 Thinopyrum elongatum | reverse complement strand
GGTTAGTTGAGCACACAAAAAGTCTGGAGTTCATAAAGTTCAAAAAATGAAATCCTTTGTAACAGATAGTTTTCGTCGAAACCCTGATACTTCGAAAGAGATTGTCCATTTTGTACACGAAGTGCATCCAGTTTTTGCCGTAACCCTTCAACTTTTTAGCACATGCTATGGGGTGAAATGATGATATCATGCCAATTTTCAACCTCTCAGAGTTCATTTGAAGTGCTTTTCAATTTCAGGGTCATTTAGCTCAAAAAAATCAGTAAATGCATGAAAAATAACAGATGAAGTCAGAAAGGGGTTGAAAATGATGATGTGGCTTTAATGGTTCATTTGAGCACACAAAAAGTCTGGAGTTCAAATAAGTTCAAAAAATGAAATCCCTTTGTAACAGATGAGTTTTCGTCCGAAACCTGATACTTCGAAAGAGATTGTCATTTTTACACGAAGTGCATCCAGTTTTTGCCGTAACCCTCTCAACTTTTTAGCACATGTTGGGTGAAATGATGATATCATGCCAATTTTCAACCTCTCAGAGTTCATTTGAAGTGCTTTTCAATTTCACGGGTCATTTAGCTCAAAAAAATCAGTAAATGCATGAAAAATAACAGATGAAGTCAGAAAGGGTTGAAAATTGATGATGTGGCTTTGAATGGTTCATTTTGAGCAAAAAGTCTGGAGTTAAATAAGTTCAAAAAAAGAAACCCTTTGTAACAGATGGTTTTCGTCCGAAACCCTGATACTTCGAAGAGATTGTCCATTTTGTACAGAAGGGCATCCAGTTTTTGCCGTAACCCTCTCAATTTTAGCACATGCTATGTGGGTGATGAAATGATGATACATGCCAATTCAACCTCTTCAGAGTTCATTTGAAGTGCTTTTCAATTTCAGGGTCATATTAGTCACACAAAAAATCAGTAAATGCATGAAAAATAACAGATGAAGTCAGAAAGGGTGAAAATTGATGAGTGGCTTTGAATGGTCATTTGAGCACACAAAAAGTCTGGAGTTCAAATAAGTTCAAAAAAATGAAATCCCTTGTAACAGATGAGTTTTCGTCCGAAACCCTGTACTTCGAAAGAGATTGTCCATTTTGTACACGAAGTGCATCCAGATTTGCCGTAACCCTCTCAACTTTTAGCACATGCTATGTGGGTGAAATGATGATATCATGCCAATTTCAACCTCTTCAGAGTTCATTTGAAGTGCTTTTCAATTTCAGGGTCATTTAGCTCAAAAAAAATCAGTAAATGCATGAAAAATAACAATGAAGTCAGAAAGGGTTGAAATTGAAATTGATGTGGCTTTGAATGGTCATTTGAGCACACAAAAATCTGGAGTTCAAATAAGTTCAAAAAAATGAAATCCCTTTGTAACAGATGAGTTTTCGTCCGAAACCCTGATACTCGAAAGAGATTGTCCATTTTGTACAAGAAGTGCATCCAGTTTTGCCGTAACCTCTCAACTTTTTAGCACATGCTATGTGGGTGAAATGATGATATCATGCCAATTTTCAACCTCTCATAGTTCATTTGAAGTGCTTTTTCATTCAGGGTCATTTAGCTCAAAAAATCAGTAAATGCTAAAAATAACAGATGAAGTCAGAAAGGGTTGAAAATTGATGATGTGGCTTTGAATGGTTCATTTTGAACACACAAAAAGTCTGGAGTTCAAATAAGTTAAAAAATGAAACCTTGTAACAGATGAGTTTTCGTCCGAAACCTGATACTTCGAAAGAGATTGTCCATTTTGTACACGAAGTGCATCCAGTTTTTGCGTAACCCTCTCAAATCTTTTAGCACATGATATGTGGGTGAAATGATGATAAATTGCATTTTCAACCTCTGCAGAGTTCATTGAAGTGCTTTTCAATTTCAGGGTCATTTAGCTAAAAAAAATCAGTAAATGCATGAAAAAATAACAGATGAAGTCAGAAAGGGTTGAAAATTGATGATGTGGCTTGATTGAATGTTCATTTTGAGTACAAAAAAGTCTGGACTGAAATAAGTTCAAAAAAATGAAATCCCTTGTAACAGATAGTTTTGTCCGAAACCCTGATACTTCGAAAGAGATTGTTCATTTTGTACACGAAGTGCATCCAGTTTTTCCGTAACCCTCACAATCTAGCACATGCTATGTGGGTGAAATGAAATATGATATCATGCCAATTTTCAACCTCTTCAGAATTCAGTTTGTTAAGTAGTTTTCAATTTTCAGTGGTGCATAGCAAAAAAAATCAGTAAATGCATGAAAAATAACAGATGAAGTCAGAAAGAGTTGAAAATTGATGATGTGCGGCTTTGAATGGTTCATTTTGAGCACACAAAAAATCTGGAGTTGAAATAAGTTCAAAAAAATGAAATCCCTTTGTAACAGATGAGTTTTTGTCCGAAACCTTATACTTCGAAAGAGATTGTCCATTTTGTACACGAAGTGCATCCTGTTTTGCTGTAAACCTCTCAACTTTTAGCACATGCTATGTGGGTGAAATGATGATATCATGCCAATTTTACCTCTTCAGAGTTCATTTGAAGTGCTTTTCAATTTCAGGTCATTTAGCTCAAAAAAAAATCAGTAAATGCATGAAAAATAACAGATGAAGTCAGAAAGGGTTGAAAATTGATGATGTGGCTTTGAATGGTTCATTTTGAGCACACAAAAAGTCTGGAGTTCAAATAAGTTCAAAATAATGAAATCCCTTTGTAACAGATGAGTTTTCGTCCGAAACCCTGATACTTCGAAAGAGATTGTCCATTTTGTACACGAAGTGGCATCCAGTTTTTGCCGTAACCCTCTCAACTTTTTAGCACATGCTAGTGGGTGAAATGATGAATCATGACCAATTTTCAACCTCTGCAGAGTTCATTTGAAGTGCTTTTCAATTTCAGGGTCATTTAGCTCAAAAAAATCAGTAAATGCATGAAAAATAATAGATGAAGTCAGAAAGGGTTGAAAATTGATGATGTGGCTTTGAATGGTTCATTTTGAGCACACAAAAAGTCTGGAGTTGAAATAAGTTCAAAATAATGAAATCCCTTTGTAACAGATGAGTTTTCGTCCGAAACACTGATACTTCGAAAGAGATTGTCCATTTTGTACACGAAGTGCATCCAGTTTTTGCCGTATGTAACACCCCCAATGGTTAACTACAGTAACCACCCTTTTGATGATGCCAAGTCAGCATGGTTAATAGTGCACGATCGGGCCGGGGGCGTCACAAGTTGGTATCAGAGCCGACTGACTGTAGGAACCCCCCTTTCCAACTCCTTGGCCGAAGTTGAGTCTAGAAACCGGAAAACTGTTTTACTAACTTGGTTGTGTGGCTTACGGGCCCACGTCGCCAATTGGGAGGTATTAGTATCTTTTATTCCTCATCTTTACTCTGGGACTCTGACCTCTCTTCCTTTCGGGTTAACTAAAGTTTACTAACGCCGACACTTAGGATCTCGTAATTCTCGTCCACCCGAAGAGCTGAATATCTGTGCGATTTCCCTGACGTTGATCTGATTAGTCTGATAATCATTTTCCTTTCCATTGTTTTGTTTAACCTTTCTCTCCGAGATCGGTTATACTTCTCCTTGTCTTTTGACAATCATGAGTTTCCTCTGTTTCAGATGGATCGTTTGTTTCCACCACACCCTGCGACGCAGCTACCAGCTGTTCGAGCAGGGATACATCCAGAGTACATTCTTTATCCACTGGGGCAGATGTCAATCCGTTACAATACCCCAGTACTATCTCCTCCAGATACCCGCAAAGACTTTGTGATCTATTGTGACGCATCCCGTGAAGGATTAGGCTGTGTCCTAATGCAAGAGCGTAAAGTGATTGCTTATGGCTCTCGTCAGTTGCGCCCACATGAAGAGAATTATCCAGTACATGATCTAGAACTAGCTGCTGTGATCTATGCACTGCAGTTGTGGCGACATTACCTCGTCGATAATCGTTGCGAGATCTACACGGATCATAAAAGTTTGAAGTACTTGTTCACTCAGCCATCTCTGAATCTCCGTCAGCAAAGATGGATGGAGACCATTGCGGACTATGACTTGGGTATTTCTTATACCCCTGGCAAGGCTAACGTAATGGCTGATGCATTGAGCCGTAAATCTTACTGCTCTGAACTTGAGGTTCAGCTACAGCAACCACTTCTGTATGAAGAGCTTCGAAAGCTAAATCTCGAGATAGTTCCCCAAGGATACCTAAAAACCTTGGTTGTTGAACCAGACCTTGAGAAAGCTGTTAAGAATGCGCAAGCTAAAGATGCTGAAATTGATCTGATGAAGAAAGACCTTCACCTTGTAAAGTACAGGGATTTCTCGCTGTCTGAAGATGGAACCTTGTATTTCAGAGACCGCATTGTCGTACCTCGCTTCGAGCTTATGACTGACAAAGTCATGAAGGAGGCACATGATACCCCACTGTCTATTCATCCGGGTAGCACCAAGATGTATCGTGATCTTCGTCAAAGGTACTGGTGGTCTAGAATGAAGCAAGACATTGCTCGATATGTTGCTGAATGTGATGTGTGTCGACGCGTTAAAGCAGAACATCAGAAGCCTGCTGGAATTCTGCAACCGTTACCTATTCCTTTATGGAAATGGGACAAGGTTCAGATGGATTTCATTACAGGACTTCCCAGGTCACAGAAGGGTCACGACGCTATTCTTGTCGTCGTCGACCAACTCTCCAAAGTTGCACACTTCCTGCCTGTCAAGGAGACGATCACTGCTAGTCAGTTAGCAGAATTATATATCTCCAGAATTGTTTCACTCCACGGTATTCCGAAAGAGATCAGTTCAGACCGTGGCAGCATATTCACCGGTCATTTCTGGGAAAGTTTTCAAAAGGCTATGGGAACTCATATTACCTGGAGTTCAGCTTATCATCCTCAGTCCCAAGGCCAAGTCGAGCGAGTCAACCAAGTGCTTGAAGACATGCTACGAGCTTGTGTTGTTTCTTTCGGCAAGAAGTGGGAAGAATCTCTTCCATATGCCGAGTTCTCTTATAACAACAGCTATCAAGCTAGTCTGAAAATGGTCCCCTTTGAAGTTCTCTATGGACGTAGATGTCGAACCCCTCTGAATTGGTCAGAAACTGGGGAACGACCGCTCGTGGGTCCAGATATTATTCAACACGCCGAAGAACAAGTTCGTATCGTCCGTGAAAACCTCAAGGCAGCTCAGGACCGCCAGAAGAGCAACTATGATCGCAAACGATGGGGTTTGACTTATCAACCTGGTGATCAAGCTTATCTACGTGTCACTCCTATGAAGGGCACTCACCGTTTCGGAATCAAGGGCAAGCTAGCTCCACGCTATATTGGTCCTTTCCGCATTGTTGCAAGGCGTGGACAGGTGGCGTATAAATTGGAATTGCCGCCGCAATTCTCTCATATCCACGACGTCTTCCATGTGTCGCAACTTCGTCAATGCTTCAAGGAATCTCCACACCGAGCTGTGGATCACGAGGTGCTCGAATTGCAAGATGACCTATCTTATAAGGAGCATCCGATCCGCATTCTCGATGAAGCTGAACGTCGGACCCGTCAGAAGGTTACCAAGTTCCTCAAAGTGCAGTGGTCAAATCATACTGAAGATGAAGCCACTTGGGAACGCGAGGATAATCTTCGTGCGGAATACCCCGAACTTTTTCCTTCTACTTCTTAATTCTCGGGACGAGAATTCTTGTTAGTAGAGGAGATTTGTAACACCCCCAGTGGTTAACTACAGTAACCACCCTTTTGATGATGCCAAGTCAGCATGGTTAACAGTGCATGATCATTATTTGCATCATATTGCATTTCAACTCCTAAGTCAAATCCAAATTAAATTAAAGTGGCAAAATTAAAAGTTGTTCGAACACATAAACTAAAATGTCAGATAAATAATAAATATTCCAGAGACACTTCTAAAATTGAAACCAACCTTATTGGAATTGGATAAGTGACTCAATCATCATCGAACAGTGGATAAAAATAATATTTAATAACCATTTATTAAATCTAAATTAAATATGAAATTATGTTTTGACCAAACTAGTTTTTGGTGTTAGGATATATTGCCCTGTATTTTATGAGCTAGGTCACTAATTTTGTAAAAGTAATTTGGAGGCCTAACTATTTACTAAACTGAGACATAAGAATAAATAAAAAATAATAATAATAAAAATTAGAGAAAGGACCCCCCTCTTTTCCCCACCGGGCCTCAACCCCGCCGGCCCAGTCGGCCACCCCCACAGGCCGGCCCACCCCGTTGCCTCCTTATCCCCTCCCACTCTAGAAACCCTAACCCGTCACCCCCACTCCCCCCTTGCTCCACTTCCCCCGATCTGGATCGGGGGCTGCGACCCCGTCGCCGCTCGCTATCGCCGGCGCCGCCCCTCTCGGGCTCCTCCGCGCCTTCCTCTCCCTCGCGCGGCACCTGCCTGAAGCCTCGGCCTCGACTCGTCGCCGGCCCGACGCCATCGCCCGTCGTCGCCACCACCACATCGCCGGACCACCTCGGCAGACCGCCATCCCGTCGTTGACCCCGCGCCGTCGTCCCCGTCGTCCTCCCCACGCCCCGCTGCCTAAGACCCTACGGCCCCGCCGTGAGCTCCGACCTCTCCTCCTCTCTCCCCTGTTCCCCGCTCGCCCATCGACCGCGTCGTCCGCGCCTAGGGCCAGCCCCGCACGGCGCCTCCTCTCTGCTCCCGCTTCCCCTCGCTAGCGCAACGAGGTCACCGTGCTTGCACGCACGCCTCGACCGCGCCCTGCACCTCGAGCTGCTGCTCCGCCGCGCCCTGCCTCGCTCCGGGGCCGCGCTCGTCGCGCCCGCGACCTCCTGTGGCCGCGCCTGGAGTTCTGCTCCCCTGCGCCTGCTCCACTCCCTCTGCACCCTGGCCGCACCCACCTGCGCCCAGCCACGCGTGCCCGCTCTCGCCGCCGCAACCGCAGCTCGCCCCGCTGGCCGCACGTTGGCGCCCGCGTGCGTCCCCGCAGCCGCGCGCTGACCTCGCCCGCGCCACGCCCGGCTCGCTCGCCGGCCGCGCGGTTCTGCTGCGCCACCGCCCGGCCTCGCCCTGTCCGCTCGCCCGCGCCGCCCACTGCTGTGCGAGCCGCCGCCCTTCCTCCGCCCCGCGGCAGGGCGCCTGTGGCCGCCGGTGCCCCGTAGCTCCCCGCGCCCGGCGCTGCTTCCGCCGTCGCCGGCCATCGAGGCCTCGGGCGCGCTCGCCCTCGCCTCTCGTGGCCTCAGGTGCGAGCACCCGCACCTGTACGCCCGTTCGCCCGAACCCGCTATGGCCTATGGGCCAATGACATATGGGCCCCGCCCAGAAAACATTTTAAAGTAAATGAAAATAAAATGTAAATAATAAAAATAATTAGTTAATTATTTAATTAATTAGTGGATTAATTAGTTTAATTAACTCTGATTAGGTTAATCTAATTAATTAACTAGTTTAACTAAGCAGTAATTAATTAACTTAACCCTAATGACTGCTGACATCAGCATGATGTCATGCTGATGTCATCAGTTACTATTCTGGATAATTCGGAATTAAATAATAAAAATAAATTCCAGAAATTAATAAAATCTTTAGAAAATCATATAAAATAAACCGTAACTCCGATGAAAATACTTTCTACATGAAAGTTGTTCAGAACGACGAGACGAATCCGAATACGCGATCCGTTCGTCCGCCACATGTCTCTAACTATCAAAACATGCAACCGTTCCCCTCCGGTCATCTGTCTAACAAATGTCCGGAACCGGGAAAACATTCCCGGATGGATCCCTCCTTCCTCAGTGACGTGCAACCGTACGTTAGGACACACCCGGCACTGCGTATTGTCATGTCATACTTTGTGTAGCACTTGCTTGCTTAATATTTATACTGTTTCCTCCCCCTCTTCTCTCTCGATAGAGCCCGGTGCCGACGCAGCTCCGGTGATTGGTTCCAGTACTGACGACCTTGCCCTTGCCGCCGAGCAACCAGGCAAGCCCCCCTTTTGATCATCGCGATATCGCCCATTCTAATTTCCCATGCTTGCATTAGAATTGCTGCTGCTGCTGCTGCTTTACCTATTCTGATGCATAGCCTGTTCATTGTAACCTGCTGTTGATAATTACCTACATATCCTAAACTGTTTAGTCTAGGCTGGGTAGAGACCTATCAGTGACCCCACTTATCCCGACTGCCGCGCTGGATCGTCAGAAGACCCGATCAACGGGATTGAAGACCAGGCCCCGACACCGCACATCACCCCCCCCCCTTAGTTGTAACGACACTGCAGCGTTACTATCGAGTGTCGAGGGTGAAACCTCATGTAGCACTTCTGATGTTAACTCTGTAGAGTAGTTATTCGGTCGTGGTCATCGAGGGTGATTCCTCCTTCACCGCTTCCGATAACGACGTTGTCGTACAACACCTCAAGTGTGGACCCAGTGAGGGTGATTCCTCCTAGTTCACCTTGACGGATACATCGAGTGGGAATTCAATGAGGGTGATACCTCGGATTCCCTGATGTTATGGACACACGGATACTTGGACTTTACAATGTTACTTGGAAAGGCGGGTCGACCCTGAGGGGTACCCGCGTGTGATGTGAAGGCGGGTTGCCAGTGTGGTGCCCGAGTGGTGAATACGAGGCGCGGCCGGGCATTCTTAACCCTTGCCGCAAGTCCTCGAGACGGGGCGACGGGGTCACATCTTTCGTGAGTCTCTGCTCGTTACCGCAAGCCCCTAGTCCTAGCGATTTGGATATTTGATCCGAGCAGGCCTCTGGCCTGATAGCACTAACCATCACGTGGGCATAGTATGGGCGTTCTGCATCGTATGCATCAGTCGAAAGCTCTGTCAGACGTCCAGTTCAGCATGGCGGCACGGTCGGATCGTGTCGGCCACCCGAGGCAATGCTGGTATCCACCCTGTGCGCAACGACCCGGAGGGTGAGGGGCGATGGCTAAGACCCCCTTGCGCTTAGGTTGTAGACCGGCGGGGACCTCTTTGTTGAGCCGTAGGTAGGGTTGCGATGTGTCGTTTGGCCGAGGCCGGGCATGACCCAGGAAAGTGTGTCCGGCCGAAGTTAATCGAGCGTGTTGGGTAAGTTGGTGCACCCCTGCAGGGAAGAACATTTCTATCGATAGCCGGTCCTACGGTAAACGACACTCGGAGTTGTATCCCGATCGATACAACTAGAACTGGATACCTGTGATGAGACCTGTATGTATGGCTCTGGGATTGCTTCTCGCAGGGAGTCGAGAAGGGATCTCAGGACGAGGTTTGATGACTTTATGGCTCTGGGATTGCTTTCTCGCAGGGAGTCGAGAAAGGATCTCTGGGTGAGGTTGCTATTATCACTGCTACCTTATATTGTATTGTTCTACTCTCTCCTATTGCTGCAAGACCGCTGAAGATGCTAGTCTTCGATAGGACCAGGCCTTCTCTCTATTCTGGCATTTCTGCAGCCCAGTCCACATATACAGCCTCCCGTTGATAATGTTGCATATGTAGTGTAGTTCCCTGCTTGCTGAGTACTTCTGAGTACTCACGGTTGCTTTGTTTTCCTTTTCTCCCCATATCAGTTTGTCGTGACCAAGATGACGAAGCCCCTGAGACAGCTGCCCTGCCGACGATCGCTACTACTACTACCCAGAGGATGGATACTACTATGAGTTGACTGACGACCAGGAGTAGGATCGGAGGGTCCCAGGCAGGAGGCCTTCGCCTTTCGATCGTAGTGTTTTATTTTGCCCCGCCTTTCTAAAGGCCTTTCTGTTTCTATTTCATATCTGTACTCAGATATCTTATGCTTCCGCTGACGCTTGTTCGCAAGCTTATGTATTCGAGCCCTCGAGGCCCCTGGCTTGTAATATAAAGCTTGTATGACTTTATTTATGTTTTAGAGTTGTGTTGTGATATCTTCCCGTGAGTCCTTAGGCTTGATCGTGTGCATTTGCGTGTATGATTAGCGCGCGATCGGGCCGGGGGCGTCACACCGTAACCCTCTCAACTTTTTAGCACATGCTATGTGGGTGAAATGATGATATCATGCCAATTTTCAACCTCTGCAGAGTTCATTTGAAGTGCTTTTCAATTTCAGCGTCATTTAGCTCAAAAAAATCAGTAAATGCATGAAAAATAACAGATGAAGTCAGAAAGGGTTGAAAATTGATGATATGGCTTTTAATGGTTCATTTTGAGCACACAAAAAGTCTGGAGTTGAAATAAGTTCAAGAAAAGGAAGCCCTTTGTAACAGATGTGTTTTCGTCCGAAACCCTGATACTTCGAAAGAGATTGTCCATTTTGTACACGAAGTGCATCCAGTTTTTGCCGTAACCCTCTCAAGTTTTTAGCACATGCTATGTGGGTGAAATGATGATACCATGCCAATTGTCAACCTCTTCAGAGTTCATTTGAAGTGCTTTTCAATTTCAGGGTCATTAGGCTCAAAAAATCAGTAAATGCATGAAAAATAACAGATGAAGTCAGAAAGGGTTGAAAATTGATGATGTGGCTTTGAATGGTTCATTTTGAGCACACAAAAAGTCTGGAGTTCAAATAAGTTCAAAAAAATGAAATCCCTTTGTAACAGATGAGTTTTTGTCCGAAACCCTGATACTTCGAAAGAGATTGTCCTTTTGTACACGAAGTGCATCCAGTTTTGCCGTAACCCTCTCAACTTTTTAGCACATGCTTGTGGGTGAAATGTGATATCATGCCAATTTTCAACCTCTTCAGAGTTCATTTGAAGTGCTTTTCAATTTCAGGGCATTAGCTCAAAAAAATCAGTAAATGCATGAAAAATAACAGATGAAGTCAGAAAGGGTTGAAAATTGATGATGTGGCTTGAATGGTTCATTTTGAGCACAAAAATTTGGAGTTAATAAGTTCAAAAAAATGAAATCCTTTGTAACAGATGAGTTTTCGTCCGAAACCCTGATAATTCGAAAGAGATTGTCCTTGTACAAGAAGTGCATCCAGTTTTTGCCGTAACCTCAACTTTTTAGCACTGCTATTGTGGAGTGAAATGATGATATCATGACATTTTCAACCCTTCAGAGTTCATTTGAAGTGCTTTTCAATTTCAGGTCATTTAGCTCAAAAAAATCAGTAAATGCATGAAAAATAACAGATGAAGTCAGAAAGGGTTGAAATTGATGAGTGGCTGAATGTTCATTTTGACACAAAAAGTCTGGAGTTCAAATAAGTTCAAAAAAATGAAATCCCTTTGTAACAGATGAGTTTTCGTCCGAAACTGATACTTCGAAAGAGATTGTCCATTTTGTGCACGAGTGCATCCAGTTTTTTCCGTAACCCTCTCAACTTTAGCAATGCTATGTGGGTGAAGTGAAATGAGATACATGCCATTTTCAACCTCTTCAGAGTTCATTTGAGAGTTTTCAATTTCAGGGTCATTAGCTCAAAAAAATCAGTAAATGCATGAAAAATAAAGATGAAGTCAAAAGGGTTGTGAAAATTGATGATGTTGCTTTGAATGGTTCATTTTGAGCACACAAAAATTTTGGAGTTCAAATAAGTTCAAAAAAATGAAATCCCTTTGTAACAGATGAGTTTTCGTCCGAAACCCTGATACTTCAAAAGAGATTGTCCATTTTGTACAAGAAGTGCATCCAGTTTTTGCCGTAACACTCTAAACTTTTTAGCACATGCTATGTGGGTGAAATGATGATATCATGCCAATTTTCAACCTCTTCAGAGTTCATTTGAAGTGCTTTTCAATTTCATGGTCATTTAGCTCAAAAAAAATCAGTAAATGCATGAAAAATAACAGATGAAGTCAGAAAGGGTTGACAATTGATGATGTGGCTTTGAATCGTTCATTTTGAACACACAAAAAGTCTGGAGTTCAAATAAGTTCAAAAAAATGAAATCCCTTTGTAACAGATGAGTTTTCGTCCGAAACACTGATACTTCGAAAGAGATTGTCCATTTTGTGCACGAAGTGCATCCAGTTTTTTCCGTAACCCTCTCAACTTTCTAGCACATGCTATGTGGGTGAAATGATGATATCATGCCTATTTTCAACCTCTTCAGAGTTCATTTGAAGTACTTTTCAATTTCAGGGTCATTTAGCTCAAAAAAATCAGTAAATGCATGAAAAATAATAGATGAAGTCAAAAAAGGGTTGAAAATTGATGATGTTGCTTTGAATGGTTCATTTTGAGCAGACAAAAAGTCTGGAGTTGAAATAAGTTCAAAAAAATGAAATCCCTTTGTAACAGATGAGTTTTTGTCCGAAACCCTTATATTTCAAAAGAGATTGTCCATTTTGTACACGAAGTGCATCCAGTTTTTGCCGTAACCCTCTCAACTTTTTAGCACATGCTATGTGGGTGAAATGATGATATCATGCCAATTTTCAACCTCTTCAGAGTTCATTTGAAGTGCTTTTCAATTTCAGGGTCATTTAGCTAAAAAAAAATCAATAAATGCATGAAAAATAACAGATGAAGTCAGAAAGGGTTGAAAATTGATGATGTGGCTTTGAATGGTTCATTTGAACACACAAAAAGTCTGGAGTTCAAATAAGTTCAAAAATGAAATCCCTTTGTAACAGATGAGTTTTCGTCCGAAACCCTGATACTTCGAAAGAGATTGTCCATTTTGTACACGAAGTGCATCCAGTTTTTGCCGAACCCTCTCAACTTTTTAGCACATGCTATGTGGGTGAAATGATGATATCATGCATTTCAACCTCTTCAGAGTTCATTGAAGTGCTTTTCAATTTCAGGGTCATTTAGCTCAAAAAAATCAGTAAATGCAAGAAAATAACAGATGAAGTCAGAAAGGGGTTGAAAATTGATGATGTGGCTTTGAATGGTTCATTTTGAGCAACAAAAAGTCTGGAGTTGAAATAAGTTCAAAAAAAGAACCTTTGTAACAGATGGTTTTGTCCGAAACCCTGATACTTCGAAAGAGATTGTCATATTTGTACACGAAGTGCATCCAGTTTTTGCCGTAACTATCAACTTTTTAGCACATGCTATGTGGGTGAAATGATGATACATGCCAATTTCAACCTCTTCAGAGTTCATTTGAAGTGCTTTTCAATTTCAGGGTCATTAGGCTCAAAAAATCATAAAGCATGAAAAATAACAGATGAAGTCAGAAAGGGTTGAAAATTGATGATGTGGCTTTGAATGGTTCATTTTGACACACAAAAAGTTGGAGTTCAAATAAGTTCAAAATAATGAAATCCCTTTGTAACAGATGAGTTTTCGTCCGAAACCCTGATACTTCGAAAGATATTGTCCATTTTGTACACGAAGTGCATCCAGATTTTGCCGTAACCCTCTCAACTTTTTAGCACATGCTATGTGGGTGAAATGATGATATCATGCATATTTCAACCTCTTCAGAGTTCATTTGAAGAGCTTTTCAATTTCAGGGTCATTTAGCTCAAAAAAATCAGTAAATGCATGAAAAATAACAGATGAAGTCAGAAAGGGTTGAAAATTGATGATGTGGCTTTGAATGGTTCATTTTGAGCACACAAAAAGTCTGGAGTTGAAATAAGTTCAAAAAAATGAAATCCCTTTGTAACAGATGAGTTTTTGTCCGAAACCCTGATACTTCGAAAGAGATTGTCCATTTTGTACATGAAGTGCATCCGGTTTTGGCCGTAACACTCTAAATTTTTAGCACATGCTATGTGGGTGAAATGATGATATCATGCCAATTTTCAACCTCTTCAGAGTTCATTTGAAGTGCTTTTCAATTTCAGGGTCATTAGGCTCGAAAAAATCAGTAAATGCATGAAAAATAACAGATGAAGTCAGAAAGGGTTGAAAATTGATGATGTGGCTTTGAATGGTTCATTTTGAACACACAAAAAGTCTGGAGTTCAAATTAGTTCAGAAAAATGAAATCCCTTTGTAACAGATGAGTTTTCGTCCGAAACCCTGATACTTCGAAAGAGATTGTCCATTTTGTACACGAAGTGTATCCAGTTTTTGCCGTAACACTCTCAAATTTTATGAAACTCTAATAGCAAAAATAATAAACTAAAAGAATGAACTACAAAACTTTAATGAAACTCTAATAGAAAAAAAATGAACTAGAAAACTTTAATAAAACTCTAATAGCAAAAGGAATCAACTAAAATTTATGCAACTAAAATTAGCAAAGTATTTTCTGTTCAAAATATTAAAAGCAAAAAGAATTATCATCAAGATTTTTTTTGTTAGAAACTAAAATAACAAAAACTGTTTTTCAATATAATGAGAAAACACAGTAATATTAAATAGCAGGAAAAAGAATCACTCAAAAATCTATTTTTATAGTAAAGTTAATCACAAACTAGTGATTCACACAAATTTCAAAGAATTCAAATTTAAACTATTCGAATTGGAAAACTAATGGCTCTAACAGAAAGTTTATAATATTTATTACCTAAAAGCAAAAAGAATTAAAAAATAAAGCAAAAAACAAAAGAAAATAAATAAAGCAAAAAACAAAAAAACTGGAAAAAAACAGAAAAAAATGCCACCTGTTGGGCCACCACAGCCTGAATACGACTAGAAACCCAACCACGGGCCCAGATTCAGGCCCGCAGAAGGCCCAGTAGGCCCACAGGCAGCGGAGTGTCAGGTTAGGCCCATAAACCTGCATTTGAGAGGATCGGAGCTCGAGAGGGCAGCGGCAGTGGGGTTTATAAACCACTACGCGCCCCTCTCAACTAGCGAGGTGGGACTAAACTTTTGGCCGCGGGCAGCACAGGCACGAACCGGGACCAATGCCCCCTTTAGTCCCGGTTGGTGGCACCAACCGGGACTAAAGGGTGCATTGGTCCCGGTTGGTGCCACGAACCGGGACCAATGCTTAGTGTATATAAGCAGCACTTGTGAAAATTTCCATTCAGTTCTTCGATCTTGCGCTCCCCGAGCCAGCCGTCCTCGTCCCCATCGCCGCGTGCCGCCCCGAGCCCGCCGTCCTCGTCCCCGTCGCCGCGTGCCGCCCCGAGCCCGCCGTCCTCATCGTCGGCCTTGAGCCATCGCCGCCCCCCATGAGCACCCCCCCCTTTCCCATGGTCCCCTGCTCCCCGTTTTCTTGTGCCCCCGAGCTCGGCCTTGCTCTGCCACTGCTCCATGGTCGCCGCCGGCCCCGACGCATTGAAGAGCAGCAGCAATGCTGTGCAGGAGAGGAGAAGGAGTGGACAGTGAAGAGCAGCAACAGCCCCCCCCCTTCTGAATTTCCTGAAATTTATTTATGATTTTTTTACAATGATGAACAGTGCATAGAAGGTGTTTGATGAAATGCTAGATGGCTTTGGGCATTTTTGAATTTTCTGAATTTTTTTGTGGTGAGGTACTGATGCAAGACAAAGGTGATGGCAAAATTTCAGAATTTTTGGAGTGGTTTAGAATAGGTTTTCAGCAAGGAATTTGAATCTGGTTCAAATTTCATTTGAACAAAATTTGAAAATTTTGAACTATGGATCAGAAGGTTTTTGGTGAAATGGAGTGTGGGTACTGTCATGAAGTTGGAGTAATTTTTTCAAATAAATTTAGTAAGGAAAAAATAGGGTTGTAGTTCAATGCCAAGATTGGACCAAAATTGAAAAATGGAAGTTGTGCTCAAAATTTTCAAATGACCAAAGTGGGTTTTTGCATAAAAATGATCTATAGGCATCAGAGGACTTCTCAAAAAATTTGTGGCATTTGAAAAGAATTATTTGAAATAGTTCTAGTGCAACAGGGTCATTCTAGAGTTTGAAAATACTAATAAAAGAATTTTTTGAGGCCAAATCATTATAAAAATAATTACTACTGATGTGTTTGTTCATAGCATTTTTTCAATGTATGTATGTATGTATGTATGTATGTATGTATGTATCGATGGATATAGAAAATGTTCATATATGATGTTTTTTTTGTTCATAGCAATTTTTTTCCATGTATGTATGTATGTATTTTTTTAGATGTGCTATGTTTTTTCAGATGAGATGAAATGAGATGAGATGTCCATTTGTTGTATAAACATAACCCCGATAACTTCAATTCCCCTTGGGCTTATATTTTTGTGAGCATAGAAATTTTTGTAACTTGTATGTGTTTGATCACCGCGGACTTATATACTTGATTGGACTATGGAGTGCATATTTAGTTGAGTCCAACATCAATATTTGTGAATGATTTTATATTGTTGGGCACCGCGGATAGTTGTGAGAGGAGTTTTTCCTTTGATTTTGAGGCATGTGATCTAGATAATGTCCAATGCCTCATATCGCGAACATAGTTATATTGGACAATTGATCTTCATATAAATGAAGCATAAAAGTTTAGCAAACAGTTTGGCAATCACTTAGAAATTTTCATGTTGTAGGAGTACATGTAAAAAAATTCAGAGTTGTTCATTCACTTAGAAATTTTCATGTTGTTCATTGACTTAGACATGAGGGGGCACGTCGATCAACCCCCTCTCACCCGACCAACTCTGGAGTCCACCCAAACCGGGACTAAAAAAGCGTTGTCGAGGCCACCCCAAACCCTAGAAGAGTTGTCGAGGCCACCCAAATTTACCAAGTTAAAAGAGCGTTGTCGAGGACCATTTTCTGCACATCCAGAATGGCGTCATTTTGTTAAATCCCTTGTCGGTCCGGACATCGGACATTCATGAGAGAGGCGGTCCGGCCCAAACCCTAGAAGCGTTGTCGAGGCCACCCCAAACCCTAGAAGCGTTGCCTAGGCCACCCCAAATCCATCTGTCATGTTTGTATATTAATTGCCATGTTGTAATATTTGCAGAAATTATGGAGCACCGAGACATCGAAGCAGAACAGTTGTTGGGGGACATAATCCTCGGCAGAGGTGATGTCTTGTCGTATCTCAACGACACCGATGGTCTAGAAGGAAAGGGTGAAGCAGGCTCCGGTGATCAAACATTGGAGGTGGAAGGACATGATTATGATGGCTCCGGTGACTGAATGCCGGTGGAAGAAGGAGACCGTGATGACTGCTCCGGTGAGCGAACGGAGGAAGGAGCTGTTGCAAAGTCCGGCGAGGTATATATATTAACTAAGCCTGTGCTGACTAGCTAATTGATGCATTAATTGTTTTGGTATGTACACATATTAACTCTCTTCTTTCTTCTTTTCTAGCCCTCCGGATCAAACCAAACTTCGGTAACGAGACGAGACCCGAAGAAAAGGTTGTGCCAGGATGAAATGTTCACGGTCACAGCAATCAAGGGCGATGGCCAACCGATTGAACCCAACCGGACCAAGGAAGCATTTTCTGCTCAGTGCGGGGTTCTTGTTAGGGACATGATCCCGATAAGCATCCACCAATGGAATAAGCCTAAGAGCGAAGAACCTCAAGTGTCTTTTGTCAACGATAGACAGAAAGATGATCTTTGGACCGCGCTGAAGGCAAATTTCACCCTACCGCCAGAGGAGGATCCGGATAAGCCAGTTATAGAGCCATTGGTCAAGGCTCATGCTCTTAAGAAGATGGCAGATCTATTCAGGAGGTGGAAGAATGGGTTGAAATCAACGTTTGTCGATAAAGGGAAGACTCCAGAATTCACCGGCCGATTTGAGAAGATAAGAGATCACTGGCCCGCATTTGTGGCCCACAAGACAACGGAGAAGAGTAAGAAAATGTCAGCGACAAACAAGAAAAATGCTGCAAAGAAGGAGCATCACCATCGCACGGGGTCAGGTGGCTACCTCAAAGCCCGGCCATTGTGGGACAAGGCTGAGAAGGACCTGCTTGATAAAGGGGTCAAACCAGAGACATTGAACTGGCCAGACCGTTCAAGGACTTGGTTCTTCGGGGTTGGGGGAACCTTGGACCCTGAAACAGGGAAGTGCCATTGGACGAATGAGCAACTTGAAATACCCGTCAAGAAGCTTCAGAAGTATATCGCCGCAGCGCAGCAAGAGACGTTTATTCCCGACAGAGAGAACGACGAGCTCACACAGGCCCTCGGGAATCCTGAGCACCCAAGACGAACACGAGGCACGGCAGGCTCCGTTGCATGGAAGGTTGAGTTTCCCGGCGCAGGCGGTTACAAAACCCGGGAGAGGAGGAGGAAAGTGGAGCAGACCGAACTGCAGAAGCTGAATGCAAGGGTACGAGCGCTAGAGGAACAAGCACTACTAGTTCAGAGCCAGCGACCTGCCGGAGCTACCCCAGAAGCTACCCCACCATCTCAGCGGAGAAGCAGCGTGGCTTCCACCGAGCTCCTTCAGCAGCCTGACTTCACGGCTCCCAGCTACCCCGTGGATGCTATCACGGAGGCTCAAGATTGCCACCTTATGACGCAATGGCAGCACCTCAAAGTCAAGGTGGCTGTCGGCTCTGTTGCACCTCCTCAACCCGGCGCAACTTTTCACTGCCTTCCGATTCCACAAGGCTATGCTGTTGTGATGGTCGATGAAATAACGGAGGGATTTGAGGAGCTCGAGCTTGACCACCCTACCGGTGAACGGGAGACTCAGCTGGGTCTTGCTCTGAAGACTCCATGTCTATGGCGGAAGGAGCTCATCAACCTTCCGAACTGGATGCCTCCACCTCCTCCTCTGACGAGTCAGGGCACTACGCCTCCTCCTCCTCCAGCGAGTGATCAGGGCAGTCCGCCTCCTTCTCCGGCTGCTCCGGCGCGTGGCGGCACTCCGCCTCCTTCTCCGCCTGCGCCGGCGCGTCCGAGCAGCCCGCCTCCTTCTCCGCCTCGTCAGCAACAGCGAAAGACAGCCGCCGCCGCTCCGGCTGTTCCGACGCGTCGTAGCACTCCGCCTCCTTCTCCGCCTCGTAAGCAACGAAGGAAGACAGCCGCAGCCGCTCCGGCGTCTAGCAGTACAGCCAGAGGCGGGAGGCAATACATATTCGGTCCATCTCTCAAGCCTCTAGAGAAGTTACCATACGAGATGACCGAGGAGGAAAACGAGGAGATCTGTCAAGCCCAAGTGAAGGACTTTTTTGCAAAGAAAAATCCACCTCCGGAGGAGAAGATAGATCCGGTGAAATTGAAGCGCACTTTGAAGAACCTGAAGCGACCACCACCGCCTCCGCCGGATGACAACTATGTCCGCGCTCTTAAAAAGGCAGTGGAAGGAGCGCGCCGGTCGGGAACTACTTCAAGTGACAAAAGGTTACAAGAACGAAGAAGTGGGAATAAAATTCCCCAGCTCGGCGAACAGGCAAACCAATCGTGCCCCCCGCTCAAGGTGTCTAGCGATATCGTCGCAAATCTGCCGGGGATGCTGCCCGTTACGAATCCTGGTGATTACCTGCCCGACGATGCACATTTTGATACAATGGAGGTGGACGAACACAAATACCGGTACGGGAAGCCTCTCGTCAGACCTGGTGATCCTCCTCTAACAACGATGATGCGAAGATTCCATAAGTGGTACATGGACACCTGCAAGTCTGGGAAGGATATTTTGACGCTGAGAGTTAAAGAGGAGCACGACCTCGCTGGAATTGATCTGTTGTCTGTTCCATTTGAGGAGTTCTTCCAGTTTTTCAATCAAAAGGACCTCGATAAAATAATCATCACTTGCTACTGTTTGTAAGTACTATACTTCTGTAATTAAGTCTCTATATATAGCTCAGCTCTTTCATTGCATGTATATATAATTAACATCACTATATTATGCAGATTGAAGATCATCGAATGCAGAAATGCACAAATCTATGATATTGGGTTCATTAACACAAATCTCATGGATGAATGGACGGTTAAATATAATGCGAAAGAAACCGAGGCCAACTTGCTTCAATCGTTGCTTAAAAATCAAAACAAAGATAAAATACTCTTTCCTTACAACTTCAAGTGAGTGTTACTGTCTTCTGCATATTCGGTTTCCCTTATTACTCGAGGTTATAGTAATGTAATTGATGAATTATACATGCGTGCGCAGCTTCCACCTTATTCTCCTAGAGATTAAGCTTGAGCAGGGACTAGTAACCGTCTTAGACTCAAGACGAAAAGATCCCAAGGAGTATGCGGCCATGACTGAAATGCTCCAGAAGTAAGTTCAATCGATCATTATCGCACCATATCGGCAACTTTATTCATTTCCTGATATCAAGTAATTATTTTATTTGTCTCGCAGGGTTTGGAAAGTGTTCACTGCAGAAGCTCCGGGACTGCCGGGGGAGCTGCGATTTACACACCCAAAAGTAAGTACTACTAGCTAGTTCCGCGCATCTGCCATTGATTCTAGCTAGTTTCATCAATACCATTTATAATGCTTGATTATCAGTTCGATTGACCTCTATTTCTCGTAAAGTGGTTGTGGCAGGAAGCCGGGAATAATTTTTGTGGATACTACGTTTGCGAGTACATCTACAACGCGACGACCTCTAAGCGGGGCTACTCTGAAAAACAATATGAAGTACGTAAGCAATAATATTCACAATTTTTTTATTACCATCATTTGTGTTGATTTTCATTCATATATATGTATTGACCCCCTTCTTCAAATTAGATTTGGCAGATGCGGGATGAACTCCTACCACAAGATCGCATAAAAGGAAATCAAGAGGAATTGGCGGGATTCTTTCTTGACCACGTCATCAATCCAGCCGGAGAATACCATGTGGAACTTAACATCAGATGTTAGGGATTGTAAGAGATCTTATATTGTATATATGTAGCTAGTAGCGTCGGATAGATATACGAAAACTTGTTGTTCGACCAATCTCTCGGAGAAGGAGGAGGTCGATCACTTCTCTCTGTATATGTTCATGATGATCTTGTGTCTTTAATGGTTTCCTTCATTTGCTTACTAGCTAGCGTGTCAAGTCCTCTCTATACGTATAGTACGTAGCATCGACCAAGCACGGAGATAAGAGAGGACACTTCTCTCTATTAGCTAGCTAACACAATATATGAAACCCCTAAATTAACCATACAAAACCCCCAACCCCCCCCCCCCCTTAAAAAAAAAACAAAAACCCCAGCTCCTGAGCTGCTGACGCGTGGACGCTCTTTGGTCCCGGTTGGTGTTACCAACTGGGACTAAAGGCCCTCCTGCCTGGGCTCGCCGCAGTGGCCATGTGGAGCCACATCTGTCCCGGTTCGTAAGCGAACCGGGACTAAAGGTTGGTCCCGACCCTTTTGTCCCGGTTCCAGAACCGGGACAAATGGGCCTTTTTCTACTAGTGTTACCAACAAGATGTCCAAAGACATCAAGGATACACAGCCAAAAACAAAATAAAAAAACAGAAGAAAGAAAAAAGAACCCGCCTTGATGGTCAATTACTACCAGCAGCAACACTCTAACCACCACCGAAGATAACACCTATATTACAAAAGAAGTTCTCCAAAAGCAATTCCTCCAAGAAGAAAACAATGCAGAAGCGTTGTCATTACCCGATCGAAGATCTTGAGTTTTCACCTTGGAGAAAGTCTGAGTTCACCCAAAAAACAATGTTGTCAACAGGGCCATTGCCATGTACTACAAATAAAGACAGACAATGGTTTTCACCCTGGGAATCGAGACTCGGTACTGGAGGAGCACCACCAAAAATGTAGTCCTCTAGTGTTGTCGCCCCCGCTTGCCGAGGCCGCTGTTACAAGTCCCCAACCACCTGGCACACAGTGTTCATCGCATACAATACACCCTTCCTCCGAAGCTTCAAGACTTCAATCGCAACGGCCATGACTTTCTCCACCTCTACAAATGCCTTGGGAATCTTGACTAAGACATGTCCCATGATACCGATAAGAAAGTGAAGCTTCGCGCCACACCCTCGACGGGGAAGACGAGAACTCGTCAGCGGCCAGATCGAAGAGGCCGGCATATGGTAGAAAGAGGAATTGGCAGACGAAAATAGCTAGGGCCAAACCCGATCTTCAGCTAATATTTCATCATTGTTAAGAAAGGTAATAAACCCCGATCGCTATCAGTTGTCAGTTCCTACGACCGTTGAACAAGCTGTACAATTGTATATAACTAGCTAATTACATGTGCGTTGCTACCGAGTGAAAAAGAGATGTCAAGACTTTGACAAGTAGCGGGGGCTCCTCGGCCGCTTCTCCCTTGTCGTCAACACCTCTCGCCGTGCGACATCTCCGGCCGCCGCTGCCGGAGAGGTCGTCCACCCCTAGCCCGTTTCCTTCAAATTCGTCGGACATCGTATTATTTGTGCGGTGTCGGTTGCCCTGTAAGTTCTATGGATGTAAACGGCAGCAAAACCAGCGGAAAACTGGTGGATGGAAATCGGGTGTAAAAATATTACGACGATCCAAGCACACACTCGAAAAAGGAACGGACTCCGAATTTTACACCCGGATTGAGCGGAAATACGACGAACCAAGCGCGGCCTTAGTCTGCGTAACTTATGTGGGTGGGCAAGGCGGGCGCTGTGGACACCCGTGAAGATTATGGGGACTACCCGCACAATTTCACATATGTTTTGCGGGCATGTGCGGCATTTTGCGGGGCGCCCGCATGTCCAATTTGCACGGCGAGGGAAGCCAGTTAGCCCGCGTAGCGACATTAAGGACCCTGGCGGTTCGCGTCGAGCATGCAGGCGAGCGTTGCCGGCGGCAACGACGCATCGCGACGCCAGAAAGCAAAGCACTCTGGGACGCAGCAAAAGCAATGAAAAAAAAGTGTGTTAGGATAAAGTAGCGTGGCACTTAAAATATGCTATTATTAGCCGGAAATGCAATTCGGCTCCCGGGAGCACGTCCTCCTACCTGTAGAAAATGAATTTTGAAATGTCAAAAAAATCCCAACAAAATTTGTATGTGTTATTTGCAAAATCCAAATGCTACCTGAAAATATAGGCAAAAAGGTAAAGCATTTTGGTCTGTGCAAAAAAAAAAACAAATTGAACATCAATTGTTACACCAAAATGTCACACCCAAATTTGTTTTTTTCACCGACGAAACGATGTTGCTCCGTTTTGCATGAAAATTGTCAAGTATGTTCGCGACACTAACATGAACATCTATGAAAAATTTCAGAATTTTTTAAAAAATTCTACTATTTTTTGATTTTACTGTTCATGTGGGTGCATATGCACCCGAGAGCCAAAACGCCTCCCCTTTATTAGCATGCTATACGCGCTATAGCGTGATATTAACTCTCTTTTTTTTTTTGAGAAATAGCGTGATATTAACTTCTTGTTTTTTTGAGAAATTAGCATGATATTAACTAGAGCAGGCATTGCTCACAACACTATAGCAATGGCGGTCGGGTAGCCGGTAAGCATCGGCGTATCAGGCCGTGGCCCACCCAAAACTTTTGGTCAATCAAGACTAGGTTCAAGGAGATCCTGCGTGCCTCCCCTTTTTTTTCTACTCGTGGATCGGCGTACACGATGGCTCACGTAACCACCGATGCGCTAATTTTTGTGCTAAATCCTTAATACGCCTAAGATATCGGCAATGAGGATGTACAATTCTGTTTCCAGAGCTAGGCCAGTCGATCTATACTTTCTCTCACACGAGGGACGAGTGCCTCAGATCACGATCCCGAACTTGGCCTCCAGGCTCCAGCGGTCGCCGCCGCCGCACGCACGCGGACGGCCGTACCGCGCCAGCCCCTCGCAGCCTCACCTCCTCCAGCTCTAATCCCCCTGCCTGCCTCCCCTCGCCAGCATATTGCCCGTCGCAGCTCGGTCCCGCGGCCGTGCCATCAGAGACAGCACGCGAGCACCGGAGCAGCCTACAACAAGGAGTTGGTAAGCCTGCTTCCGCGTCTTCATATTATCGACTGCCCGATGCCCTGCTGTGTTGTTGTGCCCGGCTGCCCACCCCCATTAACCCTAAATCCCCAATGCCCAAGCCCAAGTGTTCCATCACCTGTTTTAACTATTATTGTGTTGCTGATATTTTCGGAATCCCCAATTTATTTCTGTTTTTTTACCTTGTGTTTGTTGTAATTGTAGAATCATGCGCATTTCAAACGTACAATTGAACTGCAGTGTTATGGATTAATTGGCTGTTTATATTCTTCATTTGCCAACTTTTCACCGCTGTGCGATTTTTTCTTCTTGACAAGTGCGCCCACCATTCGATTTCTTTCTGGTCCGCCAATGCATCGATCAATTTTATCACGTCCACTCTTCTGTTACTGCAATAGTCCATCCATGTGTTGTGTCAATTAACTAGTTTCTTATGCTAGTTTGGTGTTAATTCTGTTGTACAATCTTCAAAAATGAAGAGACTATTTTGTTTATGCATGTAAGACTATTGCTTCTTCCCAACTATTTGTATTTGCCTACTCTAAACATATTTGGTGAGCCATAATATTGTAAAACCTAATTATATTGTTCTTTCCGGTAAGACTGTATACTATATGTGATGCCGATATTTATTTTTTAATATGACACAGGAACTCCGAAATTCCTGCTCTGCCGTTGCCACCGAAAGCCATGCCGATGGGGCGTCGAGTGCGGCCTCGCACGTCTGGCGGTGAGGACCGCCTTAGCGCACTCCATGACGATCTGATCCTCCTCATAGCAAGCAGGTTGGACACCCGAACAGCCCTCTCCATGGCCGTCCTCGCCAGGCGCTGGGTTCGTATCCCGCGCAAGCTGTCGGCGCTCGACTTCAGGGTGAGCGACATACTCCCACCGGAGTATGAACGGACCATCGCCCTTCGCCAACGCAACATACCGCATGACGCCACTTTGGCCGGGATACTCGACGGTCTCAAGGCACGATGTGAGATCGACACAATAAGGTCATTCGCCAACGGAATCACGAGCTTCTTGGAAGCAGACAGTGGCCATGGCCGGCGCGTGAAGACCCTCCGTCTCGAGTTTTTTCAGACATACAACAACATCTGTGTCGACCACATGATCAATGCTGCGGTCGGGGCATGGGGGGTGGAAGATCTGGAGGTTGTCGTCAGGCAATCATCCGGTTATGATCAGACGCGTACATACAACTTCCCCCACAACTGCCTCAACCTCCCGTCTTGCCTTCGCAGACTGACCCTGGGCAAGTACTGTGCACTGCCACCGCTGCATAACTACAACACGCTTACCAAGCTTGTCCTGCGTGACATGTCGGCTTCCACGCCCGTGAACGTGTACGAGAGGGTATTCAGAGACTGCACCGGGCTGCAGGTGCTTCACCTCATGTCCTGCTGCTGTGCACATACCACTCTGGTGGTGGACGCGCCGTGTTCACATATAAGGGAGCTCGTCCTGGAAGAGTGCTCGTTCTCTGCGATCGAGCTGCGCGACCTCCCAATGCTTGTCCGCCTGGCGTGCTGTCTAACCGACACTTCAAAGATTCTATTTGGCTCTGTTCCGAGCCTCATGGACACTAACCTCTCATTTTCTCTAGAGGATGATACTATAGTGGCGGCACGGGGGAGAGATGAGTTTGACTCGTTCCTCGGTATGTCCCCTACCATGGCGAACCTTGTCATCCGATTTACTGGGCGGAGAAGATGGATTCGAGCCAGCCGTCCGGAGAGGAAGTTGCCGCACCTGAAAAGGCTCCTAGTCGCCGACGTGCCTTCAAATTGGGATATCTCATGGACACGTGGCCTCCTCATGGCCTCGACATTTCTTGAGGTCCTGCATATCCACGTGCCTCACTCAGAAACGGAGCCAGATTACCTGCGCGGGATGAATTGGTACAAATCACGCAATGAGCTTCGACACCATCACCTCAAGGAGTTGGTCGTGATTGGATTCACGCAGCGTAACATATGGCTTTTGAAGTATGTTGTGAGGGTGTGCACATCGTTGCAACGCGTTGTTTTGCTAAAGGATGGCCATGTTCGGTACAATGGACTCTGGGATTGGCGGATGGTCGGGCAGCAAACATGTCCATGGAGCGATGATGAAAAAAGGGTGGTGAGAAGAATGATGAATTTTTTTGGGCTCAGGCCTCTTCCTGAATTGATCTTGGGATGATCTCTTTATTTTTGCTTTTATGTATACATTGTTATTGAACCTAGATGGATCTTGTGATCGATGGGAAAGTACGTTTGTCCTCAGGTTAGTTTCACTCGATCGATGTCCATTATCCAATTCTTAAACTAAAGAGTAGTATAGTTTGTGGGAGTGGCACGAAGAGTATGCCAAACATCCTTGGACGCCTGCAATCTCAAGCTTCAATGGTACGTGCAGCGCCAAGTAACTCCACAGAGACGTATTTACGAACATGCATGCCTCATCTCAGGCACTCAGGGACTGCAGGCACCAGTTGGTATCATCCTGGTGCTGTGTATGGTTAATATGATGGCAACATTCATGATCATCAACCGCCAACCGCCAACCGGTCCAACTGATACCAGTCCAACCTGAACAAGACTCCGAGATCAGTATGTTCACAGTACACTAGGATGTCGCTTGTCGACATTTTTTATCTATCGTCATATCTTAGTGCAGCATGCATTTTTTCACGCAACTAGTAAGATGCCCGTGCTACGCAACGGAATCACAAAAAGACCAGAAAAATTATAGTCAAGAGCCAGTACATTGCTACAGAACAATAAAAGAATGTACCGACCCAAACGATTTCCTCTCCATATTCACCTTGCAGGAGGACTTCTTGTACTTTATCATTCCTTGCTCTATCCTATAGTGAGGGGACACACAACATGCGACAATAGAAAATCCTTCCATCCACACATTTGGCAATTGAAATGACACTCCAAATCAGTATGTCTTCAGCAGCTCTTCGCTATTGCAATCATTAGTAAATTTTGGGGTGCCCAAAACATATTACCACAAAATTATGGCATGCATGGTATTAAAGTCAATTGCACAAGTAGGCATTGCCTAACAAAGATGAAACGATGTAGAGACGTTCTTACTCTTCATCAACACCAATGCTTTGGTCTCTAACGAAGCAGATCAGATGTCGAAGGGCATCAAAACCTCCTTCAGCAGATTCTCTTTCTTCTCTGTGTACTAAAACTACCTCTTTATAAGTCATGTGCTACCGCTACCTCAGTCTTTGACGGCGCCGACCTGAGCTCCCCTGCCAGCACGTCAACCACCTCGTCTCCAAGCTCCTCGCCATCCCCTCCCACGGCCACGACGTGCCAGCCCCTACCCTCAAGCGCCACCTCTGCCTTGCAACCACCGACGATGGCGACGAGAGTTCTGGCCTCAAGCAGCGGGATGACATACACTAATGAAATTTTAGGCCACAATTTATGCCTTTTTTGTGTAGCCTATAAATCATTATATCATTTAATGGAATTTTACATATTCGATTACATTCAGCATGATGATTTTAATTACCCATCAGAAAAAAAGAATCGCGTACACTAAATAACAGCTAGAAAAAAAAAGTTAAGCTTGCTTTCGAAGTAGAAGTAGTGCTTCACAAGACCAGCTTTTGAGGCTGGGCAAGACATGTTTAATTATGCATAAATCCATAGCATTATCCATCACAACATTAGGTTATGGCGCAAACTAAACGGCAGCTAGAAAAACAGAGGCAAAAACGCCTGCCGTGGAAGCAGAAAATATGCTTCTGGACAAAACACAAACTGCAAGATATCCACTTCTTGGTAGTCAGGAAGACAGTTCCAATACAGCGCCTTAGTCTACATCATTGAAAATATGGGTTCTCCATGACCTTATTTCATTGCAGAGATCCTCTTTGTTGGCTCGTCCTTACTGCCACATTTTCTGCAAGGATCACAGCCGTAAGTTAGTGCAAGATTCTAACAAGACCACCTCTTCTTCTCTGTTTTTCTGCAAGGATCAAGTAGCACGGATACACGTGTTTGATTACTGTAAACTCAAGCAGATCAAGACCATTGGCGTCAAGACTAATACAGAAGGCAGTTTTGAGAAGTTCCAGTGAGGGTACTCTAAAAAAAAGTGAGGGTACTCGTGCAAGTTTGGGAGCTTGCTACCCCTGGCCATACATCATCATCCGGAGTGCCCAGACAACCTAGCATTCAAAAACCAAGAAGTCCATCCCTCCTACTAACGCCAATCGATAAGATAATTAACATGTGGCAAGGTGTGTGGCACCAAGGACCTCAGGGTCCCCGTACTACAGAGTAAGGATCCGCAAATGAATTTAGACGTGTCACGAATAGATCAAGGAAGGGGAATAGTGCAGAATCAGCCATCATCAGGTACACTAATGCTAATAGAAGCAGTTGGAAATTTCAATTGCTCGGCAAAACCCACTGAAAAACTAAGCACCATAAGCTCAGACCAAGCTTCAGAAATTCAAAATTACCTCGACAATATTGTACAGATATAGGCCCAGATTCTCCAAATTCAGGACCCTGCATGCTCTCTAATCTTCTTGCTTTTATTCAATACTTGTATATATAACATAAAAGTGAAGTACACACCTCAAAAAAAATACAAGACTCCAGATCAGAAGAAAGAGAGTGTAAACATCAACATAAAACTAAGAGAAAAGTATATTTTGCGTTCCTCAACTCCTAGCTAAGTCTAGATTTGGTCCCTCAATTATAAAACCGGACAACTTACACCCCCAACTCTTTAAACCGTACAAGTTTTGTCCCTGGAGCAGTATCCACGCTGAATCAACGTGGTTTTGACCAGTACAAAGTGAAACGTGGCCATGGTTTTAGAGGTACAAAGAGAAGAAAAAGAAAAACACTTGCAGCGCTCATGGTGTTGTGCGTGCCGCTCGCATGAGCCAGGCTGCCTTGTTCGAGGAGCTCATAGACAAGGACGCGCCGACGCGGTCGGGTCCGGCGACGTAGTAGCCGAGCAAGGGCACGACTTGCTGGCTTGGTTCGCGACGCAGAGACCGCGCGGAGTAGTCTGAGCTTCTCGTCCTTGCTGTACAAGACTACAAGTATGAGTGCAGCGTCAATGTGACCGCCAACCTCCACCTCGATCCCGACGGCATGTGCCCGAGCTGCTTGAGCAACCCAGAGGACGCCACGGCTGCCACTCCGCTTGCGCTCTGCCGCCGCTGCCACTACGCTCGGCGCTGCAATCCGCTCGCCATGGCTGTCGGGTGGAGCGAGCGCGGGAGCTGAGGGAAAGAGCACCTCGAGCGGGCGAGTGGATGCTGTCGGATGCGCACGTGGTCTTGAGCGCGTCGTCGGTCACCGCCATGAGCTTCCGCGCCAGCGACATGCAGACTTTACTGTTGTCGTCCTCGCGCTGGTGAGCCCGGCATGGTACAAATGCGTTTGTGTCGCCAGAGCACGATCTTGCTGTCAACGTCGGCAGCATGGGCGGTGCGCTGGGGGACGCGAACTGGAGCAGCCTTACGGAGGTCGCCAAGGACCAGAGCCACCTCACCGGAGGCTTCCACGCCCATGTCCTCCTCCTGCTGCAACACGCATGCCAACTGCTTGACAAAATGCCCAGCCGAGTTAGAACGAGAAGGAAGAAGAAGATCCGCTAGGGATTGCCATGTGGACACAGACCCAGTCAAAACCATGCCACATAATCGTGAAACTGCTTGCAATCGGGAGAGGGACTTAGCTTGTCCGGTTTCAAGAGTTTAGGGTGCTAGTTATCCGGTTTCGTAGTTGAGAGACCAAATCTAGACTTCATCAAGAGTTGAGGGACGAAAAGTATGCTTTTCTCTAAAACTAAATAGTATAGGCATAGTTGAACAAAATTGGAGAATATATCGATGTCCTATCAGCAGGGTAACACATTACAGCTAAAAATATGTATCTCTTTGGAGAAAATAATAATTAAACTATGAATACCAGTTGCACAGCCTGTATCGTTCATGCCGTATGGCCAATACCTCTACGTCACACTATAGAAGCTTACTTAATATTATCTTTTATGTATAGAGATCTGTGTAGATATCGCCAATTGTAGTTGCAATAGATGATCTATCCAGCAGCAATGTGTATAAAACTTCTGATAAACAATGGTCAATCCATCATCAATATATGACTGGATTGACAATCCGAAGATTATAAGACAGAGGAAAAAGAACAATCAAGGGGGATTACACCAAATGCAAACCAAGAAAGAACGTTTTGTGCTCACTTTCAAGTTATCACATATCCCCTCGACTTCAATTAGATGGGTATCACTGTACGAGCCAAAGCGAGAAAATAAGACAACACATTAGTTTGACAGGACAAAATCTTTTTTTTGTAAACTAATTGGCACAGAATAATGCAAATATAGTTTGATTGTAGCAGGCACTGCTCTCTCTATAGGAAAATGATGGCACTTGAGCACTCTCTATAGGATGATGAACAACCTCGAAAGTCCTAGAACATTCAGCAACAAACCAGGTTAAAGATGCAGTTGGTCCGGGCACATGATGAACTTGTAGGATTAAAGTACACAAATGGTCTTTAAATTGACGATAAGAATTCAATAAATCATCATATATAAATAAGGGCATCATATATAAATCAGTTCACGTCTAATCTAAAGGCTTCTCCTAGAGACTTGTAATTTCTGAGCCTATTAGATTTCTTTTGGACCTGCCCACTTGATTTATATTGGGCTACAAGAATTGTTTCTAGATAGTACGTGTGGATTTGGACGACAGGAAGTTTGAATCCGACATATTGCAATAATTAGTATTTTTTTGGTATACTAAAGAACTTCAACACAATCTGTAGCCTTCATGATATTCAGGACTATTCCCCTAGCAGTAACAATGGCATGTATGTGTTCATATTTTCATGCAACTCTTGTGATTCACATCTTAAATAGCTAATGTTGCAGAAAAATGATAACTTGTATAGTTCCATCAGTTAGCACCATCACATATATGCAGTGGCACAAGTAAGAAGATTCACCCATACCTTGGTCCTTGACGAAGGAGATCAGAAAGCGAAGTCTATTCAATCTGAGTATTGGTGTGACCAGCGTGTGGCTTCTTTGGGTGTACTTGAGGCGACGTGAGTCACATATGCCTGCCCATTTGCTTTATACTGGTCTGCAAGAGTAGTTTCTAGATAACTCGACCTTGGCGCGCGAATTTGAACTCTGGGTCATAGAAAATTTGATATATGTATAGGGCTGCAAGTGGTTTCTAGAGACTTCGGCCTGAGCGCGCGGATTTAACATTGGGTGACGGAAAATTTAAATCCGGGAGGCGGCACGGGTGAGCAGGGCGGGGATTGCGAAGGAGGGGCAGTAGCCAAGCATAGTGAGTCGGAGGGACGGATAAAGCGCAGCGGGTGGCGGCGCCGCCGCTGAGAGCAGCTCGTAGCCGAACGCGTACTTGCAGCAGTCAGCATTAGAGGAGAAGGGGAAGGGGGCGGATGACACAGCGAGGAGGGAGAGGTGGTGGCGGTAGCAGGAGGTGGTCCATGGGACCGCTGTAGCATAGGGAGAGATAGAAGAGGTGCCGGGGAACATACTGCGTCGGCGGCGTACCTGCGGCGGTCGGCGTCGGTGCAGACATGGGACGGGGAGAGGGGATTGTGAGGAGGAGGGAGAGGTTGCAGTGATGGTCGCCGGTGGTCCTGCTGCGGCAGGCGAGGAGGCAGTAGAGGCGTCGACGTCTTGCTTGCCGAGATTGGTGTCCAATGAAACGGGGAAAGGGGCGGAGGGGACGGCGGGGAGGATGGGGTCGTGGTGGCGAAGGGAAGTGAGGATGAGAGGAGGCATGAGAGGGGCTGGGGTCGGATGGTGCCGGCAGCGGCCATCTCGCCGTACTTCAACGCTGCCGGCGGTGGCGCCTCCTTTTTCCCCCTTTTTTGGAGATTCGAGATGGTTGGATGGGTTGGGGCCTGGGGGGAGAGATGGAGTTGAACTTGACGGGAGAGATGGGGATGACAGGGCCTATGTGTAAATGTTAATGGAGCAGCGGGTGTTTTTTGCAAAATTTGCCACACTTGCTTCGCCCGCCTAGGATGAAGCATGACAGGCATATCATCATCATCAACTCAGTCTTTTATAGGAGTATAGATATAGATATATAATAACTTTATAATCCCATTCGTTTGAGAACCGCCAATCATATGCACCATTTCAAGTTTACTTTGTTGTGTTACGATATTCGTTAAATGAGATGTATGCTTTGGTCACCTAAGCTGGCACGCCGGTACAGCGCCACTACAGGTTCTGCAACACCAGAGAAAGATGTTCATTAATTTCGCAAGTTCCTTTTTTCTAATTATATGCAAACTGACCTGCATTTATTGTCCCGGGTCACTTGTGCCCGAGCAGGTTTTTTTTTGCGAATAACCTGTGCCCGAGCAGGTTCGTATGCTGCCAGCCATTTGAACGTCCCCAGCTTTAGATTAGGGAAAGACTTTCTATCTAGTAGTCCCCTTTAGATTAACTCTTTCCGCTGCTTTTCCAACACTAGCCCTTACCATTCCAATCGCCAAATCCCAGCATTTTGTCAACTCTTTCCCTCCAAACCCTAAACCCCACGCCAAATTCCAGCAGGCGGCCCTAAAGTTCGGGGAGATGGAGTTTGAATCGCCCTCCACTAGCAATGCCCAGGGCGACGGCATGGGCGACCCGGCGCCTCCGCTCCCCCGTCCCCCTCGCCACCGACTTCTGCGTCCCTGCGCCTGCTCAGCTCCGCAGCGACCTGCCCCCCGTCCCCTTCCTCGCGCGTTGTCTCGGCCGACCTCGCTGAGGAGGCCCACCGGGCCGCAGATCACGCCGTCGAGCGCCACGACGCCATCATCCTGCACGCCGCCGGACTCTTGTGGCAGGGATCGGTGGTCCCTACGGCTCTACCGCCCTGCGATGAGGGTTCTGTTGCTCGGGCATGGTCTGGGCCTGGCTAATGGCGGCGGAGCTCTGCTCACGGGCCCGCTGGGAAAGGGGCGGCCTTGCGCCATGGGGGACGACGCTGATGCCGTTCGGGAGGCTGGGGTGTCTCCGGGCGCGCGGACCGCGGATGGGTGCGCATCTCCTGGCGTCTAGGTTTCGCTCCGCCGTTTGCTGCTGCGGGAGCTCCCCTTGGATCGTCATGGTGCCTGCAGCTCTCGAGTCACCGATCGCCACTTCGACCATTCATCGCCACCTTCGCCTCTTCCCTCCCGCATGTTGGGACTGCGGCGCCCCTCCGTGCCACAATCCAGTCACCTCGCTGGGTGCCGGCGGCGCCACCGCTGGTCGTGCACGTAACAGAAACCCTGGCGCATGCGGCCGCGCCGTTGGCGTTGGGCTGTCCTCCGGTGGGCTGCTACTCGCTGGATGGGCCTGATGCGGTTTGGCCTTCCCATGAAGCCCCCGCTTTGGAGTTTGGCTAGGCCTTGCGTGCCCGATCCATCATGGTCGTCCCTAACACGGCCTTGAGCCCGACTGGTCGGCCTTGAGACGATTTGCCTGCTGAAGTGTTTCCCCTTGTCCCCTCTTAGCGCCACTGACTCCCCCGTCCCGATCGTCCCGTACACCGCCTCTGCCTACTCGATCCCGCCAAGCTCGTCTGCTACGAACTCCCTCGTGCTCCTCGCCCCCTTCCCTGTTGTGAGCACGCCGACCATGCCACAGGAATGGGGCGACGATGGTTTCCGCCCCAAGCGTCACTTGGAGGACCACCAGGACGCAAGACGCCCTTCCCCGGATGCTTAGCGCCACGAGGAGAACCAGCGGCGGCAACTTCAGCAGGGCGCTCGCACAGGGGGGCTCCAATCGCGACTACCGCCGCTCTCCTATGAGGTCGGAGTGCCACTCCCCGACGCACGATGGTCGCCGCGACCGGCGCCGCTCCCCTGCTGACCAACGGTACTCCCAGTGCATGTCTCTGTCTCCCGAGCGCCGCCGGCCTCGCAGCCTGTCCCCGGTCCGGCCTGCTTGCTTACCGTACCTCTCTCTGCTCACAGCCGCCCCCGACCTCCCCCCAACGGCGATACCAACCGCCCCAGAGCCAACCTCACTTCCCCACGCTGAAGGGGGCAATGGCAATCGGGGCCAGTGATACATCTCCGACGTATCTACAATTTTTTATTGTTCCATGCTGTTATATTATCAATCTTGGATGTTTTATATTCATTTTATAGCAACTTTTTATCATTTTTTGGGACTAACCAATTGACATAGTGCCCAGTGCCAGTTGCTGTTTTTTTGTTTATTTTTTACTTCGCAGAGTATCAATACCAAACGGAGTCCGAATGCCACGAAACTTTTTGGAGATTTTTTTCTGGATAGAAGACACCCTAGGAGCGAAAGAAGTGCACGAGAGGAGGCCCATGGGGCCCACTAATCACCAGGGCGCGCCAGAGGCACTTGGCGTGCCCTGGTGGGTAGTGGGGCCCACGGGAGGCTTCTCCACCGACTATCAGCTCTATAAATACTATAAAATCACAAAAACCCTAGGGAGTCGAGAGATCAGAGTTTCCACCGCCGCAAGTTTCAGAACCGCGAGATCCAATCTAGAGGCCTTGTCCGGCACCTTGTCGGAGGGGTCAACGATCACGGAGGGGTTCTTCATCATCACCCTTGCCCCTCCGATGATGCGTGAGTAGTTTACAACATACCAACGGGTCTGTAGGCAGTAGCTAGATGGCTTCTTCTCTCTTTTCGATCTTCAATACAATGTTCTCATCGATGTTCTTGGAGATCTACTTGATGTAACTCTTTTTGCAGTGTGATTGTTGGGATCCGATGAAGTGTGAGTTTATGATCAGATCTATTTATGAATATTATTTGAGTATTTGTTGAACTCTCTTATGCATGATTGTTATAGCCTCGTATTTCTACTCCGAAACTTCGGTTTAATTTGGCCAACTAGATTGATTTTTCTTGCCATGGGAACATGTGCTTTGTGATGGGTTCGATCTTGTGGTGCTCAATCTCAGTGACAGAAAGAGACATGACACACATGTATCGTTGCCATTAAGGATAAAAAGATGGGGTCTATTTTTACATGAATAGATCTTGTCTACATCATGTCATCGTTCTTATTGCATTACTCCGTTTTTTCATGAATTTAATACACTAGATGCATGCTGGATAGCGGTCGATGTGTGGAGTAATAGTAGTATATGCAGGCAGGAGTCGGTCTACTAATCTTGGACGTGATGCCTATATACATGATCATTGCCTTGGATATCGTCATACTTATTTGCTCTTCTATCAATTGTCCAACAGTAATTTGTTTACCCACCGTATACTATTTATCCAAAAATCCAAAAATACCTTGATGCACTTTTTATTTATTTATTTTATTATGTGTTTTTGCTACATCTATTTATCCAATGTCATACAATTTAATCTATCTCAATATCGAGGAGGGATTGACAACCCCTCTTACACATTGTGTTGCAAGTTTTTGTTATTTGTGTGAACGTACTGCTTACATAGTTTGGGTGGATCCTCCTGGATTGATACCTTGGTTTCATAACTGAGGGAAGAACTTACCGTTGCTGTGCTGCATCATCCTCTCCTCTTCGGAGAAATACCAACGTAGATACAAGCAATCAGAAAGAATTTCTGGCGCCGTTGCCGTGGAGGATCAAGTCCAGATCTATCAGGTACCCAATCACAAATCTCATCTCCTTGCAATTTACTTTATTTTCCATTTGCCTCTCGTTTTCATCTCCCCCACTTCTAAAACGTTTACAGAAAAACACAAAAATATTTGCCTTTTCTTCCTTCAGAAATAATTTGCTACCCATGGTGGTAGCTACGCACGGCCCCAATTTTTATCTCTAATTATTTTTGTAAATTATTTTGAACTATGAAAAAAACTCTATAACGAAAATATTGTGACTTTGGACCAGCCAGACAAGCAAACAGGCAATTATGCCAAAAAGACAAGCAAAAATATTGAGAGAAGTGAGAAAAGGCCCTTTCTACACAACGAAAAGGCACTTATGTAAAAAAGGAAATAAAAGGTCAAAGAGAAGTGAGAAAAGGTCATTTCTATACAAAAAATGAACTTGTGCCAATACCATAAGAAACCCGACCCCTCATATATAAAAAAAGGCACTTTTGCCAAAGGGTGTGTAGTTGCCACCATGCGTGCGTAGCTACCACCATGCATAGGAAATCGCCTCTCTTTTTTCCTTTGCCTTTTTCTTGTCCGATCTCTTGTTTGTTTGCCTCGTCATTATGTCTAGTACAACTACCTCTCCTTTGACTCTGGGATTTTGAAGTTCTATCCTTCAAACAGAAACAGGAAGAAAATTTGAAAGATGCTTGATATAGGTTATTGGAATCTTACCGTATTTGCAATATAAAAGGATCGGAGATGCAAAAAAAATTCTTCGTAATTTTGTATAGGTTTAACCATGCATCATAGACAACTTTTGGATTTTGCCACTAAAGGGAATTTTGTTGAGATTGATGCTAATACCGCTTATGAAATAATAGAGGGAATATTGGGAGTTCCACCACCACCCAAGGGATTTACTTTTACTCAAGAGGGGATTCAAATGTTAGACAAATTGGGTGGCATACAGAAAAATTTGGTTGCTTTGCAAAAGTCTAATGAATCTCTCAAAAATTTGGTTGACATTAATTACCAAAATCACCCAGGGAGCACTTGTGCTTTCACGTGGCAACTATTTCAAAAACGTTGCCGTGGCGGCAATCTCAGAAAATGTTGCCACGGCGACCATTTCAGAAAACGTTGTCGTGGCACCAAAATCTAAAATTCCGTCATGGCACGAAATTATAGCTCCTCGTCCCGTGCCTTGGTACACCTTCTATTCGTCGGGGTCCTATGTGTACGTCTTGCTACCATCACCTGTAACCTATCTCTACGATATTTACATTAAGGTGGCAATCTCATGGCTCTAGCCATCATGCCGTGACGCACAAGCCACTTATCATTACAACATATAACCACTACTAGGGAAACGCTTATAGGTAGAACATCAGTAGTAGCGCGGGAAAATATCCAGCGTTGCTGCTAATTAGTAGTAGCGTAGGGCTTGGACAGCGCTACAAGTGATGCCTTAGCAGTAGCGCCGGAAATACATGTCGTGCTACTATTAAGTGGGACTCAACGAGGCCATCGACGCTAGTTGTAGTAGTAGCGCAACCCAAAATACAACACTACTGCTAAAGACAACACTGCTACTACTATTGGGCCCCGCTTAGTAGTAGCGCTGCTCCCAACAAGTGCTACCACTAAGCACCTTAGCAGTAGCGCCGGCAAGTATACAATGCTACTGCTAGGCGTGGCTGGTGCCACCTTTTTCACCCACCCCCTTCCTCCCCCCTTTGCCATCTCCCCTCATTTCCCCTCTCCCCTCTCTAAGTTACTTCTCCACCATTATTGCCCTTCTTCTCTCTTTCTTCTACCCCTCTTCTCTCCCCATTAATGACCCCTCCACCATAATTCTCCTCCATAAATGACCTCTCTTCTCTATCTTCCTCATTTATTTGTCTCTCCCTCCTTCCATACATATATATCCCTTTCCCACTCCTAGATTTGTCTCACAGGTACCTAGCTCATCTCTCTCCCTCTCCATTAGTTAGCTAGAGTCATCTCTCCTCCCGACAACTAGATCTAGCTAGCTATATAGCCATCCACTTTCGATCCCTATAGGTAGCGAAGGCTTTATCTAACCGTGCTCGATCTCTCTCGGGAGATAGGTTAGTAAAAAGTTGTGCATTTCAAGAATGGGAATATGTGTGTTTGCGATATGAAGGGATTTGTCTGAGTGACATGCCCCCTGAGTTGCTTATGTTTTGCCGAAATGTCGATTTATTTCCGTTTCGGTGAATTTCAAGCAAACTCGATATGTCCTATTTTTAGGCAAGGTCATGCCAAATTTTTGTATGACTTTGATGCATGCATGCATTTCATTTATAATCTTTTTGCTTGTTATACCGTGTAGTTCGTCATGAAGGTGAGTGGAAGGAAGGTGGAGCGATACTTGCAATCTGCGGTGATGGACATGTATGCAAATAATCGGACTGGGATTAGATGTCCGTGTACAAGATGGAAAGAAGGAGTCATTTTGGACCCCTTTCATCATGGCAGTTTGAAGCTGCACCTGCTCATGAATGGTTTCATGGATGGCTATCCTCGGTGGATAAGTGAAGATGATGATGAGGACGTCCACGTGGCAGGGAATAACGACATGGGGCTAGACGAAGAGTTGACCGATCGACACGAAGATGATGGCGCCGGACATGGCGGCGGGGAAGAGTCCGGACATGGCGGCGGAGAAGATTCCGGATACGGCGAAGAAGATTCTGGACATGGCGGAGACGAGGTGGCAGACACGCCGCAGTCTTCGATGCTACTAAGTTCAGTTGTGCAGGACCCTCATGTTCGAGACCTGCTTCGCAAGTGTACGACTAGCGACAGAGCTGCTTCTAGAGAGGAGGCCAAGTTGGCGCCACTGGAAGTAGACTCGAAGACTCCATTGTATGACGGTTGCGATCCCGAGGTGACCCGCTCGAACTTCTAAAGACGAAGGCCAAAAAGAAATGGACAGGCACAAGCCTCGATGAGCATGTGAAGTATCTACATAATAAAGTTCTTCCCGGCGGGAACCTGTGTCCTACTATTGTCGAGGTGGCCAAGAAAATCGTTTGCCCTCTTGATCTGCCGCACATTAGATACCACGCATGCATCAACGATTGCATCATTTATCGGGAGGAGCACGCGGAAAAAACCAGTTGTCTAGTGTGCAATGCTTCTTGATACAAGAAGGCCGGAAAGAAAGCTCCTCAGAAAGTTGTATGGTACTTTTCAATCACTCCCCGTCTGCAGCGGTATTTCGTAGATCCTAAGGAAGGAAAGCTCATGCGCTGGCACGCGGAGAGGAAGAAGCCCGACGATGGAGATGATCCGAAGCTGAGACACCTCGCAGATGCTAGCCAGTGGAGAGCATTCAATGCCGAATATCGATTTTTCGCAGAAGATGCAAGGAACATCGTGCTTGGCCCGAGTACCGATGGCATGAATCTGTTTGGAAACCAGAACACCAACAACAACACATGGCCCGTCTTTGTATGGATGTACAACCTCCCCCATGGAAGTGCCAGCACAAGACATGGGACGCCAGCACAAGAGATTATTTCTATATGCGAGTCACGCTGATGACGATGGTGCATGACTATCTCGGTTACGAGTACATCTCAGGCCAGGTGTGCCACAGATACTGCGGATGCACGAGGTGCATGGATGATACTATGTCTCAGCAGCTTACATTGAGGAAAGATGGCGGGCTAATGACCCACAAGTATAGGGGATCAATCATAGTCCTTTCGATAAGTAAGAGTGTCGAACCCAACAAGGAGCAGAAGGAAATGACAAGTGGTTTTCAGCAAGGTAATGTCCGCAAGCACTGAAATTGTCGGTAACAAGTTGTTTGATAGCAAGATAATTTGTAACGGGCAAGTAACGGTAATAGTAAATAAAGTGCAAGATAGCCCAATCCTTTTGAGGCAAAGGACATGCCAAAAGGGTCTCTAATAATAAGCAAAGTGTTCTTGAAGGTACACGGGAATTTCACCATATCACTTTCATCATGTTGGTTTGATTCGTGTTCGCTACTTTGATAATTTGATATGTGGGTGGTCCGGTGCTTAGGTGTTGTTCTTACTTGAACAAACCTCCTACTTATAATTAACACCCTCGCAAGCATCACTACAAAAAAATACACTTCTATGATGATACGTGTTTGTCACAGTAGGTCACGTTTTTTGTCATGCATGTACATCCATGACGATTTTATGACAGAATCAAGATAGTCATACCTGTGCTGTCGTAGCAGTGTTCGTTGACAATACCAAAATTATCATCACGGAAGTGTTCACTTCCATGACGATAAATGGCGCGTCATGGAAGTGTTTTCGTCAAGGGTAACCGACACGTGGCATCCACCATAACGGGTCGCCGTTAAGCTATCGGGTTCCGGTTTGGATCCGATAACCCGTTAACAGCCCCGACCAATGGGGATTTTCCACATGTAAAATTCTCATTTGCCGGATGATCCATATATCAGCTCATCGTTGGGACATATGTCATCCCTACAATGGACGGAAGACACCTAATATTTTTTCAGACACTAGTGGGATGACCCGTTAACAGCCTGCCATGTTTTGGGTTAAATTAAGGCCCATATCAGACCAGGCCCGTTCACAGCCTGTCATGTTTTGGGCTAAATTACGGCTCATATCAGATCAGGCCCGTTAACACACCAATGTTCTTTTGGGCCCATTCTAAGCCGGGTTTGTATTTCAGCCTGTAAATGCTTGTTTACCAGTTCGACCCGATAATAGTTTCGATCTGTTAGCGGCCCGTGGTGCATCTAGGCCGTTGTTGGCCCGGTTTCACTTTAGGCCATTTAACGGCCCGTAGTCTTCGTGGATAAATTTCAGCCCAACTGGCCTATCGGCCTGTTAATGGCCTGTGTAACAGTTGGGCCTAATTACATCCTGCGTTGAATCCGGCCTGCTTACAGCCCATCTGTTAAAGGCCCGTGACATAGTTGGGCCTACGGCCCATGTTGATGTCGGCTTGCTTAAAGCCTATAATTTTATTGGGCCAAACAGGGCCGAGATATATTTTGGCATGTTAACGGCTCGTTTTCTATTTGGGCCAAACATGGGCCTAAGGCAGTTTCGGCCTGTGTTGGCCCGTGAATTTTTCGGCTCAACGCAAGCCCAATCTAGTTTTTAGCCTGTTAAAAGCCCATGGTATCTCTGGCCCAGCTGGCCAAAACTTTACTTGGCCTGTTAAAGGCGGAAAACTACTATACATTTAGACCTGCTAATTGCCCAAGATGATTATAGGCCCACGTTTTGGCCCATATATAGCGAGTTATGGGCCGGCCTGAAGACCGACAACATTGAGATCCGTTGAAGCTTCCGGCCTAAATTAGAGCATACCGACCAAGAATAAACCTAGACTATACAATAAAGAAATCACGTCATATTACATCCACTGGGTATCAAAGTTCGCCACCGGTGATATTAAAGCACAACGAGACCGCGTATTACATACACTGGGCATCAAAGGTCGCCACCAGTGCATATAAACGCGCCGAAAAAAGACTATACAAAACTGAGAGCACTTCAGAAGGCATTAGGCCTGCCCTGGCCGTGCACCAAAAGCAGCAGAATAAGCTGATGAGACCTTAGTTCTATCAGTGATAGATGCTCTAACCGTAGTTGCGTAGCAAGAAAGCACGCATGGGTATCCTCTCAGGCCTTCTTTACATCATTGATATCAAGTCAGAGCCGAGCTGAAGCAAGCCTTTCCACTTTAAGTTGAGACTAAAGAAGTTGAACTGATTGAGGCAGCAACTGCACAGAGGTTGTCACACAGCTGCTGGTGAGTAGCTTCGACTCACTGTCTTCATCAAGACATGACCTTGGGGTCATCTCGCTCTCTTCAAGATGGTTTGGCTCACTATCTTCCCTAAAGTTCTGCCTTGCATAAGAGATATGACTCTGAAAGAGAAACAAGGAGACACGTAACATGTTTCACAAATATATAAGCAAATAAATGGATCTGTTCTGCATAAGGGACATGTTTTTACAACCACAATTTAAAACTCGTAGGTGTTGCAAACATCCAATTAGATGTAAACACTGGTACAACGAGGTGCTATACAAACGGTTTTTAAACCCTTTCCGCGACAGCGTTTGGAACCATCGCGAAGTGAGTGACTGCGATAGGGGGATCCTTCCCACACGACCCAGAAACCGTCGGGGATAGGGAGCCTTGATGCATACAGTTGTCCCTATAAAACTATTTCTGATATCTCGAATATCCCAAACGCTTCATCCTTGCTACTCGTTTGTGCTCGCATTGCCATCACAGTCGGAGTTCTGTGGTTTTACCTAAAACCAGGCGCAGTCCAGGCACGGGAGTTTTCCAGGAACGTACCAAACTGGCTCTACGTTTACGATGCCTGGCACATCACAAATAGTTCATGATTGTAAACCGTGTACGATAGGTCGACAATCACACACATTTAGTTTCCCCGCACCGTTTGTGATATTGTCTGACATCACACACGCTTTGCAAACGCAACTGTGTGCATGGTTACACATGTTTCCTCTCCGAGAACCGTGTTATATTATGATGTATATCACACACGCTGTGCTTTAAAGACCGTGTGCGTCGTAATGACCTGCAGATTGTAATTTCACCGTAATTTAATTGCTGCTATTTAAAATTGTACCAAATTTGAACTTGAAAGTAGGCTATAGCTTTATTCATATCCATCAGGTTCAAACAACCAATGCATTATTCGATTCACACGTACATATGTTGAAGAATTACATAAGCACCAAATAAAGAATGATGAACCAGGGTTCTATACTTGTACTATTACAGATGGTAAAGAAAGAGGCGACAGACGTTCTGGTTGCTGAACAAGGTGAAGCGGAATGGCCTTATTGTGCTCTCCTGGATGCAGAAGGCACGCATGACTCTAGTCCAACCCCTTGTGATGGTCAGCCGCCAATCATGTAGTCTGAGAGGTAATCTTGAGTAAACTGCTTCAGGATCCACAGCAAAGGAAAAAAGATTCATATATTGTCATCTAACACAACTCATTACGGGCAGTAAAAAGAAGGCTAGAGAGTTCTTACTTACCATCCTGCAGTTCACTGTTGTCTTGCATAAAGTGTAAACATATAGTTTGATTGACATCTTTTGACCCATTTTAATAACAATCTTTATTAGCTTCCTCACTTGATGCTGGTTCATGAATATCTCATTGCCCCATACAAACGGTTTTTAACCCCTTTCCGCGACGGCATTTGGAACCGTCGCCTAGTGAGTGACTCCGATAGGGGGGTCCTTCCCACACGACCCAGAAACCGTCGAGGATAGGGAGCCTTGATGCATACAGTTGTCCCTATATAACCATTTTTGATATCTCGAATATCCCAAACGCTTCATCCTTGCTACTCATTTGTGCTCGCATTGCCATCGCAATCAGAGTTTTTTGGTTTTACCTAAAACCAGGCACATTCCAGGCACGGGAGTTTTCCAGGCACGTACCAAACTGGCTCTACGTTTACGATGCCTGGCACATCACAAACAGTTCATGATTGTAAACCATGTACGATAGGTAGACAATCACACACATTTAGTTTTCCCGCACCGTTTGTGATAGTGTCTGACATCACACACGCTTTGCAAACAGCAACTGTGTGCATTGTTACACACGTTTCCTCTCCGTGAACCATGTTGGATTATGATGTCTATCGCACACGCTATGCTTTATAGACCGTGTGCGCCGTAATGACCTGCACACGATAATTTCACCCTAATTTAATTGCTGCTATTTAAAATTGTACCTAATTTGAACTTGAAAGTAGGCTATAGCTTTATTCATATCCATCAGGTTCAAACAACCAATGCGTTATTCGATTCACAGGTACATATGTTTAAGAATTACATAAGCACCAAATAAAGAATGATGAACCAGGGTTCTATACTTCTACTATTACATATGGTAAATAAAGAGGCGACAGACATTCTGGTTGCTGAACAAGGTGAAGCGGAATGGCCCTATTGTGCTCTCCTGGATGCAGAAGGCACGCACGACTCTAGTCCAACCCCTTGTGATGGCCGGCCGCCAATCATGTAGTCTTAGAGGTAATCTTGAGTAAACTGCTTTAGGATCCACTACAAAGGAAAAAAGAATCAGACATTGTCACCTAACACAACTCATTACGGGCAGTAAAAAGAAGTCTACAGAGTTCTTACTTACCATCTTGCAGTTCACTGTTGTCTTGCATAAAGTGTAAACAAGTAGTTCGATTGACATATTCTGACCCATTTTAATAACAATCTTTATCAGTTTCCTCACTTGATGCTGGTTCATGAATATCTCATTGCCCCATACGCAGAAAGGGTCGAAGTGTGGATATTTGGCAATGAAATATGTACCTAAAAGTACCAAGTTAATATTAGAAGCTAAACAACAATTGCAAAATGATGTAGTACAACACTCCCTCCATCCCATTATATAAGATTCTATTACATGTATATCTAGACATCATCAGAACATTAAGGTAACACTCTTCCTTGTTGCGATGTAGCCTGGGATTGTATATTTAGTCATTCAGTACAATGCATGTTGCTATGCAGCCTCAGATATATTAAATATGGACCTAGTTAACTTACTGATAAATGGGTTACAAATATATTCAGTGAAATGTCCGATTCGACGATTAATCCCTTATCAGCCCCCAGGCTATATGGTACCAGCTACCGATATCCTGAACAGTGAGTACATATAAGCAATGCGATGAAACTAACCTCGATGGAAAACAACACTGTTCTCAATATTGTCCTGTGTGAGTACATATAAAGGCATGTTAAGCACAACAGGCTGAACATCAACCAAATATATCCATGGTAGACAACATAATCTACAAATGATAGCTTCAGTGTGCAGGTTTAAGCACGCTAGTTAAGCCAAACAAGAAGTGGAAAGGTGTGTTAACTGCATCAGGCATACCATTTAAAAACAAGCAAATAGTCATTCAAACTGGTATTGTGCAGGTCTAAAGTACACTAGTTATTGTTAAAAAAACAAAAAGGCATGTTAACTGCAACATCCTTAACAGCAACCAAATATCATAATTCATAATGGTATTGTTGAAACTGTTATTGATGAAATTGAACTACACGGCAAATAGTTGCACATATAGAGCATCACATTGTGAAGAACTGAAATAAAAAAGGCATAAGGCCATCTCTAGCCGATCCTTTAAAAGTTAATGGACTAAAACCCTTAGTGGATATATATACACTCCAGCAATTTTTGGCCGTTTCTAGTTGATCCCCTAAACTTAACGTTGTAAACTTCAATTTGATCAAGTTCAAAGCAAGTTCAACCGAAAGTAGCATGCATTCAAACATAAACATAGATAGTTTTGCATAACCGAACATAAAACATAAATTTAACCTAAGCTAAACTACTTTCAGTCGAAGTGGAGGTCGAGCCAATCCTTCCTCGTCAGGTACGGTGTGCCGCGAGACGGGTCCGGGCCGGTGCCATCGTCGACGTCATTGGGGAAAACACTCCTCCACTCGTCGATGTCGATCTCCTTGTCCTCGCCGCCCACCTCGACGCCCTCCACGCCGCCGTCCTCGCTGCCTTCGACCTCGTCATCGGAGGAGAGCACGATAACCTCGCCGCCCTCCACGCCGGCAAAGATCACCCGCTCCACCTCCACGAGTGTCGGGCCGGATTTCCGGGACACAAAATCCCAGAAATTAACCCCTCGTGTCATCACCAGCCTAGGATTACCGTTACTGGTGGACACGTCCTTGTTACAGATTACCAAGCAATTACAAGAATTGGATACAAGACCATGAAGGTCTAATGATATAACGATGATATCTGGTGACGGGTGACGGAAGTGACTTGTGGGTCTTCAACGTTGAAGGGGTTCCATTCCCACAGGAACGGCTGACCTGGATAATTCCTATCCCGCGTGGCTGCTATCCTAGGCTCCGCACGGACCTCGCTAGGGTACTCCTCCTAGAACTCCTGACCTGGCCATGTAAATAGCCAGGGACAGGCCTGTGAGTACGTTGGAATGTACTCGCAAACATCATGAATAAAAGATATATCGAATGCAGCAGATAAAATATATGATCATCACGAACCAAACTATATGCGTATGCTCATGCTGGACTATATTAAAGGCATGCCGAAAGGAATTAAATCATGACATGATAAAATATAAGCATGTGCAAAAAATGGGAAATATAATATGTTAGTGACAAACAATGAAAGTTAATGGAGAATCGGGCGAGACAGGACCGCCCGAGAATCCAGAAGAAAAATAAAAGAAATGCCAGTCGGGTGTCAAAAAGTGACACCACGGTCGGTCTTGAAAAGAAATGCCAATCGGGTATCCACAAGAGTAGTGGCCTGATAGAGCGCCTGAGAACTCGAGGGACGCCACGGAGAGGTCTTGAAAATAAAACCGAATGCCCGGGGTAGTCAAGCCAGCCCCTGAGATACTCAGGAAAATAAATTAAGAGAAACGGGTTAGTCCACAATAATATGCATAACCACAATAATATGCATAGCAAAATATTCATGGTAGCATCAGGGTGACAATAATTATCCTGCAAAATAATTCAGGCATGTTTTAATTATTTCCTCCTAAAACCGACACTTGACCAACCCAGACTGTTGTCCTTAACCGCGGATACAACTATTCAAATAGGTTTAAACTCTGCAGAGGGTGTACTCTTTACCCACAAGTATAGGATTTCTTTAGCCAGCACCGAGACACTGACTAATTCCCATTACGGTCTTTGGGTTGAAAACACACCTGACCAGCACACACCAGATTAACTTTCCTGATGCCAGGAATCACCCAAGGCACCATTCCAGAAAATCTCTAAGTCGGGGAGACTAAAATCTCGAATAGCATGGGATCACTATTCATACACGTGGATTACAAGGGGTGCCCCCCTCTCAGCTACAACCGGAAACACCCATGCCCCTGACCCGATGACAGGATTTAGTCCACCATTGTGGAAACCCTCATCGTAGTCCTCTATGTGGTGTGTGCACAGAAAGGGGTTAACAACTTACTGAACCATACCCTACATGTGGCATGGACAAGTGGCTGCACGAATCAAGTATGGGGGTTACCGGAACAATACTCGATCTATGGTCGACTCAGGAGGCTTGTGTTTCCTGAAGTGATTAGCATAATAAAGAGTCCTTTCGATAGTAGCACCAAAACAGGGCTACAACCCTTGCATGCTCCAACATGCAAAACCAGCAAGGCATGATCACACTCCAACGTGACCACCCTTCTGTTGGTAGTGGTATTTTACTTATGCCAGCTCCTGCAAGTTAGTCACGACAAGCACACGATGCATGGTACGAGGAAATATGCCAACACTATATGCATGCAAATTTTATTAAAAATTATCACAACCATGATTCAAATATTCTAGCTAGCAACCACAAAAACATTCACCAAATCAAGTGTTCAAGATGCTTGCCTTGAGCATGCAGAAATGTTGGGTGTACTCCAAACTTTGAAAAAAATTATCTTCCCTCCATTTTCTATTTTTAAAAATATTGCAATTACCACATAATTTCAAAACTGTGCTAAAAAGTTGTTTCAGAATTTTTGAAATAAATACTAAAATAAGCTAGATGAAATATGAGGAATAACAGAAAAGAATCAATTTATTTGGAGTTCATATGATTTACTTATGGAATTTCTAAGATGAAAAAAATGATTAAAAGTACCATATAATTGATCCAGTGGAGAAAAAAACTTAGGGAAAATGTTCACCTAGGCTGGAGTAATAGGGCATGATTTTAGGAGTATTTAGAAATTTTAATCATAACATTTGGTGTCGAAAGGACTGCTGTAGAAATATTTGAAGTATACTGAAAAAGAAAAGAGAAAGAGTTAAGGTACGCCCTGGGCGCTGATTAGCCGTAAAGCGCTACTGGGTCAAAGGCGTACTCTTGAGAATACACCTTCCTCGCACGGAAACGGCTCCAAGGTGAATCCGTCTTCACTTACGGGCGGCTCTGGGTCACTGACAGTGGGCCCGCCTGGCCCACTGGTCAGGTTTGTCCGGTCCTCCGCGCTGTCTCTCCCGCGGCAGAATAGAGGCGGGGCTCCGGTGATCCTCGGCGGTGGACGATGGCACCATTCGGAGAGGTGATACCACCATCGTGCTCAGGAGGGAAAGGCGGTGCTTCTAGTACCCGCCACGGTAGCTAGGGTGGATAGAATCACCGACGATGCCAATTCCGGCGGACGGCGGTGTTGGGCAGCAGGGGGGTTTCGCCCATGATCGTTCCTGAGCCAGACTGAAGATTGGAACGGATTTGTGGAGTCAAGAGGGACCTATTGGTGAAGAAAGTAGGGGCGGGGCAGCTCTGGTTTCGCCGGAATCATCGGTAGAGTGATGGCGGATGTCTCGGCCGGAGACGAGGAAGACGGCTTCTCCGGTGGAATTGGAGCGCGGGGTGGTTTTGTGGGTGCTCCAGAGGGCCAGTGGTGAAGAAATCAAGGAGAGGGAGGGCCGGATGGCGTCGGAATCATCCAGATAGAGGCGGCGACCATGGTTGCCGGAGAGGAGGGAGACGGCCATTCCCGGCCGGGTGGTAGCTCGAGGAGGTGCTTAGGGGGAAGAGGGTGAGGTACTGACCACGGAAGGGGGCTCAAGAGGAGGTTTTATAATGCGGGCGAGGCGGTTCCGTGGCTTCCAGAGAAAGCCACGGTGGCGGCGGCCATTAATGGCGCCGCGGAGGTAGCTGCGTTCTGTGGCGATGGTCAGCGAGGCCGGTGGGAGGTCGGTGTGGACGGCAGCGCCCCGCAGTGAAGACAGGGCGCGCTGGTTGGCTCGAGGTGAGCCACGCATCCAGGGCGGTGGTGACAGCGACGTGCGGCGGCTGTTGCCGGTGCTGGCCGGCGAAGGGCGGCGCTAGAGGACGGGGGAGGGTGTCGGCGGGGTTACAGGTGGTCGTGCTGATCCAGGGAAAGACCAAGACAAGAGGGGGAAGCAGCAGAGAGCAGTAGGAGCTCGATGCCATGATGCAGTTGGCGTGCTCCGGGCACTCCCTGGGCATGCACGAAACATGCTCGACGAATTGCCAGGGCACCCTATGATATTCCAATGGAGCTAAATTTTTGTAGGGTGATGCTTAGAAGGATGACAAGGGTACTGGACATTCTAGTTTTGCCAGATGAGCTAGTCCCATAAGTGGTTTTAAGAGGTTGCCATATTCTGTCGTGCACATGATGTGCTCGACAGAATGCTAGGGTGACCTAGGAGGGTTTGTTGGATGTGAAAATTTCCAGAGTGATGTCTCTTTAGATGTTGGATATTATTGTGGAGTTGGTTTGTGAAAGGATAAAACTTGCTAGTGCAAGTTTTACTAAAATTCAATTCTGGACAGAAACTTGGAGAATTTATTTGGTGGACTAAAATGTGGTAATTGGAGCTGATCTTCTGAACTTAAGGGTTTGGTTGGAAGGACTATGAGTGGGAAAAATTTCAGAATTTTTGGAGCAAGGAAAATTGGGGTTGTCGTTATAACCTAGAAAATGGACAGAATTGAAAAGAGAGTGTTTCACTCAAAATTTCCAAAGGACCAAGTTAGTTTTTTTTGCATAAAAGTGATATGTAGGCATCACATGACCTCTCATAATTTTTTTGGAATTTTGAAAGAATTATTTGAAATGGTTGTAGTGCAACAGAAGCATTTAATGAATTGAAAATGCCTTTTTAAAGAATTGTTTTGGGAAATTTTTATTATGAAAATAATTCTTACTATTATTAAACTATAATTGAAATGATTTTGAGAAAACTACCACCACAATATTATTACCAAAAATTTCTATATGGAGGGAAGAATTTTGGAAAACAGAAATAAAAAATACTCTGAAAATAATAAAGGACTTAATATAATTCAAAATTTTATTTCTGACCAAGTTTTACTTAAATAAAATATGATTAGATTTCTGGGCTGTTACAAACTCTACCCCCCTTAAGGAAATCTAGTCCTCGAGATTTGTTAAGGGCGGAGGAACTAAATGCAACTCACAACTAATAAGTAATCAAATACAAGGCAACAACACAAAAGCACATTATTCAATCAAACACTACACACATACACATGATCGTCTATGACAAAATAGTGGAATCTACAGGGCAACAGGTTTACCAAGGACTCGACGACTACTCTGGCGGACTGAGTCCAGCTCGTCGATATCCAGACGTGCGTGTCTCGCGGACGTCGAGGCTTCCCCTGGGGCTTCAACGTCGGAGTTGGTTGGAGTGGAATGAGGAGCTGCAGGGTTGGGGTAGCGATGATGACCCACGCGAGGTGTAGTGGCTACAGTCTCGTTGGAGAAAATCCCCAAGAGACGACAGATTTCATCCGGGGAAACGAATGCATTGCCCGGGTGGACAACAGGGGCAAACCTCGTGGGCTCGATTGGTCTCCCGAACAGCACTATCGGGTTGTCAGTGGCGGGTGCAGCTTCACTTCCCACCGGGGTCAGGAGAGCAAGCGTCCTGCGGGCGGCAATCAGATCAAGGGTGACCTGATCGAAGAGTGCCTCTTGCGCTCTCAGGTAGCGCACCAGATGCACTAGGGCAGGATCCATCTCATGGTCTCCGTTGGCGACTTGGGTCGGGCTACCATAGCCTTCAGGACTAAGGTAGTAGTAGAAAGAGCGGCAGTTAACCCTCGGCGACAGGTGCCGGAGTTGAACTACTGCCTCTCGGGCTGCAAGTTGGATGGCTAGGGGCTCGTCAGAAGTCGTCCTTCCGGTGAACCGGTCAGGGCGTTCCGATGTGATGCTCCTCCCGTAGATGTGCACCGTGGCCCAAAAGTGATGGATGGAATCACTCGCGTGCTCTTGGTACACAACATATTCCGTCGGCTCTTCCATGCCAGAAGTTCACCGAGTGAGATTGGCGAGGATGGCTACAAAGCCTTCAAGCTCGACTGCAGTGGTCTCGTTGTGGACGATGGGACCAGGCATCTTGATGGTTGGATATCAGGCTGCGAGTGAAGGCTGTGATGTGCTGAGTCGAGGCAAGGCTTCTTTTATAAGCCAGCGGAGTCTTCCATCGCACGCGTGTGGATGGGACAACGCAGGTGTCGGTCACAGGCACACGGCCTATGGGCAGGGCTGATAGGTTGGGCACCGACTTGTCAAAAGGTGTCAGCAGGCCACTGTGTGGTCATCGGATAGGATGGGCTTGACTGTGGACTCGAAAGGATGCGAATGGTGTGGAAACCTAGAGATAGCGACCAGGCTAAGATAGGATTAGCTAATGGTCAGCCTGGCTCTGATACCAAGGCTGTCGGGGCCGGATTTCCAGGACACAAAATCCCAGAAATTAACCCCTCGTGTCATCACCAGCCCAGGATTTCCGTTACTGGTGGGCACGTCCTTGTTACAGATTACCAAGCAATTACAAGAATTGGATACAAGACCATGAAGGTCTAATGATACAATGATGATATCTGGTGACGGGTGACGGAAGCGACTTGTGGGTCTTCAACGTCGAAGGGGTTCCATTCCCATAGGAACGGTTGACCTGGCTAATTCCTATCCCGCGTGGCTGCTATCCTAGGCTCCGCACGGACCTCGCTGGGGTACTCCTTGTAGAACTCCTGACCTGGCCAAGTAAATAGCCAGGGAAAAGCCTTTGAGTACATTGGAATATACTCGCAAACATCATGAACAAAAGATATACCGAATGCAGCAGATAAAATATATGATCATGATGAACCAAACTATATGCGTGTGCTCATGCTGGACTATATTAAAGGCATGCTGACAGGAATTAAATCATGGCATGATAAAATATTAGCATGTGCAAAAAAATTAGAAATATAATATGTTAGTGACAAACAATGAAAGTTAATGGAGAATGGGGCGAGACAGGACCGCCCGAGAATCCAAAAGAAAAATAGAAGAAATGCCAGTCGGGTGTCAAAAAGTGACGCCATGGTCGGTCTTGAAAAGAAATGCCAATCGGCTATCCACAAGAGTAGTGGCATGATAGACTGCCTGAGAACTCGAGGGACGCCACAGAGAGGTCTTGAAAATAAAACCGAATGCCCGGGGTAGTCTAGCCAGCCCCTGAGACACTCAGGAAAATTAATTAAGAGAAACGGGTTAGTCCACAATAATATGCATAACCACAATAATATGCATAGCAAAATATTCATGGTAGCATTAGGGTGACAATAATTATCCTGCAAAATAAGTTAGGCATGTTTTAATTATTTCCTCCGAAGACCCACACTAAGACCGACACTTGACCAACCTAGACTATAGTCCTTAACCGCGGACACGCCTATTCGAATAGGTTTAAACTCTGCAGAGGGTGTACTCTTTACTCACAAGTATAGGATTTCTTTAGCCAGCACCGAGACACTGACTAATTCCCATTACGGTCTTTGGGTTGAAAACGCACCTGACCAGCACACACCGGATTAACTTTCCTGATGCCAGGAATCACCCAAGGCACCGTTCCAGAAAATCTCTAAGTCGGGGAGACTACAGTCTCAAATAGCATGGGATTACGATTCATACACATGGATTACAAGGGGTGACCCCCTCTCGGCTACAACCGGAAACACCCATGCCCCCTGACCCGATGACAGGATTTAGTCCACCATTGTGGAAACCCTCATCGTAGCCCTCTATGTGGTGTGTGCACGGAAAGGGGTTAACAACTTACGGAACCATACCCTACCTGTGGCAGGGACAAGTGGCAGCACGAATCAAGTATGGGGGTTACCGGAACAAGACTCAATCTATGGTGGACTCAGGAGGCTTATGTTTCCTGTAGTGATTAGCACAATAAAGAGTCCTTTCGATAGTAGCACCAAAACAGGGCTAAAACCCTTGCATGCTCCAACATGCAAAACTAACAAGGCATGATCACACTCCAATGTGACCACCCTTCTGTTGGTAGAGGTATTTTACTTATGCCAGCTCCTGCAAGTTAGTCACGACAAGCACACGATGCATGGTACGAGGAAATATGCCAACACAATATGCATGCAAATTTTATTAAAAATTATCACTACCATGATTCAAATATTCTAGCTAGCAACCACAAAAACATTCACCATATCAAGTGTTCAAGATGCTTGCCTTGAGCATGCAAAAATGTTGGGTGTACTCCAAACTTTGAATTTTTTTATCTTCCCTCCATTTCCTATTTTCAAAAATATTGCAATTACCACATAATTCCAAAACAGTGCTAAAAAGTTGTTTGGGAATTTTTGAAATAAATACTATAATAAGCCAGATGAAATATGAGGAATAACAGACAAAGAATCAATTTATTTGTAGTTCATATGATTTACTTATGGAATTTCTAAGATGAAAAATGATTAAAAGTACCATATAATTGATCCAGTGGAGAAAAAACTGAGGAAAAATGTTCACCTAGGCTGGAGTAATAGGGCATGATTTTAGGAGTATTTAGAAATTTTAATCATAAAATTTGGTGTCGACAGGACTGCTGTAGAAATATTTGAAGTATACTGAAAAAGAAAAGAGAAAGAGTTGAGGTGCGCCCTTGGCGCTGATTAGCCATAAAGCGCTACTGGGCCGAGCCCAGTCGCTCAGCCGCGTGGGGGATACCGACGTCGAAGGCGTACTCTTGAGAATACACCTTCCTCGTGCGGAAACGGCTCCAAGGTGAATCCGTCTTCACTTAGGGGCGGCTCTGGGTCACTGACAGTGGGCCCGCCTAGCCCACTGGTCAGGTTTGACCGGTCCACCCGCGCTGTCTCTCCCGCGACAGAACAGAGCGCGGATCCGGTGATCCTCGCCGGCAGACGGAGGCATCATTCGGAGAGGTGATACCACCATCATGCTCAGGAGGGAAAGGCGGTGCTTCTGGTATCCGCCACGGTAGCTAGGGTGGACAGAGTAGCCGACGATGCCAATTTCGGCGGACGGCGGTGTCAGGCAGCAGGGGGTTTCACCCATGATCGTTCCCGAGCCAAACTGAAGATTGGAACGGATTTGTGGAGTCAAGAGGGAGCTATTGGTGAAGAAAGTAGGAGCGGGGGGAGCGGGGTTCTGGTTTCGCCGGAATCATCGGCAGAGTGATGGCGGATGTCTCGGCAGGAGACGAGGAAGATGGCTTCTCCGGTGGAATTGGAGCGCGGGGTGGTGTCGTGGGTGCTCCAGAGGGCCAGTGGTGATGAAATCAAGGAAAGGGAGGGCCGGATGGCATCGGAATCATCCGGATAGAGGCGGCGACCGTGGTTGCCGGAGAGGAGGGAGACGGCCATTCCCGGTCGGGTGGTAGCTCGAGGAGGTGCTTAGGGGGAAGAGGGAGAGGTACTGACCACGGAAGGGGGCTCGAGAGGAGGTTTTATAGTGCAGGCGAGGCGGTTCCGTGGCTTCCAGAGAAAGCCACGGTGGCGGCGGCCATTAACGGCACCGCGGAGGTAGATCTGGTCGGTGGCGATGGTCAACGAGGCCGGTGGGAGGTCGGTGTGGATGGCAGCGCCCCGCAGTGAAGACAGGGGGCGCTGGTTGGCTCGAGGTGAGCCACGCGTCTAGGGCGGTGGTGACAGCGACGTGCGGCGGCTGTGGCCGGTGCTGGCCAGTGAAGGGCGGTGCTAGAGGACGGGGGAGGGTGTCGGCAGGGTTACAGGTGGTCGTGCTGATCCAGGGAAAGACCAAGACAAGAGGGGGAAGCAGCAGAGAGCAGCAGGAGTTCGATGCCAGTGGATGCAGTTGGCGTGCTCCGGGCACTCCCTGGGCATGCACGAAACGTGCTCGACGAATTGCCAGTGCACCCTATGATAGTCCAATGGAGCTGAATTTTTGTAGGGTGATGCTTAGAAGGATGACAAGGGTACTGGACATTCTTGTTTTGCCAGATGAGCTAGTCCCATAAGTGGTTTTAAGAGGTTGCCATATTCTGTCATGCACATGATGTGCTCGACAGAATGCTAGGGTGACCTAGGAGGGTTTGTTGGATGTGAAAATTTCCAGAGTGATGTCCCTTTAGATGTTGGATATTATTGTGGAGTTGGTTTGTGAAAGGAGAAAACTTACTAGTGCAAGTTTTACTAAAATTAATTTCTGGGTAGAAACTTGGAGAATTTATTTGGTAGACTAAAATGAGGTAATTGGAGCTAATCTTCTGAACTTAAGGGTTTGGTTGGAAGGACTATGAGTGGGAAAAATTTCAGAATTGTTGGAGCAAGGAAAATTGGGGTTGTAGTTATAACCTAGAAAATGGACAGAATTGAAAAGAGAGTGTTTCACTCAAAATTTCTATAGGACCAAGTGTCGGTGTCAAAACCGGCGGATCTCGGGTAGGGGGTCCCGAACTGTGCGTCTAAGGTCGATGGTAACAGGAGACGGGGGACACGATGTTTGCCCATGTTCGGGCCCTCTCTATGGAGGTAATACCCTATGTCTTGCTTGATTGATCTTGATGAATATGAGTATTACAAGAGTTGATCTACCACGAGATCGTAATGGCTAAAACCCTAGGAGTCTAGCCTGTCTGATTATGATTGCGATTATTCTCGTCTCTACGGACTAAACCCTCCGGTTTATATAAACACCGGAGGGGGCTAGGGTTGTACAAAGTCGGTTACAGAGAAAGGAATCTTCATACGCGAACACCAAGCTTGCCGTCCACGCCAAGGAGAGTCCCATCCGGACACAGGAGAGAGTCTTCTGTCTTGTATCTTCATGGCCCATCAGTCCGTCCCACCTTACGTAGCCCGGACGCCCGAGGACCCCTTAATCCAGAACTCCCTCAGTAGCCCCTAAACCAGGCTTGAATGACGATGTGTCCGGCGTGCAGATTGTCTTCGGCATTGCAAGGCGGGTTCCTCCTCCGAATACTCCAAAACAGACTTCGAGCGCAGAAAATGTGTCCGGCTCTGCAAAACAAGTACCACACACAACCGCAGAGAGTATAATATTTCACGAATCCAATCCGCTGACAACTTTTTATAACGTGATACCACGTTCCTGTAAGATGCGATTTCCAGTGGCACGCCTTGTCACAGCAGAGATCGTGTTCCTTTATTATGGGATTCTCATCAATACGGGCGTGGGTAATCCAACCGTGCCATCTGCACGGCCCTTGGGAATAGGCGAGTTTTAAGGCGAGTGGGGAGGCGCTTGATATTCACTGCCTTTATAAGGAGATAAGGATTCACACCTTTCACCCATGCCTTCTCTTTCGCTGCCTCTCCATTCTCGAGCTCCAGCGCCCAAGTTCTCATCTTTCCCGCCTCAAAGAAGCACTCTGACCATGTCCAGATCCGGAGCACAAGGCAAGTGGATGGCCTCCTCCGTCAAGGAGAAGGACATCACGAAGCTCCGGGAGGCGGGGTATTTGGCCAAGGAAATCGCCCATCGGCTTCCGGCCAAGGGACAGATCATTCCCACCCCAAGCCTCATGAGAGGGTAGTGTTCATCCCCCACTTTGTCCGCGGGTTAGGGTTTCCTCTCCACCCTTTCGTCCGCGGACTCATGTTCTACTACGGGCTAGATTTTCATGATCTAGCCCCAAATTCTTTCCTCAACATCTCGGCATTTATTGTCGTGTGCGAGGCTTTCCTCCGCATCCCACCCCACTTCGGACTGTGGCTCAAGATCTTCAATGTGAAGCCGAAGGTGGTGGATGGTCAACACGCAGAGTGCGGACGCGCCATGGTGAGCAAGATGCCCAACGTCACATGGCCCAAAGGTACTTTTGTGGAAACCGTCAAAGGGTGGCAACAGCTGTGGTTCTATATCACAGAGCCCAGTGATGCTACCTGGGCCACGGCTCCCGAATTCAAGTCCGGAGCCCCAATGCAGCTCACCTCCTGGCTAGAGAAGCGCCTGAATTGGTCGTCGTCGGACGAGCTGACAGCGCTGCAGGCGCGTATCCAGAGCATGGTAGACAAGAACATCAAGCTTGTCAATGTGATCCAGGTGATGCTAGTTCGCCGGATCCTTCCATGCCAAAGCCGGACTTGCCATCTGTGGGAGTTCGATCCGGCCGAGCACCATACCTTGCAACAGTTCTTCGGAACTACGCACGAAGACATCTGGAAGGTGCTTTTTAAGGCCAGCGATAAATGGCCGGAGACGACCGAGGACCGCGGGCACGACCTGGCCAATCCTGCCAGTCCGGTAAGCTTTTCGTGCTTTCAAGGTGTATCCTTTACTTGCTTGCTCAGGGAAAATGCCTAAGCCTCCCTATTTATTTTTTTCAGGTCTGGATGAAGAAGGCAGAGCAGATCAAGTGTCCGGCTCCGCTGCCCGAGGAACCAGCCATCCCGCTTCTGACGAAGGTGCTGGTCCCGGCGCCCTACCAGGCGCCGGACAAGAAGGCCAAGAAAAAGGCCAAGGAGACCAGAAGTGGCCTCCGTCGCAAGGGAACTTCGGACGCGACGTCCGAAGACGCCGAAACTCACTCCTCCACCGCAGAGGATGACAAGGAGGAGGAGGAAAGCAACTCTCCCCTTGAGGGGGGAAGGAAGAAAAGGGCGGCCTCCATAAATCTGGAGGCTGAGGCGTCCAAGAAGGGGAAGGTCTCCCTCGCGGATAACTCCGCGTGGGATGTCGACAGCAGCCCAGAGCGGCGCCCCCGAGATAAGCCCCTGGCCGGATCGTGAGTACTCAAAGACCTTGACGCATTCATATATCCAGCCCCTTGTCTCCATAGTTTTAACATGTTGAATCATGTACTTGCAGTCCGGTTCGTTCCGACCTCGAGCGATACTCCTCCTCGGGAAATTCGCTGGACCCGAAGGTGATGGACAGCGGGTCCCTTCCGGCGGCCTCCTCTCCCAAGGCCATGGATGACACCGAGGTGTTGTCCCAAAGGATCCCAGGCCAGGGAGAGACGCAGGAGGCCATCAGCGCGGCGCTAGAGGGTGAAACCTCGGCCGCTGAACACATGGGGGAGCAAATCCCCATGGAGCCTGGCAATGGGGGCCAGGTCCAATTCGGCCCCCAGCCGAATACGATCCCGGAGACAAATAAGGCTCCGGAATCTGGCAAGCAGCCTCCCTCGAAAGAAGGGGTTGTGTCCATTTTGCCGGTGACCTCTGTCCAACCAGAGGCACCGAACACCCTACTTGAAGCGCTGCGAAGTGCTTCCATTGTAGAGGAACACCGTGCCCTTATGGGTACGGTGATTGAGAAGATTCAGTCCGCGAAGAGCGGACTGGCCGAAGCCTGCACAAGCCTTCTAACAGGTTTTGAGGTATGAAATGTAATTATGTAAAAAGGATATCACAGTATAGACAGTAGCCCCTGAGACACTGTCCGGTGGTCGAAAAGAAAAGCCAGACAGAGGATCAAACAATATTCGCAGGAGACTAACCATACCTGTCTATGTGAAAAAGCAGGCGTCGCTGCTGGCTGCGACCTCTCGTGCTGCCGAAGTCTCCGGACTGAAGCAGAGTCTGGAGCGGGCCGAGGAAGAACTCGGCCATGTGAAAAAGCAGCTGGAGGATAAGCAAGGTATGCCATGACCTTCTGTATATCAGAAAGGATAGATGATTTACATTTACCATAGTGCCATGATATTTGTAGGAGCGACGACTGAGGTGGAGGCCCTTAAAAAGGCGCTGGCCGAGGCCCAGAAGAGAGCGGCGGAGGAACAATCCATCCACAAAAAGCACGAGTCCAGGGTCAGTGAGGTCCAACAAGAGCTCCAGGACGCTGTAAAGAAATGCGAGTCCTTGGAGCGCAAGATGACGGATCAAGAGTCCGAGCTTGCTAAGGCCCACCAAAGCACACAAGAAGCCCGGGTTGAAGCCCAGGGCGCCCTCCAGGAAATCCAAGAGGCCAAGAAAATCGCGGCGGGTAAGGCCTTTATAATGCAAAGCAAATTTGTGAAGGAAAGGAACCTCTTACTGACCCAGATTTGGAGTTCTCCAGGAGCGTTTGCGGATCTGCCGCGCAGCATTGCAGATGCTGCGGATTTCTTCCAAGCCGAAGAGGGGAGCTCAAAGGAGAAGCTGTTCTGGTCGCAATACCTTGCACCAGAGCATCCGGTACCCCTTAGCGATCAGCTGAAACAGCTGACCGAACTGCATAGGGCGGCCGAATTGGCCATGAAGGATTTGATAATCCGCTTATGGCCTGCCGAAGCCATACCCCAAAGCTACTTCAGGCTTGTGAAGTGACTGGTTGCTGCCTGCCCTTGGCTTGATGCCATCAAGCGATCGGTCTGCATCGAAGGTGCGCGGATGGCCTTCACCCGTGTCAAGATATAGTGGGCGAAGATGAACGCCGTCAAGCTCGCGACCGAGGGACCGCCCGCGGGCAAGGAGCACCGCACACCCGAGCGATATTTTGATGATGTCCTGGAGGGATCCCGCATTGTAGCGGAGCAGTGTGCAAAAGACATTATCTTCGGATGAATATGTTATCCTGTCCTGCACAATAAAATGAAACTGATATGTAATATAATGTTAGTTGTTTATATCAAGATTTTTCCTCCTGTGCGGCCGTTTTATTAAATCTGAGAGTTGGCCAGTCGTCGGCTTCAGCCTCCACGTAGGTAGTACGGGGGTGTTCGGGATAAAATCTAAACACTCTTTATCCATAGTTTGGTCCTTGAAGGAGGTGTTTAGCGCAACGAACCAGGCAACCGGACTATGTGGCTTTATCACCCTCACTTAGCCATAGGAGTTATATAGAAATTTAGGCGCAGCCCCTAGTATTCGTGAATCCGAACTAGGGTGCTGTAAACACCGGATCGGGTAAAGACCGATTCATCGCATAATGCGGAAAAAATCGCAAAAGATTTGTAACCTCCGAAGAGCTGACCGGCTCACGCCGCATCATGACAGTCAGTTTTCGGCTTTCTCTACTAAGGTGCTCATCCGGACGAACTAGGGCACAATCGCAGTAGTTCTCCCTTTACTACCCTAGCCGATATAGCGGAACGTAAGGTAGTAAGCACAGGAGCCGGGCAACCCAACTATTGACCAAAGACATGATTCGGAGCCAATGCATATAATGCTAAATTCGGGGTGCCGAACTATATTGTAAAAAGTGTTCGGACTTTGTTGCCCTATTATGGGGCCTAATAAAGCCCCTGGCAAATTTAGGCCGTACCAAAGTGTACGGGTGCAATGGATAAGATTATCAAGAAGAGAAAAAAAGTAGTAAGCTAGTGCCACAGAAGTTGGGCCGCGAACTGTTTCCATTATAAATTTATGGATACGTAAAAGCATATAAGTAGTGCGATAAGCAACAGGGCTATTTTACATGCCATGAACAAGGGAGAGCTGCGTGAGGGTCCTGAGAACAGGTAGAATGACCATCAAAAAGACTTCCTAGAGATTCCCGCATACCGCAATGCTTCTTGCTATCTTGGTGTATCTATCCTCCGAAAGGACCGATGATCAGGCCGTCTTGAGGGGCCTGTGGAAAACCTGAAAAGGATGAAAAAGAAAAAGTGAGAGTACATGTATCCAAGGGAGGTCGAGTCGTATTATGGACCACAATATAGTTATGCCTCCGTCTATGCCCATGGTATTTTAAGTGCGTAGTTATGTACGCGTGGTACGTATGCCATCATTTGGCCGGGACGGAGAAGGAGTCCAGATTGCTAGTCTAACTCCTGACGAGCCGGACTGTTATGCTGCGGAGTAGTCCGGATCCGCTTGACAGTGTCCGGGAGTTTGGCCGCTGAATTAAGATTCTGCTTGGCAAGGCCACTCTGTACTTCTGCTGCCAGGGCTGCGGTGTGCTCCTCAGTACGGAGGGAGCGCTCCATGTTTCCATTAACTGTTATGACACCGCGTGGACCCAGCATCTTGAGCTTGAGATAAGCATAGTGTGGCACCGCATTGAATCGAGCAAATGCGGTTCGTCCGAGCAGCGCATGATAGCCGCTGTGGAAGGGGACGATATCGAAGATCAACTCTTCGCTTCTGAAGTTGTCCGGGGATCCGAAGACAACCTCCAGTGTGATTGAGCCCGTACAGCGGGCCTCTACACCTGGTATGACTCCTTTAAAGGTAGTTTTTCTGGGTTTGTTCCTTGAGGGATCGATGCCCATTTTGCGCACTGTATCCTGATAGAGCAGGTTCAGGCTGCTGCCGCCGTCCATGAGGGCGCACGTGAGATGGAATCCATCAACAATTGGATCGAGGACCAGTGCGGCTGAGCCGCCATGACGAATACTGGTTGGATGGTCCCTGCGATCAAAGGTGATCGGGCAGGAAGACCATGGGTTGAACTTTGGGGCGACTGGCTCCATCGCGTAAACGTCCCTGAGCGCTCGTTTGCGCTCCCTTTTGGGGATATGAGTGGCGTATATCATGTTCACCGTTTTAACCTGGGAAGGGAACTTCTTCTGCCCTCCTGTGTTCGGCGGACGGGACTCCTCGTCATCGTCCTCGCTTTGCGACCCCTTCTCCTTGTGTTCGGCATTTAACTTGCCGGCCTGTTTAAAAACCCAACAGTCTCTGTTGGTATGATTGGCTGGTTTATCAGGGGTGCCGTGAATCTGGCATGGACGATCGAGTATGCGGTCCAAGCTGGATGAGCCCGTATTGTTTCTTTTGTATGGCTTCTTCCGCTGGCCGGACTTGGAGCCACTGAAACCGGCATTGACCGCCGTGTCATCGGCAGTGCCACCATTGCTTCGGCGCTTGTGCCTGCTGCGTCGTGGCTTGCCATTGCCATTCTTGGCTTCAGAGGTACCGGCATCGCTTGTAGTGTTATTGCTACGAGCTAGCCAACTATCCTAGACCGCACAAAAGCGGGTCATGAGTGCCGTGAGGGCTGCCATGGACTTCGGTTTTTCTTGGCCGAGGTGACGAGCGAGCCATTCATCGCGGATGCGATGCTTAAAGGCCGCTAGGGCTTCGCCATCCGGGCAGTCGACGATCTGGTTCTTTTTAGTTAGGAACCTAGTCCAGAATTTCCTGGCCGACTCTCCAGGCTGTTGAACTATGTGACTTAAGTCATCGGCATCTGGAGGTCATACATATGTACCTTGGAAGTTGTCGCGGAAGGCATCTTCCAAGTCCTCCCAGCTGCCAATAGAGTTTTCAGGCAGACTGTTTAACCAGTGCCGAGCTAGCCCCTTGAGTTTTAATGGGAGGTATTTGATGGCGTGAAGGTCATCACCGCGGGCCATATGAATATGGAGAAGAAAATCCTCAATCCATACCACGGGATCTGTTGTTCCATCATATGATTCGATATTTACGGGTTTAAACCCTTCTGGGAATTCATGCTCCATTACTTCATTAGTGAAGCAGAGGGGGTGTGCGGTGCCTCTATATCGGGCCACGTCGCGACGTAGATCGGATTGAGTTCGTCGGCAGTCTTCGGCCCGGGCATGGTTATGTTTGTCATGTCTGGCTTGATAGCCGTCGTCGCGCACCAGGGCATGCCCCGGCGATCCATAGGATGATCTGGACTGACCTGCTCTATTGTCCAGGTCCTGCCGCAGGTCATATGTATGACCCCGGGCTGTTATGTCTTTGCTTTTGCGGCGAGGTAGTATGGGCTAGTGTTCGGCTTGAATTGCCGCTTTGTCCCGGCCACATGGTGGTCCGTCAGCCGCATTATGTGTTGATGGCATGGGCCTAAGTGCCTCGTCGTTGAATTGGGGTAGCAGTTTACGCCTCGGATAACTTTTAATGGGGCGCTCGAGTCCGTATTCCTCGGCTGTCAGGACATCAGTCCATCTGTCGTTGAGTAGATCTTGATCAGCTTGAAGCTGCTACTGTTTCTTTTTCAGGCTCTTCGCAGTGGCTATTAGCCGGCGCTTAAAGCGCTCCTGCTCGACGGGTTCCTCAGGCATGATAAAGTCTTCGTCGGCGAGGCTCACCTCATCTTCGGAGGGTGGAAGATAGTTGCTGTCCTCCGAGTCTTCGTTTATGGCCTGTTCATCAGGGCTAGCTTGCCCATCTTCGCTATCATCCTGTTCGAAAGTCGGCTCGACGGGATCTTCTTTATCTTCGGCCTCATCCGGAGTATTGTTCTCTCTCGTGCCGGTATTGCTATCTTTTTCACGGCGTGATTTAGAGTGGTGCCGCTGACGTCGGCACTTTGGCCGTGTCTCAGGAGGTGTATCCTCGACTGGATCTTTCTTGTTATCGCCGTTATTCTCTTTGGGGGTATCCACTATGTACACGTCATATGAGGAGGTGGCTGTCTAGCGCCCAGTAAACGGCGGGTTTTGGGCCTGCTCCTCTCCGGCATCGGCGTCCATACCGTCGATGTCTTCGTAGTCGTAATCGAGCATGTCAGTTAAATCTTCGACAGTGGCAATGAAGTGGACGGTGGGTGGGAAGCGAAATTCTCCATCCTCAGCCCCCAGTTCAAACCGGATACAGTTCGGCGGCGAGTCCCCCGCTAAGGAGAGGGTTTTTAATGAGTTAAGCACATCGCCCAAAGGTGAGTGCCGGAAGATGTCCGCGGAGCTGAACTCGACGATCGGCGCCAGATTGAGCTCAACGGGCGCGGACACACGCGGTTCGGAACCTGTTGCCGGAGACGAGTCCGAGGTTCCGGTGACACAGATCTCATTCAAAGTTGGGTCTGTGTGCGGCTCCAACGCCGCTGAGTCTGCGGCTTCCGTGGCGGGGTTGAGCTTCCCGTCCTCGGATGGCGCAATCTGCTCTGGATCTAGGGCCAGGGTAGTTACAGGAGCTATCTCCCGGTTATGGTCCGATGATAGATTTAGGTCATGTTCATCGCGGTGGCAGGGAGCGGCTGCCATGGGCTCGAATCCGTCGAAGATCAAGTCTCCGCGGATATCAGCAACATAGTTCAAGCTTCCAAACCTGACCTGACGGCCAGGGGCGTAGCTGTCGATCTGCTCTAGATGGCCAAGCGAGTTGGCCCGCAGCATGAAGCCGCCGAACACGAAGATCTGGCCGGGGAGAAAGACCTCCCTCAAGGCAGCATCGTTGTGGATGATTGATGGAGCCATCGAGTCTTCTAGCGACGACACAGCGGAACTCTCAATGAAAGCACCAATGTCGGTGTCAAAACCGGCAGATCTCGGGTAGGGGGTCCCGAACTGTGCGTCTAAGGTCGATGGTAACAGGAGACGGGGGACATGATGTTTACCCAGGTTTGGGCCCTCTCTATGGAGGTAATACCCTACGTCCTGCTTGATTGATCTTGATGAATATGAGTATTACAAGAGTTGATCTACCACGAGATCGTAATGGCTAAAACCCTAGGAGTCTAGCCTGTCTGATTATGATTGCGATTATTCTCGTCTCTACAGACTAAACCCTCCGGTTTATATAGATACCGGAGGGGGCTAGGGTTGTACAAAGTCGGTTACAGAGAAAGGAATCTTCATACGCGAACGCCAAGCTTGCCGTCCACGCCAAGGGGAGTCCCATCCGGACACGGGAGAGAGTCTTCTGTCTTGTATCTTCATGGCCCATCAGTTCGGCCCACCTTATGTAGCCCGGACGCCCGAGGACCCCTTAATCCAGGACTCCCTCACCAAGTTAGTTTTTTTTGCATAAAAGTGATATGTAGGGATCACATGACCTCTCATAATTTTTGTGGAATTTTCAAAGAATTATTTGAAATGGTTGTAGTGCAACAGAAGCATTTAATGAATTGAAAATGCCTTTTTAAAGAGTTGTTTTGGGCAATTTTTATTATGAAAATAATTCTTACTGTTATTAAACTATAATTGAAATGGTTTTGAGGAAACTACCAAAACCACAATATTATTACCAAAAATTTCTATATGGAGGGAAGAATTTTGGAAAACAGAAACAGAAAATACTCTGAAAAATAATAAAGGACTTAATATAATTCAAAATTTTATTTCTAACCAGGTTTTACTTAAATAAAATGTGATTAGATTTTGGGGTGTTAGAACGAGCTCCGGGTGCTGCCGGCGGAGCTCTTGCTTGTAGGCCTCGTCGGCGGCCTCGGCCTCGAGGCGCTCCCACGCCTCGCGGTCCTCCCGTGCCATAGCCGAGCTCACCACCCCTGGCTCCGGCGGAACAAGGTCGACCGGACGTGTCACGAAAGGGAAATTGAGCCTAGCCGCCGTGCCGTGGTAGCGGACCTGCCAGCGGTCGTACTCCATGGCCGTGAGCTCGGCCGTGTGGAAGCTACCGAGCCACCGGCGGGTGTGGGTCTCCTGATCCGTAATCTCGACGACCCACGTCCCCCACTGCCGTTGCCGGACTCCAAGGTAGGACCTCGTCGGTGACCTGGATTGAGGGAGAATGGGGAAGTCCTCGAACCGGCATAGGGGCGCAACGGCGGGCGGATCGGGCGACCGGCGACGGCGGATCAATAAAGATCCCGCGGAGGACGACGGGGACACCTCGGCGGCCACGTCGCCGGCATCGGGCGAAGAGGCTGCGATAAACCTCTTTTTGTCCATTGGCTCCTCGGGCTCCCCGGCACACAGGCAGAGGTTGAGGATGGAGGCGGGGGCGGCGGCGACCTACCAATGGTTTCGAGCGAGGGAGGGGTGGTGTGTGTCTGTGTGAGCGGAGGTTTTGGGGAGTGTGTGGTGTGTGTGGGGGGGGGGGCAAAGTGGTGTTTGAGGAAATACATCGGCAACTGAAAATTTTACTAGGCCGGAGTAACAAGGCAGGGCTACTGAAAATTTGGATCAAGGGCGAGCAGATATTTTTGAGATTGCGAGGGATGCAGAGGCGGGATTAAAATGCCGGGGCAACTGAAAATTTGAATCAAGGTCGAGCAGATATTTTTGAGATTGTGAGGGATGCAGAGGCGTGAGTAACAAGGAGGGGCTACTGAAAATTTGAATCAAGGGCAAGCAGATATTTTTGAGATTGCGAGGGATGCAGAGGCAGGAGTAAAATGCCGGGGCTACTGAAAACTTGAATCAAGGGACTGAAGCAGAGTGGGAGTAACAGACATCGCACACGGTCCACACATACTAATCGTGTGGTATCAAACATTAAAACCTTCCAGGCGGTAGATATTTTCGAGATTACGAGGCAGTAGATATTTTCGAGACCGGGAGGTAAGCCTCGTGGAGCCCAATCTACTGTGCTGATGTGAGGGACTGCAGAGCACGGGCATGGCACACGGGTAGTCTGACAGAACCGTGTCTGTTGCGTACCCAATCGCAGACGGTTTCTACATCCAACTCGTGTGCTGTTTATAAATTTGGCAAAAAGAATAACGCGGGAGAGGGTCAGAACACGAACACACTTGCATGTGGACCAAATATATGTATGAAAAGGGTGGTTTGATGTTCGAATACCCAATGCACAACTTTGATGTGTCACCTGTCGCACAAAAGCACAGTATTGCTAGTCAGCCACCCCCTACGAACCCCACTTCGTGTCGGCAGTAAGGGAATCTAACTACGAATGCATGCCCCCAAATAGCTAGGTCTGAAATCTCACCCTACCGTAACACGAAACCTATAGGAGTCCATCATATATATATGGTCAAACTTCCCCTTTCGCTTCCCGACAAAGGTGGACCATGTGCCGACCCACAAATGTGCGCTTGTGGCGTGAGATGGGTGAGACCACATACGAACCACATGCGGGTGGCCCTACGATATGTATGAAAAGGGTGTGGTGTGATATTTAACTACCATTCACAAATTTGATGTGGCACGTGTGCCTCGCAACCGGACTTCCCCGACCCCACGGAGGTTGCAGGTAGCGCGAAGTAGCCCCTCCCCCCACACACACGTCGGGGGGAGGGCATCTCACCAAGACGTACTGTAACACGGACCAAGCAGAATCCAACTTGGTCGTACAACCTCTCCCGCTTGTTGTTGGTCAAAGTGACGGACGTCCACACGGCCCCGCAAAATGGGCTAGCTTGTCGCCGATAACCTCGCGAGGGATTACTGTTTGAAGACAAACCCAGTCTGTGCATGTGGACCAAGTATGTGTATGGAAGTGGTGTGTATGGTGTTTGAATTACCCAATGCGCAAATTTGATGTAGCACCATGCTTTGGAACCATAAAATCCCCACACTGAGCGAGGGTTCACGACGCGTAGCATGCGCTCAAACTTAATTAGGCTTGGAATGGTCGACCTAATATACGGTAACTCGAAGCAAAGAAGAAGAATCCACCCTGGTAACCTTTCTCGTCGTTGGTTGAAATGATGGATGTCCACGCGGGCCCACGAATATATAGGCTTTCCGCTCATAACCAAGCAAGTGAGAGTGTGTCCAAAGACAACCATTGCATGCGTGTGTCCCAAACATATTTATGGAGGTGTGTGATGCATGCATATGTGTTGAATACCCGACCCAATGCACAACATTGGTGTGGTGCATGCGTTGAAAATCGCAGAGGTCCCCACACAGAGCAAGAGGTCTTTCATGACGTGTCGTGTGCTCGCCCCCCCCCCCCTTCGATCCAGCGGGATGGATTCATGTGTACACATGCGCTATTATATATATGTAATCTCACATCATGATCTATATCATGAGACAAAAAAAATTAATCCCCTCCTAAGGCAAATTAGTTAACCTCTCTCGCGCTGTCGGTGAAAGTGATGGACCAAGCGGGCCGGCAGATGGAAGCATCGCCGATAACCGCGTGAGTGAGTGCCATATATAGGACAACAACCATCGCGATTGCACGTGTGCCAGAACATATATATGAAGAGGTGTGTTGTGATGTTTTGAATACCTAATGCACAAATTTGATGTGGCATTTGCCTCAAAAATCGCAAAGTCCCCACACAGAGTGAGGTTCATGTGACACCTAGTGTGTATATATATATATATATATATATATATATATATATATATATATATATATATATATATATATATATGCTGGTCACCCACCCCCCTCGACACGTACTATACACCTATAGTAACCCAGCCCTGAAAGAATTAATCCTCCTTGTTCGCCAAACGTACCTCTCTCTCGCTGGGTCAAAGTGATGGACGACGAACTCGCAGGCCCAGCACAGAAGCGAAGCGTACGTCGCACGCGAGTGATCATCCTATATAGGACTACGTAGCACCATCTGCATGTGGCCCAAAGAGGTGTTTGTGTGATGTTTGAATACGCAATGGACAACTTTGATGTGGCACCACATATATAGGAAACCAAAAAGTCCCCACAGAGAGCGCAAGGTTCATGATGCGTGGTATGTGCTATATGTACGCCCCCATTCGACGCGTGGTATATATGTACTTCTACTGTATAGCACAAACCAAAAAAGAATCATTCCTTGATGGTCAAATTAACCTCTCCCTCGTTGGGTCAAAGTGATGGAGGACAACCTCGCATGCGCACGGATGGAAGCGCCACACGCGAGTGAGTTCCTATAGGGCAACCACCGCCTGCATGGTATTGCGTGATGTTTGAATACCAATATAATGTACAACTTTGATGTGGCACCTGCCTCGGGATCCGGAAAGTCCCCACACGGAGCGAGGTTATGACACACATATATATAGAGTAATCGTGTTGCCCCCTCTTTGACATGTACATACTCCTACCGTGCATATACGTAACACAAACCAAAAAAGAACCATCCTTGTTGGTCAAATTAACCTCTCTCTTGTTGTACGTTCAACTGGTCGACTATGACCTCGTGGGACCACAGAGAGAGGCACACGCGAGTGTTGTCACAGGACAAAACCACCGCGTGCATGCGCCCGTGTGTTATGTGATGTTTGAATACCCAATGCACAACTTTGACGTGGCACATGCTTCGCAAACCGGAAATGCACTACACCACGATGCATGTAGCCCGCTCACTTCAAGCCGGTGGGAGGGTGTGTACGCACGTGCTCGAACTTTGATATGGAATCTCACCATGATCCACACCACACACATGCCAAGATGAATCCACCTTTTGGTCAAATGCCTCTCGTTGTCGGTGGAAACTAAAAACCTTTGCGGGCTAACGAATGGGCACATCGCTGATAACCGCACGAGGGAGAGTGTCCGAGAGGACCACCAATGCATGGATGTGGCCCGAACATGTATGTATGAAAGGGTTGTGTAATGCTTTAAATAACCAATTCACGACTTTGATGTGGCATATATGACTCACAAAATGATCAATAATCCCACACGGAGGTTCAAGACTCGTAGTGTACTGCCGGACCCCTCCCCCCACCCCCCCACACACAGACACTGTAACACCCCCGGTGATTAGCAACAGTAATCATTTTTGATAATGACATGTCAGCAAGCTCAACAGTGCATAATCATCATTAGCATCATATTGCATTTCAGCTCCTAAGTCAAATTCAAATTTAAACGAAAGTGGAATATGAAAGTTGTCCAACATAGAAACTAAAATGTCAGATAAATAACAAATATTCCAGAGGCTATTCTAAAATTGAAACCAACATCATTGGAATTGGATAAGTGACTCGAACAACCTCAAACAGTGGATAAAGGTAATATTTAATAACCATTTATTAAATCTGAAATAAATATGGAATTATGTTTTGCAAGCTAATTTTAGGTGTTAGGGAATAATGCACTGGTATTTATGAAATAGGTCACACTTTTACAAAAACCATTTGGGGCCTAAACGTTTAACAGTGGAGAAAAGAGAATAAAGAAAAGGAAAAAGAAACAAAAGAAAAGGAAAAAGAGCAACACCCCCCCCCCGGCCCAACTGGGCCGAAGCCCAGCCGGCCGGCCACCTGCGCCCCCCTGGCTATAAGGCCCCCGGCCAAACCCTGGCTCACCGACACCCCACTCCCCCCCCCTCCCTCCATCGTTCGCCCCCCCCCCCCGATCCAGAAACTGGATCGGGCCGGCGCCGCGACGCCGCCCCGCTCCCGCGCCCGATCGGCCAGCGCCGCCGCCGCCGCCACACGACGTCGCCCCGTCCTCTCCTTTCCCGACCAGCCGCCTAGCGCTCGGTCGCCCCCTCTCGACTGGATCTGGATCGGGGCAAAACCCCGATCCCGTCGCCCGTCGCCGCGACGACCTCGCCGCCGCCGGGAGCCCGCGCTCCCCGCCGGCCTGCACCTGTCTCCGTCGCCGTCGTCCCCGTCGACCGCCCCGACCCCCTCTGCCCCGTCCCTACGATCACGGTAGGCCCCCAGCTTCCCCCTCTCTGCTCCCGCACCTCGCCGCGCGCACCACGCCCCGCGCGGCCGCCACGACCTGGCCACGCTCACCGCGCCCGGCCTGCTCCTCGCCCGCTCCGGTTCCTCACCCGCGCTTCTCCTTCCCCCCGGTGCTTGCTGCAGCTGCTGCTACGGCGCCTCGCCGCCCCCCCCCCCAGCTCTCGCTGCTGCTGCTACTGCCCTGCTAGGCCTCGCCTCCCTCGCTACCACTCGTCGGAGCCGCCGCGTCGCGCCATCCCGCCTCCCGCGCTGTCCCGTTCGCCGCGCCCGAGCCTCGCACCGCGGCCCTGCCTCTGCGTCCACCGCATCGCGCCCGGGCTCGCCAGCTCCATGCGCGCCCGCGCCTCTGGAGCTCCGCGCTCGCCCGCACCTTCACCCCGCCGCCTCCCTTGGCCTTGGCCGCCGGCGCCGGCGTGCGTCGGGCGTGCCCAGCGTCCCGGGGACGCGCCCGCTCGGGCTGCGCCCACGCCCGCCCCGTGTGGCCGTATGGGCCACTGACGAGTGGGCCCCGCCCCTCTGGGCCTATGACAAAGGGGGCCCACCCCCAAAAATGTTTTAGAAAGAAAGAAATAAAAATAAATAATTAAAATAAAAATAATTAAACTAATTAATTAATTAATTAGTTAATTAATCCTGATTAGGTTAATTTATTTAAGTAGTTAGTGTTAATTAAACAGTAATTTAATTAGTTAATCACTAATTAACCTAACAGCCTATGACAGGTGGGACCCACCCTGTCAGGTGGCTGCTGACGTCAGCATGATGTCATGCTGACGTCATCAATCACTGTTTCGGATAATGTTGAATTAAATAATTAATTAAATTTCAGAAATTAATAAAAACTTTAGAAAATCATATCTTTTAAACCGTAACTCCGATCAAAATAATTTATACATGAAACTTGCTCAGAACGACGATACGAACCCGGATACGCCCTCTGTATTCCCGTCAGACGTCAGCAACTATAAGAACGTTGAACAATTAGACCGATTTCTATAAATGAATAGTGTCCAACTTTAATTAAATAAATCCAAATAAATTCCTAAGTTAACTAAATCGTTTAGTTAGGCAGTAGAACACCCCGGCATATCATTTAGGCATATCATACATATTGTTTGCATTATTGCCGTGAATTTATTGTTTCTCTCCCCCTCCTTCTTTCTCTCGATAGACGCCGAGACCGACGACGCTGCACCAGGTTACGACTACTCTACCGACGAGCAGCCCGTTGACGACCTTCCCCTCTTGCCAGAGCAACCAGGCAAGCCCCCCCCCCCCTTGAGCATTCCAGATATCGCCCATTCTATTCTCCTGCTTGCATTAGATTTCGCTACTGTTAATGTATGCTCCTATTCTGATGCATAGCCTGCTGTTGTAACCTGTTCATTGCTACCTTACCTGCCTATGATAAACTGTTTAGTATAGGTTGGTATGAACCATCTGTGACCCCACCACCTTACTTTGTCGCCCCTGCTTGTTCATCGACGACTCGATCAACGTGATCGTCGATCAGAGACAGACGCCTCACTTCACACCCCCCTTAGTTGTACGACTCTGCTTAGTTACTATCGAGTGCCGAGGGTGATACCTCGTAACGCACTCCTGATGAATACTCTGCAGCATAGCTGTTCGGTCGTGGTCATCGAGGGTGATTCCTCCTTCTCCATGTCCGATACGACTCTGTCGTGCAACCCCTCAGTGTGAACCTCGAGGGTGATACCTCATACGTTCACTCTGATGATTATGACCACACGGTTACTTGACCTTTGTCACAGGCGGGTCCACCCTGGTGGGTACCCGCTGGGGATCTATGATTTCGGGTGTGCCGGAAGGGCACTCGAGTGTGACATTGTGGCGGAGCATCAGAGACTCTGATTATCTCCGCTTGATACTAATTGAGCCTATTGGATTCGGATGTGTGATCTGAGTGGGTCGACGTGCCCTATACGCACTACCACCACGCGGGATAATGGTTATGGGGCCCTCTGCGATGTACGTTTCTCCGAAAGCTTACCAGACGTCACGATTCACCGTGCGGGCTGATCGTCGGGATTGGGCTGGATACTTCACTGGCGAGTTCAGTGTCGCGCCTGCACCCCGGCCAGCCACGCAACGCGCAGGGTGCCCAGGGCGATGGCCCGAGACCCCTGGGTGCATAGGTTAGTCCGGCGTGCTGACCTCTCTGCTGAGCCTAGGTAGAGCGCTGCTTCGTGTTGATCTTCCGAGGACGGGCATTACCCAGCAAGTATGTCCGACCAGAGTTGATCGAGCGTGTTGGGTAACAGTAGTGCACCCCTGCAGGGATGAATCTTCTATCGATAGCCGGTCCTACGGTAAAGGACGCTCAGTTTGTGTATCTCGATCTACTACTTAAACTGGATACTTGTTACTTAATTGAAGCTTCGGGATTACTTTCTCGCTGGGAGTCGAGGAAGGATCTTTGAGCTGTACTTCAACATGTTTGCTAAATAAAATTGCTATTCTACTCTCTTCTACTGCTGCAAGATGATGGCTTTGAAAGATGTTTGAAGATGCTAGTCTTCGATAGGACTAGGCCTTCCTCTCTATTCTGGCATTTCTGCAGCCCAGTCCACATATACAGCTTTTTCTCCATTGATAATGTTGCATATGTAGTATAGATCCTTGCTTGCTGAGTACTTCGGATGAGTACTCACGGTTGCTTTATTTTCTCTTTTCCCCCATATACCCCACCTTGATGATACACTAGACGATGGAGTCCAGGAGCCAGACGCCACCACCGGAGCCTACTACCAGGCGGGTCCAGAGGGCACGTACTACTGGATCGAGCCAGCTGACCAGGATTAGGATCGGAGGCTCCCAGGCAGGAGGCCAACGCCTTTCGATCTAGTGTCGCTGTTTGTGCTAGCCTTCTTAAGGCAGAACTTGTCTAACTATGTCTGTACCCAGATATTATTTGTATGACTGACTTATGTATTCGGATCTTCGGATCCCTGGTCTGTAATATTGTGGACCTCCATTTATTTGTGTTTAGAGTTGTGTTGTGATATCTTCCCGTGAGTCCCTGGGCTTGATCGTACACGTTTGCGTGTATCATTAGTGTACGATTGAACCGGGGGCGTCACAAGTTGGTATCAGAGCCGACTGCCTGTAGGAAGCCCCCCTCCAAATTCCTTGGCCGAAGTTGAGTCTAGAAACCGGAAAACTAAATTACTAACTTGGCTGTGTGGCTTACAGGCCCACATCGCCAACTGGGTGGTATTAGGATCTTTTATTCCTCGTCTATACTCTGGGACTCTAATCTCTCTTCTATTCGGGTTAAATAAATTTTACTAACGCCGACACTTAGGATCTCGTAAATCCCGTCTACCCGGAGAGCTGGATATCTGTGCGATTTCCCTGTCATTGATCTGATTAGTCTGATAATCTTTTTCCTTTCCATTGTTTTGTTTAACCTTTCTCTCCGAGTTGTGTTAAACTTCTCATTGTCATTTGACAAATCTGAATTTCCTCTGTTTCAGATGGACCGTTTGTTTCCACCGCGTCCTACGATACAGCTTGTGCTTCGCACTTGGGCTCGTGATGCCCCTGGTTTTCCAGCTGTCCTGATCGCTCTCATGACCAGACTTGGCTACCGCTGGTACCCTGAGTACATGGTTTACGAGGATTACCGCGAGTTTAATCAGGAGCAGTACCATGCTGATGTTCGTATCTATGATCGGCAGAATGACTCAGACACCGAGTTACACCTTTTTCACGGATTAGGCGTGACGATTGAGATGGCAGTACATGATGCCGCCTACTCTGCTGTCGCACGTCTTCGAGGACAGTTCAGTGATATCTTGGATGACTCTGAGTTCCGATACATTCCGTATGCCCCTGCTGGAGATGCTACCGGATACTACACAGCTATCTGTGCCCCGTACGAGCCTCGCCGATATGACCACCGCGTTCTGATTCAGTGCACTCAGGCTCTGGATCGCACTGTTCGGGCTCTTGCCGTCGAGTTGGTTGCCACTCGAGCACGCTACTACGATGCTATGACGCAGTTGATGCCCGCTGTTCGTGCAGGGATACATCCGGAGCACATCCTTTACCCGCGCAGGACTCAGATGTATGCTGGTATTGACTGGCCTGCTGTTGGAGGTCACACACCTACACGTGGACCTCTTCTTACAGTTCGAGACCGGGTTCTGCATCAGAGTGCACATGGAGCACAGGATCCTTCCGCGACGAATATTCGTCGTCCGCACTCGCAGTTACCCCGTTACAGTGGTTTTCTCCGACGTTGATGTAGCCTTTGCTATGTCTCGTTGTGTACTTTCTTACCGCGTGCCTGCGCGCCGCCTAGTATGTCTAGCTTTTAATTTGCGCTGTTATGCTGTCCGCATGAACCCGACTTTGTGTATGGATCTGTATGTCTTAATCGACTACTGTTATGTATCTATTACACTGCTTAAAGTATTGTCGTGTTACATCATACTTGTCGCTAAACACTCGCAATTGCTTTTACTAAGCTACCCCCTGTTGATACTTAGCAGGATGGTTAGACCAGGTGGTCGAGGTCGTGGTCGTGCCCCTGAACGTCCACCACCGCCAGACTATATGGCGGCTATGATGCAACAGTTTGAGCTTAACCGCCAGTTCATGGTTGGAATCATGGCTCAGTTTCCGCATCAGAACAACCAGAACCAGAACCCAGCTTCAATAACTTTGACAGAGTTTACGCGACTCAACCCAACGCAGTTTCGCAACTCTGACAAGCCACTGGATGCTGATGACTGGCTCCGCGACATCACTCACGAGATGGAGTCTGCTAATGTCGCCCCCGCCAACTTTGTCACCTTCGCGGCCTTTTTCTTAAAGGGCCCCGCTGCTCAATGGTGGGACACACACAAGCGTACTCTGCCTGTTGGAACAGTCATCACCTGGTATGAGTTCCAGGCTGCTTTCCGTACACGTTACATCCCTCAAGCAATTATGGAACGCATGAAGACCCAGTTCCGTAACCTCACCCAGGGCAATAAAACCGTCGAAGCTTATCAGCGGGAATTTCTTGATCTCTCCCGCTATGCTGAAGAAGACATCGCCACAGATGCTCGCAGACAGGAGAAGTTCCGTAATGGACTCCACCCTGACCTCAAGCTTGCACTAGCTGCTCAAGACATCAATGACTTCTCAACTCTAGTGAACAAGGCTATTCTTGTTGAGACCGCTCAGATGGAACACAAGGACTCGCAGAAGCGCTATCGTGATGCTGGCTCATCTTCGGGCTCAACACCGAAGCGTAGAGTTTGGATTCCCAACAACGCGTTCCGTCCCAATACCTCTGCGCCAAAGAACAATGCTGCACCACGTCTGCCTCCTCCACCACCGAGACCGTCAAAGGCTCAAGCTATTCAGAACAATGCCCCTCTTCGTCCTGAAGATGGTTTGTGTTTCAAGTGCCGCAAACCAGGCCACCAGGCTAAAGACTGCCGCCAAACTCAGAATCAGTTAGATTTTCCTCGTGCTGGCCGTGGATATGGCCGTGGCAACAATCAGACCCGCAACTATAATACTGGGTCTGCTTCACGTGGTCGTGGTCAGGCTTACAACATTGACATTGAAGAAGTCCAGGATCAACCTGCTACTGTGATGGGTACCCTTCTTGTTGACCCAGTACCTGCTTCTGTATTATTTGATTCAGGAGCATCGCATTCATTCATGTCTGAAGCATATGCATTATCTCATGACATTGCATTCGAAAAGATGAACCTGCCAATAGTTGTCCGTACCCCTGGAGGCCAATGTCAAACCACTATGATGGCACATAATGTCCCTGTTGAAATCGAGGAATTTGAATTCCTGGCTTCCCCTATTATCCTGAAGTCTTCCACCATAGACCTCATACTCGGAATGGATTGGTTGAGAGCTCACATTGCTTCGATCAATTGTGCCACTAAAGTTATCCAACTTCTTCACCCCTCCGATGAGATAGTGAACTACACTGCCCGAATTACTCGAGACGCTGAAGCTGAGATATATGTTATGAATGCTTTGAACGCCTCACCTCTGGAAGGGATCGAGAACGTTCCTGTCGTTCGAGATTTTCCAGACGTCTTTCCAGAAGAACTTCCAGGCATACCCCTGGCTAGAGCTGTCGAGTTTGTCATTGACTTGAAGCCTGGCACCGTTCCTATTGCCAAGCGACCTTATAAGATGCCTCCGCATCACCTTCTTGAGCTTAAGGAAGAAATCGACAAGTCACTTAAGAGTGGTTTCATCCGCCCCAGTTCCTCTGCTTGGGGAGCACCTTCACTCTTCGTTAAGAAGAAGGATGGAACTAACCGATTGGTTCAGGATTACCGGCCCATTAACCAAGCCACAATCCAGAATAAATACCCACTGCCCCGTATCAATGATCTTTATGATCAACTTGCCGGATCATCGGTGTTCTCTAAACTCGACTTGAGGTTGGGTTATCACCAGATCCGTGTCCGTGAAGAGGACATTCCCAAGACTGCATTCGTCACTCGTTATGGCTCCTATGAATACACCGTCATGTCATTTGGCCTAACGAATGCCCCAGCTACGTTCTCCCGTCTGATGAATTATATATTCATGGATTACCTCGACAAATTCGTCGTGGTATATCTAGATGATATTCTGGTCTATTCTAAGAATAAAGAGGAACATGCTGGACATCTCTGCCTTGTTCTAGAAAGGCTCCGAGAACACCAGTTGTATGCCAAGTATTCCAAATGCGAATTTTGGCTTCCTGAAGTAACTTACCTTGGACATGTGATTTCCAAGGATGGGATTGCTGTTAACCCCGAACGAGTTCAGGCTATTCTCGACTGGACTCCCCCAAAGAATGTTAAGCAAGTCAGAAGTTTTCTCGGACTCGCTAGTTATTGCCGTCGATTCGTTGAGAACTTTTCCAAGATTGCAAAACCATTGACATATCTGCTTCACAAAGGTGTTAAATTTGAGTGGACAGAAAAATGTCAAGAAAGCTTTCAGACACTAAAAGATAAATTGACATCTGCTCCAGTACTAGCACCCCCGGATTCCCAAAAGGATTTCGTGATATACTGTGATGCATCTCGTCAAGGATTAGGCTGTGTCCTAATGCAAGAGCGCAAAGTGATTGCTTATGCCTCCCGACAGTTGCGTCCTCATGAAGAAAATTATCCCGTGCATGATCTTGAACTTTCTGCGGTTATCTATGCCTTGAAGCTATGGCGACATTACCTTCTCGGTAACCGTTGCGAGATATACACGGATCACCAAAGCTTGAAGTATTTATATACTCAACCAGACCTGAACCTTCGTCAACAAAGATGGCTCGAAACAATTGCCGATTATGATATGAATATCTCATACACCCCCGGCAAGGCTAATGTAATGGCCGATGCGTTGAGTCGCAAGTCCTATAGCAACAATCTTATGGTTCAAGAAACACAACCTCTTCTCCATGAAGAGCTTTGCAAGTTGAACCTCCATATTGTCCCACAGGGTTATCTCAATACCCTGGTTGTCGAACCAGATTTAGAACACGGCATTAAGGTTATGCAAAGGTATGACACTGAAGTTGAAAAGATCAAGCGATACCTCGAGAAAGGAAAGCCGTCGGAATTCCATCTTGATGCAGATGGGATCCTATTTTTCCAACACCGTCTCTTCGTACCCAAGTTCAAGAATGAGAGGGAAAACGTTATGAAGGAAGCTCATGACACTCCCTTGTCCATTCATCCTGGTAGCACAAAGATGTACCGTGACATTTGTCAGAGATACTGGTGGCCTAATATGAAGCGAGACATTGCTCGTTATGTTTCTGAGTGTGACGTTTGCCGCCGCGTTAAAGCAGAACATCAAAGGCCCGCAGGAACTCTGCAACCCCTGGAAATTCCTGAATGGAAATGGGACAAGGTCCAAATGGATTTCATTACTGGTTTTCCCAAATCCTAGAAGGGTAATGATGCTATATTTGTCGTCATTGACCGATTCTCTAAGGTTGCCCACTTTCTGCCAGTTAAAGAGACAATCACTGCTAGCCAGTTAGCAGACTTGTATGTTTCCCGAATTGTGTCACTCCACGGTGTTCCGTTGGAGATTAGTTCTGATCGTGGCAGCCTCTTCACCTCCAGATTCTGGAATAGTTTCCAAGAAGCTATGGGAACTCATCTGTCTTTCAGCACCGCTTTTCACCCTCAGTCACAGGGTCAAGTTGAACGAGTTAATCAAGTGCTCGAAGATATGCTTCGAGCTTGCGTCATCTCCTTCGGTAAGAAATGGGAGGAATCCCTCCCGTATGCCGAATTCTCTTACAATAATAGCTATCAAGCTAGTCTGAAGATGGCACCGGTTGAAGTTCTATACGGTCGTAAGTGTCGAACCCCTCTGAATTGGTCAGAAACTGGGGAACGCTCACTCGTCGGACCGGACATTATTCGGCAAGCTGAAGAACAAGTCCGCATTGTTCGTGAACATTTGAAATCTGCTCAGTCTCGTCAGAAGAGCAACTATGACCGTAAGCACCAGGAAATGGTCTATCAACCTGGCGAGCAAGCTTACCTCCGATTCACTCCGTTGAAAGGCACTCATCGGTTCGGAATCAAAGGCAAGTTAGCCCCTCGCTACATTGGCCCGTTCCGTATTCTTGCCCGTCGAGGAGAAGTGGCATATCAGTTGCAATTGCCGCCAAACCTTTCTCAAGTACATGACGTCTTTCATGTATCCCAACTCCGCCGCTGCTTCAAGGATCCTATTCGAGCTGTGGATCATGAAGTGCTTGAATTACGGGAAGATCTGTCATATCCAGAATATCCCATCCGTATTCTTGATCAAGCTGAGCGTCGAACACGTCAAAAGTCAATCAAGTTCCTTAAGGTTCAGTGGTCAAATCATTCTGAAGATGAAGCCACTTGGGAACGCGAGGATCGTCTTCGCGAAGAATACCCCTCTTTCTTTCAGTCTTCCTCTTAATTCTCGGGACGAGAATTCCTAATAGATGAGGAGAGTTGTAACACCCCCGGTGATTAGCAACAGTAATCATTTTTGATAATGACATGTCAGCAAGCTCAACAGTGCATAATCATCATTAGCATCATATTGCATTTCAGCTCCTAAGTCAAATTCAAATTTAAACGAAAGTGGAATATGAAAGTTGTCCAACATAGAAACTAAAATGTCAGATAAATAACAAATATTCCAGAGGCTATTCTAAAATTGAAACCAACATCATTGGAATTGGATAAGTGACTCGAACAACCTCAAACAGTGGATAAAGGTAATATTTAATAACCATTTATTAAATCTGAAATAAATATGGAATTATGTTTTGCCCAAGCTAATTTTAGGTGTTAGGGAATAATGCACTGGTATTTATGAAATAGGTCACACTTTTTACAAAAACCATTTGGGGCCTAACTTTTAACAGTGAGAAAAGAGATAAAGAAAAGGAAAAAGAAACAGAAAAGGAAAAAGAGCAACCACCCCCCCCCCCCCCAACTGGGCCGAAGCCCAGCCGGCCGGCCCACCTGCGCCCCCCTGGCTATAAGGCCCCCCGGCCAAACCCTAGCCTCACCGACAACCCACTCCCCCCCCTCCTCACTCGTTCGCCCCCCCCCCCATCCAGAAACTGGATCGGGCCGGCGCCGCGACGCCGCCCTGCTCCCGCGCGCCGATCGGCCAGCGCCGACGCCGCCGCCACACCACGTCGCCCCGTCCTCTCCTCTTCCCCCCGACCAGCCGCCTAGCGCTCGGTCGCCCCCTCCCTCGACTGGATCTGGATCGGGGCAAACCCCTGATCCCGTCGCCCGTCGCCGCGACGACCTCGCCGCCGCCCGGAGCCCCGCCTCCCGCGGCCTGCACCTCGTCTCCGTCGCCGTCTCCCCGTCGACCGCCCCGACCCCCGCGCCCCTCCCTACGATCACGGTGAGGCCCCCAGGCCTCCCCCTCTCTGCTCCCGCACCTCGCCGCGCGCACCACGCCCCGCGCGCCGCCACGACCTGGCCACGCTCACCGCGCCGCCCCTGCTCCTCGCCCGCTCCGGTTCCCCTCACCCCGCGCTTCTCCTTCCCCCCCGGTGCTCTGCTGCAGCTGCTGCTACGGCGCCTCGCCGCCCCCCCATGCTCCTCGCTGCTGCTGCTACTGCCCTGCTAGGCCTCGCCTCCCTCGCTACCACTCGTCGGAGCCGCCGCGTCGCGCCATCCCGCCTCCCGCGCTGTCCCGTTCGCCGCGCCCGAGCCTCGCACCGCGGCCCCGCCTCTGCGTCCACCGCATCGCGCCCGGGCTCGCCAGCTCCATGCGCGCCCGCGCCTCTGGAGCTCCGCGCTCGCCCGCACCTTCACCCCGCCGCCTCCCTTGGCCTTGGCCGCCGGCGCCGGCGTGCGTCGGGCGTGCCCAGCGTCCCGGGGACGCGCCCGCTCGGGCTGCGCCCACGCCCGCCCCGTGTGGCCGTATGGGCCACTGACGAGTGGGCCCCGCCCCTCTGGGCCTATGACAAAGGGGGCCCACCCCCAAAAATGTTTTAGAAAGAAAGAAATAAAAATAAATAATTAAAATAAAAATAATTAAACTAATTAATTAATTAATTAGATAATTAATCCTGATTAGGTTAATTTAATTAAGTAGTTAGTGTTAATTAAACAGTAATTTAATTAGTTAATCACTAATTAACCTAACAGCCTATGACAGGTGGGACCCACCCTGTCAGGTGGCTGCTGACGTCAGCATGATGTCATGCTGACGTCATCAATCACTGTTTCGGATAATGTTGAATTAAATAATTAATTAAATTTCAGAAATTAATAAAAACTTTAGAAAATCATATCTTTTAAACCGTAACTCCGATCAAAATAATTTATACATGAAACTTGCTCAGAACGACGATACGAACCCGGATACGCCCTCTGTATTCCCGTCACACGTCAGCAACTATAACAACGTTGAACAATTAGACCGATTTCTATAAATGAATAGTGTCCAACTTTAATTAAATAAATCCAAATAAATTCCTAAGTTAACTAAATCGTTTAGTTAGGCAGTAGAACACCCCGGCATATCATTTAGGCATGTCATACATATTGTTTGCATTATTGCCGTGAATTTATTGTTTCTCTCCCCCTCCTTCTTTCTCTCGATAGACGCCGAGACCGACGACGCTGCACCAGGTTACGACTACTCTACCGACGAGCAGCCCGTTGACGACCTTCCCCTCTTGCCAGAGCAACCAGGCAAGCCCCCCCCTTGAGCATTCCAGATATCGCCCATTCTATTCTCTTGCTTGCATTAGATTTCGCTACTGTTAATGTATGCTCCTATTCTGATGCATAGCCTGCTGTTGTAACCTGTTCATTGCTACCTTACCTGCCTATGATAAACTGTTTAGTATAGGTTGGTATGAACCATCTGTGACCCCACCACCTTACTTTGTCGCCCCTGCTTGTTCATCGACGACTCGATCAACGTGATCGTCGATCAGAGACAGACGCCTCACTTCACACCCCCCTTAGTTGTACGACTCTGCTTAGTTACTATCGAGTGCCGAGGGTGATACCTCGTAACGCACTCCTGATGAATACTCTGCAGCATAGCTGTTCGGTCGTGGTCATCGAGGGTGATTCCTCCTTCTCCATGTCCGATACGACTCTGTCGTGCAACCCCTCAGTGTGAACCTTGAGGGTGATAACTCATACGTTCACCCTGATGATTATGACCACACGGTTACTTGACCTTTGTCACAGGCGGGTCCACCCTGGTGGGTACCCGCTGGGGATCTATGATTTCGGGTGTGCCGGAAGGGCACTCGAGTGTGACATTGTGGCGGAGCATCAGAGACTCTGATTGTCTCCGCTTGATACTAATTGAGCCTATTGGATTCGGATGTGTGATCTGAGTGGGTCGACGTGCCCTATACGCACTACCACCACGCGGGATAATGGTTATGGGGCCCTCTGCGATGTATGTTTCTCCGAAAGCTTATCAGACGTCACGATTCACCGTGCGGGCTGATCATCGGGATTGGGCTGGATACTTCACTGGCGAGTTCAGTGTCGCGCCTGCACCCCGGCCAGCCACGCAACGCGCAGGGTGCCCAGGGCGATGGCCCGAGACCGCTGGGTGCATAGGTTAGTCCGGCGTGCTGACCTCTCTGCTGAGCCTAGGTAGAGCGCTGCTTCGTGTTGATCTTCCGAGGACGGGCATTACCCAGCAAGTATGTCCGACCAGAGTTGATCGAGCGTGTTGGGTAACAGTAGTGCACCCCTGCAGGGATGAATCTTCTATCGATAGCCGGTCCTACGGTAAAGGACGCTCAGTTTGTGTATCTCGATCTACTACTTAAACTGGATACTTGTTACTTAATTGAAGCTTCGGGATTACTTTCTCGCTGGGAGTCGAGGAAGGATCTTTGAGCTGTACTTCAACATGTTTGCTAAATAAAATTGCTATTCTACTCTCTTCTACTGCTGCAAGATGATGGCTTTGAAAGATGTTTGAAGATGCTAGTCGTCGATAGGACTAGGCCTTCCTCTCTATTCTGGCATTTCTGCAGCCCAGTCCACATATACAGCTTTTTCTCCATTGATAATGTTGCATATGTAGTATAGATCCTTGCTTGCTGAGTACTTCGGATGAGTACTCACGGTTGCTTTATTTTCTCTTTTCCCCCATATACCCCACCTTGATGATACACCAGACGATGGAGTCCAGGAGCCAGACGCCACCACCGGAGCCTACTACCAGGCGGGTCCAGAGGGCACGTACTACTGGATCGAGCCAGCTGACCAGGAGTAGGATCGGAGGCTCCCAGGCAGGAGGCCAACGCCTTTCGATCTAGTGTCGCTGTTTGTGCTAGCCTTCTTAAGGCAGAACTTGTCTAACTATGTCTGTACCCAGATATTATTTGTATGACTGACTTATGTATTCGGATCTTCGGATCCCTGGTCTGTAATATTGTGGACCTCCGTTTATTTGTGTTTAGAGTTGTGTTGTGATATCTTCCCGTGAGTCCCTGGGCTTGATCGTACACGTTTGCGTGTATGATTAGTGTACGATTGAACCGGGGGCGTCACAGACACACACATCCCGCACCACCATAGCCACTCTGAGGCATGTCAAACTTTTTCTGCAGTGAACATGTGACCAAAGGCGGAGTGTCGTGTTAAACTTAAAAAAAACAGACATCATTCGACCGTTTTTATACATTGATTGATTTCCTAGGGATTTAATGTGCAAAAATCAAATTTTAGCTACATGTGCACCAAAATGGATTGCAAAATCATATGTGTCCCTGGGTGCATGTTTCCCTGTGCAAGAGATTTCAAAACATTGAGAATAAAGATTTTTAAAATTCAGTAAATCCAAAACTTAGTTGAAATTCATGAAACTTATCGTGGTGTCATATATGGACACTAGTAGACTGTGATATTGTATTTTTTCGTCAAATTTGAGACCAGTTTTGATATAATCTTCTTACAAATGGGAGATTATTAAAAACTGGCAACCAATATCTCATACAGATTATTTATTCGGACCGTGTGCGTTAGACCGTGCTATGCTTCGGTTAAGCAGTAAAGCGGCAGAATGAATCATCAATAAACCAAAAAATATATGTGCTGCCACACGCCCCGTGTGCCGTGCGAGCAGGCGTTAGTTGACGGGACGCATGCGAGTAGTCCGCCGCACAGGCATACCGGGCGGCGTGCGTGCAGGTGTGCGTATTGATGGGAGGCGTGCGAGTAGCTGTGTGAAATGATGGTAGGAATGGCAGAAGTCCTCCGCGCAGGCTCACCGGGAGGCAAGACAACCTTTGACCGCCGCCCGCCTCGCTCCCACTGGTGCGTATTAATTGTGCGCCCGAGCCGCCGGCCATAATAGGCGGCCGCACCCCTGGTCCACAGTGGTCACCAACGTCTGGACTCTGGAGTGTATGAGGATGCCGCCGAAGTGCACCATCGGAAGGAGTGGCGACACCGGGGCTGGTGAAGCACCTGCGCAACGCGTGAAGCTGGGCACAGAGGTTGCCGTCGCCACCGACGAGGTCTCACGTGAGCAGCAGCACGACCTTGACTTCGATCAAATGATGTATACATCATATCCCCTTCAATTACCACCACATGGTTCTATTGATATTCGCGCAGTGTGCGAGGAGACGTTCTCGTCGACTGCATGCGAGACCGTCAGGAAAAAAACAAAAAACAAAAACAAAAAGGAGACTGCAGTACAAAAGAAAAAGAAAAGTAAATAGAAAAGGAAAGGAAAATAATAAAAAGAAAAGAAAAGAGGGAAAGAAAATATAAGAGTTAGCAGTAGCGCAGGATTAGTACCGCGCTACTGCTATGTACCGAGCCCCTGTCCTAATACCACGCTACTGCTATGTGTGTTTTAAAATTAAAAAAATCAAAAAATTGGAATAGTTAGCAGTAGCGCTGGGTACAGACCAGTGCTATAGCTAAGTTAGCTATAGCGCTGGTCTGTACCCAGCGCTACTGCTATTTTGACTTAACCCCACGCGGGCTCCCAATTTTGCTAACTCTTCTATCACCGCCGTCGTCTGCCAAATCCCCGCTCCCCCCCCCACTCCTATGTCGCCACCGTCGCCCTGCCCGCCCTTGACCTCATCGCCGGTCGTTGCCCGAGCCCGCCCTCGACCTCACCGTTGCCGCCCGAGCCCGCCCTCGACCTCACCGCCGCCGCCCGAGCCCCTGCCCGCCCTCGACCTCGCCACCGCCGCCCGAGCCCACCCTTGACCTCACCGTCGCCGCCCTGTAAGCCTGTCCCTCTCCTCTCCCCTGCCCTCCTCTTTCTCTCTCTCTCTGGTCTTGGCTCTCTGCTCATATGAACCCTAGGTGGTGTTCATATGAACCCTAGGTGATATGTTGTTGCTGTGATGATGTTCATATGAATCCTAGGTGTTCATATGAACCCTAGATTTTTTTAGGACAATAGGAATTTTTTTAGCATTTAGGAAAAAAAGTTAGCAATTTTTTTTAGGAAATTAGCTTGGGTTATAAATTTGTATATAGATTAGCTAGGGTTATAAATTAGGACAGTAGGGATTTTTTTTAGGACAATAGGAATTTTTTAGCATTTAGGAAAAAAATTAGCAATTTTTTTAGGAAATTAGCTAGGGCATTTAGCTTTAAACAAAAAACAGCAGCATTTAGCTATAAACAAGAAACAGTAGCTATGGCATTTAGCTATAAACAAAAAACAGAATTGTTTTTCTTTTCAAAAACTTGGTTAACGTAATTGTTGCTATATAAACAAAAAACAAGATTGATGTTTTATGATATCTGTCATTGATGTTCATTTGCATATTCCATTATTGTAGATTATATCTTTCATTTGCAATTGTTGAATATGATATGATTAATGTTGGTTGAATGGACAATCATCGAAGAATATCTGAGTGGCCTATGTTTTGCCAGAATGTTGATTCATTTCCGTTCTAGCAAATTTCAGGCGCTCCATATGTCCACTTTTTAGCAAAGGTCATGCCAAAAATTTCCGTGAATTTCGGCATGACTTGTGCTAGAAACTAGGACATATCGAGTGCCCGGGATTTGCCGGAAGGGGAATGAATCAACATTCCGGCAAAATATAGGCACTTTTTTCTTCATTATTCATTTTATTCGGTCTAGAATTAAACTAGCATACTTACTTAATCGTAGGAAACATGTTTAGCCATGAGGAAGCCGGGGGTTCTGGTCACCCCGAAGAAGACCCCGTCGAGGTAGCAAATCATTATTTCGAGTACTAGAACGAACACCGGTTGCGGGTGCAGGGTGGCTATGGCACCAACCCCGACACCGACAACGACACCGACACCGACACCCCCCCCCCCCGAAACTGGCAATGATGCTGGCGAAGCCGGTAAAGGACTGAAGCCGAAGAGCGCATGAAAACCAAATGAGCTCGGCATCATAAAAATTGTGGTCATGGCGATGCACCCCCGTTAAATTAGAGCAAACAACGCCGGAGGAAGCGCGCGCATGCTACTGCAATCAACTAGGATGCATCCTCAGGGAAACCACCAACATCAACGATGAAAAGTTAAGGAAGATACCACATATGGAGCACGTGCTCCTAAAGAAGTTGCACAATAGGTTCTTGTTCCCCGGCCGGGATGAAAGCAAACTTCCACGGGAGGATGAACCCATGACAAAGATAAACAACAAGGCGATGGGGACATTCAGCAACGACTTGTCCACCAGGAAAGTAAGGGTGAAAAGAGCGCTTGCGAAGAATGAACCGGGTCCAAGATTCATGCTGACAATCCGGCACTAAAGGAAGAGGACTTCAAAAAATTCAAGTAGACTTGCGCTAAAGAAGAAGTCAAGAAAAAGTCAGAGAAAATGAAGGCGCTCTAGGCCAGGAACACGCCACCCCACCGCCTCAGAAGCCGTGGTTACGAGGGGAGGAGGCACATATGGGCCAAGGAAGACGCCGAACCTGAAAGTCACGGAATCCAAAACCCCTTGGCGGAGTTCACCAAGCCGCAGGAGCATGATTGGATCAGGGCCCGGTACAAGTGGTACCCCGTCAATAAGATCTTTTACATGGACCCAAACACGAGGGAGTTCATGATACTACTGGTAATTGTTATATTACTGTTGGGGAACGTTTCATGGAAAACAAAAAAATTCTACGCACACGGAAGATCTATCCATGGTGATGCATAGCTACGAGAGGGGAGAGTGTGTGTCTACGTACCCTCGTAGGCCGTTAAGCGGAAGCATTTATCAACGCGGTTGATGTAGTCGAACACCTTCGTGATCCAACCGATCAAGTACCGAACGTACGGCACCTCCACGTTCAGCACACGTTCAGCTCGATGACGTCCTCGCCTTCTTAATCCAGCAAGATAGATGAAGTAGTAGATGAGTTCCGGAAGCACAACGGTGTGGTGACGGTGGTGGTGAACTTGTTCCCGCAAGGCTTCGCCGTGCACTACGGAAAAACTGGACGGAGGATGAAACTGTGGAGAGGGGCGCCGCACACGGCTAAGAGATTGTCATGGGTTGTGTGGCGCCCCCTCCCTAATATATATATATATATATATATATACACACACACACACACATACATAAACACTATTCTGATCACGGGATCAGAATAATATTCTGATCACAACCTGAACTTACTGAGTTACACAACCTGAACTTCCCTACGTAGAAACCCGACCTTCGGGCTATCTTCGCAACCGTGCCTTCCCCCACGAATTTTTCTGGTCATTCGTGTTCTTTGTGATGTAAGTGTAATCCAAATACCCTTGCTAGCATCTAAATGGTCATTTTGATTCAGAATTTTGCATGTTGGCGGATTTGCTGTCGGGACGGGACGAACTTGCGTCTGTTACAAGTTTAATGCATGCATTGGATGTTCTCGTACCTCTAACATGATGGGAATTGGGTATAGGTACGAGTTTTGTGGACAATTTGTTGTTATTTTGAACGGATTTGATTTTGGGTTGTGTTCTTTGTCCGTGGGAGTGGTTTCCGGCGCTTTTGTCGATTTGTCATTTTTCTGTGAAGATAGGCGGCGGATTTGCTTGCAGTAGTGAGATTGAATCCTTCATACATTGTTAATTTGGTCGGGCAGGCCCATACACTCTGAAATCGGGCGATTGGATCTCGTTCCGCCCGTCGTGGTTGGTTCTTCGACGAGACAGCATGGTGGCGCATCGTTTTGATGTTAGGGGGGAGTAGGATATCGTTTGAGGTCGCGGACTGACAAGTTGTAGTCACCCAAGTGATTAAATCTGGAAACCAAATTCGACAGTGTGTATTTTTCCAATCATTCTACGGTATGTTTTACAAGTTGGACTTCTATATCTTTTGTGTTAGAACTTCTGTTGTTTTTATGCATGTTTTTTAGGTGATGCTACAATACGATCTGTTCGGTTGGTGTTGTTATAAAAAATTTGTGTATGTTTTTTGTTTTTCACAGTACTCATATGTGTAAATGTGGAGCTTGTCCATAGACACACACATCCTATTTATCTTTAATCTATCTTCGGGGATAGTTTTTTGGATCATCCACGGTCGGTAGTACAAGTTGAACTTCTATGGTACTAGTGATTGAACTTCTGGGTTTCCACATTGCAAGGCGGTGCAGCATTGGGCTCTATATTTCTTTGTTTGGTTTTTTTTTTGTAATTTTCAATTTTTGAATTGGTTTTGAGTTTGTCCCGTGGGCAACCATGGGATTAGTCCCAAGTATGCACGCATACTTTTTTATTTTTTTGTAACATGTTTGCATACTTCGAACAGTGGTAGCACTTCAGTACGTATTTAACCTGAACTTACTAGATTTTTGCTCCTGTATAATTTGCTTTTTTTACATGTTCATCTGATGTTTTTTCAAACCCCCGAACTTCTGTGTCTGTCAACCTAGCGCGCAGCAATGAGGTAGCGCGAGGCCAAGCCGGGGAGGGGGAGGGGGGGTCGGGAACCCCCTCCCCTCCCCCTGCGAGGTCGAGACAGGAACGAGCCGGAGCAGGCGACGACGTGGCATGCCGCATCGTCGCATGCGGAGGCGAGTCCGTCACATCCGTGACCCCACTATCTATCTTAGGGGTGTGGCTCTGGGGTGCGTTCGGTGGGGGTGGAAACAGAATAACCACATTGCGCCTGTCAACCTAGCTCGCAGCAATGCGGTCGCGCGAGGACAAGCTGGGGAGGAGGGGTTTTCTGGACCCCTCCTCCCCTCCCCCTACGAGGACGAGACAGGAACGAGCCGGAGCAGGTGACGACGCGGCGTGCCGCGTCATCGCATGCGGAGGCGAGTCCGTCACATCCGTGACCCCACTATCTACCTTAGGGGTGTGGCTCTTGGGTGCGTGCGGTGGGGGTGGAAACACAATAACCGCATTGCGCGTGTCAACCTAGCGCGCAGCAATGAGGTAGCGCGAGGCCGAGCCGCATGTGTACTTTGTGCGTAGGTTAATTTTGAACTTTTATATTGTTTCTACGTTGTGTATTTTAGTTAGATATGGACTTCATATGTTTTTGTATTTGAACTTCTTCTTTTTGTTTCTTAGTGTTTATTTATTCATATGCCTTACTTCGCTTGACAGTGTACTTGAACTTCTGTTATTTATTTTTTAAACTTCTTCATTGTTTGTAATTACTTATTTTGTGTATGTATTTTACTTCCCTTGGTAGTGTACTTGACCTTCTGTTTGCCATCAATTTTTGGTTATAAGGGATACCAGCAGATTGTTATTTTGATCTTATCTTTTTAAAACAGATGCATTCAAATGGTGCATTCATTTTTTAGCAGATGTATTTACTTTTTAGTGGCTGGGGGGTAAAACTGTAATTAACCCCGGCGCTCCAACACCTGCTAGAGAGAGGCATTTACTGCCCGACTCGCTCGCGCACCACCTATCAGAAAGCACTTCCCCCTGTCGCTCGCTCTCTTCTCCCTCTCTGTCGCTCCGCTCGCTTCCTCCAACTTCCCCCGATTTCTCCGCCGCTGACTCCTGCGCCGGTGAGTGGAGTAACCGGGGCATGCCCCGCTCCTATTTCTGCCCCACGCCCCGCTCTCCCTCCCTTAGCCCGCTCTCTTCTCCTCTAAAGTGAAGCCGGCATCTGTCTGCGCTGTTCCAAGGTGCGCGTGGCGTCGTGGGTTTGGAAGTACCACCGCGGATTCGTGCATTGGGGTCGGTTGGAGAGGTACAAATGCTGCCTCCCCCTAATGCTTGCTCTTAGTACTCGCCAGATCTGACGAGCTTTCTCTATTTCGTCTATGTGCTCTTGCATCCGCCTCCTCCCTTTTCTTCTGATGGTTGGATGCGAGATTAGGTAGGGTTCTTGTGCGTGTGGTGGATGGATTCGATTCCCCCGTGGTCATTTTTTATCTGTGAGATGCTTGTGTGTGCTATTTCACCCGTCATACTTTTGTGGATTTGATTCCCCCTTTTGCTAATTTCATGAGTGAGATGCATGTAAGAAGGGTGTGGTGTGGTGGTTGCTGCTGGATCTGATGTATCTAAAGGCATTATTGTTATTGATTTCATAGTCTAGATTGTGTCTGTCACATGCTAGTTAGTTTATGAGTACTGTTTTGGCTGTACTCTCCTAGATGTGCTACTGTACATCTTTCATGATTGTTGATGTGTTTTAGTAGTTTCATCCCAGGGTTTGATTTAGTTGCTTTTTATATTTGTTGTATGATTTTCTACTTGCTAATTATATGTAATTTCTCCCCTATTTTTTGTAGGTTGATCTAGGGTTTGGAGTACCATTCATCAAGGGGGTTGGGTTGTCATGGCTTCAAAACCTTCTCCAGGTATTTTAATGTATATGCATCTTGTATTTTAAATAACAGTTTTCTTTTATATGTCTGCCCATATCTTCACTTGGTTGTCTTGTTGGACTGCCCATTCTTAAAAGTGTGAACTCCTAACATAGGTGACGTGTATGCATTTTACCCTTAGTTTAAGTTAGTAGAGTGTTGCTTAAATTTTTTTTTTTGATGAATTGCTGGTGAACTATGTCACCAAGTGTTTTTGGACTTCCCGAATGTTTCATATTCATAGTGTATATCTTTGTATTTTTGTGATCATTTCCATGGTATTGATAATTAGTTTTGGCTGTGAAATAGTATTTTTGCTCATGCTACATCTTTTTTATGTACTACTTTCTTGGGTCACATAGTTGAACTTCTGGTTTAATTATTGTTGTTTATAATGAAATTTGGTTTAACTTCTGGTTTGCGCATTTGTTTTACTACTTTGTTATGTATTGTTGAACTTCTGGACATTCATCTATATGTAGTACTCCCTCTGGTGTAGATTGTTCTATCTTTAGTATGTAAATTGTAGATTGTTCATTGTTTTACTGCTTTGTTAGGTATTGTTGAACTTCTGGATATTGGACATTCATGTATAAGTAGAACTTCCTTTGGTGTAGGTTTGTGGATTAGAACTCAGCTGCCTTTTTACTTCCATTTCTTGTAGTTGGTGATGAATTGAATAGTTCTGAAAAAAATGCCTGTGATCAAGATGGAGCTTCAGATGTTAATACTGATGCTCCAAGATCTGATGCGGCTAAAACACCTATAATTCCTTTGACTGTGATTGCTGAGGTTGCTTCGAGCCTTGAGAGAAATTTAAGCCTTGAGGATCTTGCTTGTGCAGCTCTTGCTTCACCTAGTATGTGCAACTCCTTTTTTTTAATTCTCAAGCCATGTTTTTTGAACTTGTTCTTGTCATGTGTTTTTGTATTTGTTCCTGACTATTTTCCTTTGTGTTTTGTTTTTTGTGTTCTTGCAGATGTATCCACAGTGGAGGAAGCTGTGAACACCATCAATGATGTACTATCTGAATTGTGTGTGGCAGAAAACACTGCTGCGGCCGAACGGGGGGCTCCATCAGTTGAAGGTTGTGATTCTGTTCCGGAGCCTTTGTGCTCTGTTCAGATGTCACAGACGCAGTCCCAGTCTGTTGATGGCACTGAACCTGTCACGCAAGCTGAGGATGTGCCCCTTCAAATTCTTCTAGAGGATCAACGCAAGAGGAAGAAGCAAGAAGATTTTGACAAGATGGCGGCCCACCTTCAGAAAGGTTCTGATGTTCCTGAATCTGGTGATGTTGCTGAGTTCACAGTTGGGCATGGCTCTGTTGCTGAAGAAGACGTGTCGTGTGCCACTGATGGCATGGTTGTCCCTGTGAAGAAGAATATCAAGAAGACCGCGGCGAGGAAGCATTTAGTTGGTGAAGTTACTCCTCGGAGGAGCCCACATGTTTCAAAGGCTGCAAAACTTGCTGAAGTGGAAGGCCAAGCCCTCGATGGTACGCCACATCGTAGTCCTCATGTGCTTGCCACTATGGCGCCTACACCTTCTCCGCTTGGTGCTGGTGCATCTGGTAAGGGCAAGAAATGCGCCGTTAAGCGCAAGGTTGCACCAGGAAAGGTTAACAAGGGTTGCAAGAAGCATTCTCGTGTTAATCCGGAGGACCAGGATGATGCTGATTTCAACGCTGTTGACGAGGATGACGATGATGATGCTGCTGCTGCTGATCAGGTATGAATCTCTCATGTTTACTCCTTTCGAGAACATTTGTAGATTTGTTGTTATATTTGTGTTTGTAGTACTGCCTTGGTGTACATAGCTGACCTTCTGCTTCATATACACGAAGAAATTAGCTGAACTGCTTGGTTTATATGGTATTACTGCCTTTGTGTACATAGGTGAACTTCTGGATATATACATGAAGAAATTATCTCAACTTCTTGGTATACATGGTTTTTAATGCCTTGATGTACATGGTTGAACTTCTGCTCTGTAAATTTCTAACATTTAGAAAGCATCTTAACTTCTGGTCATACATGGTTGTACTGCCTATGTAGACATAGTTGAACTTCTGAAATGTACAGTGCTAACATTTAGAAAGCAGCTGTACTTTCTTTTTTTTGAATGGTTGAACTTCTGCTATATTTTTTTGTCCATGCTATATTTGCTTATGTAGTTTTTCCAATTCAGCATTAGTGAAATTTTGGTGTAGTTTGTTTATCTCATTGTTCTGCCTTTTTTCCCTGTCATTTTATTTTTTGCAGAATCAGCTTGTGGAGCGGCCTGAGAAGAGGAAGAGAGGAGGCAAAGCAGACGAAGAAGGTGATGAAGGAGGAGATGATGCGAAACGTTTTAACAAGACAGTTCGCTGCTCACTGAAAGAGGTCAAGTTGTGCACAAAATTGCTACAACTTAGGCACAAGGCGAGGGTTGTCAAGGCTGGTTTTGGTTGTGTGTTTGACTTGAAGGTTGATTCCAACATTTCTCGTCCTTTGATGGGCCACATCTACATGAGGATTGACCCTTTAACTATGATTCTGGACATGGGTGAGGCGAACAAGGTTTTGCGTATTACAAGTGATGTTGTTCACCATCTTTTTGGATTCCCTCAAGGTGATCGTACCCCTCCTAGGCCCTCGGAGGATGGGTTTGATAATGATGTTATGATGTTGAAGGCCAAACTTGGCTACAAGAGGAGTGATGACATCAAGACAAAGGATCTGCGAAAGATCCTCGGGGAACTTGTGAAGGATGAGACGAAGGATGATCTGGCTCTGCAGGTGTTTTACCTGATTCTTTTCATGAATGTTATTATTCCTAGTACGTCTACACGAGTGTCCAGGGATGCAGCAATGGCTGAGAATCTTGTGTTTGAAGATATGGCAAATATGGACTATTGCCAGTTGGTTGTTGATGATATTCGAACGGCTGTTACTAGGTATCAGCAAGGGACTAGCAGAGGAAAAGCTGTCACAGGCTGTGGCATTACGTCGCTTCTTATGTATCTGGACTGCCTTATGTATCTGCTGCTGACTTGGTTAAGAAGGGTGATGATGACCCAGCCAACTGGGTGTTTGGGAAACTGCCTCTGAGTGTCTCTATGCATCATTATTTCCTATGTAGTTTAACTTGAACTTCTGATACTGTCTTCAATATTTGTTCCATGTTCCTTCATTTGTTTTTTTACGCGTTGACTTTTGTTTTGTATGCAGTGGAAGACACAGGCTGAGGTTGTGTTCTTTAGGCGTATTGAACGTCCTATTCTTACTGTGCCTCGTGCCACCGGCCTAGGGAGTGGAACTTCCCCAAGATTTGAATTCTCCCGGGATGTCAATACTGGTGCCCCCCCTGTAGATCCAGGAGGTTCTTCTGCCCATGTGAGTGCTGCAGGTGGCGTGTCTTCTCAGGGTTTGTTTGATGCTGCCAATCTTTCCCTTGTTAGGATTGATGGTCTTTTGGAAACTGTTTGTGGGGAGATGGCCCGTGTTCCGAAAACTGTTGAGCGTCTTAGTCGCGTCGATGGGATTCTTCATCCCGGCCATGGTTTTGATGCTGAGTCTTCAAAGGAGGTTTTGTCAATTGAAGCTAGATTTCTTGCTGAGCTTCGTCAGAGCACTTCCAACATCCGGACTAGCTTTGGGCTGTTCAAGGAAATGCAGGATGCTCGTTGCAAGCCTTTTGAAGATGAGGCTAGTGTTGTTGTCAGACAGATTCAGAGGCAAGATTCTGTTCATTTGGGTCATGAAGGAGGCCACGAGGAGCATACCGAAGAGGTTTGTTTAAGTTGGCTTTGATAGTTCTTTGCATTAATGTTCATTGTTAGCTTTCAGTTATTACTGTTTTTTGTCATAGGTGACCCTTATTGATTTCATGTGTTCTAAACTTCTTCTTTTTAGTATTAGTGTTTCGTAGGTGACCTTCTCTGTCTACAGTATCTGAACTTCAAGGACTATAGTATCTGAACTTCTAAGCTTTCCATACCTGGCCCTTTTGTTCCCTTTTGTATGATAGTAGTTTGATATCTGACCTTCTATGTTTACTGTCTTTGGACTTCCTCTATGTGTCGGTGGTCATAGCTGACCTTCTTTAATTATGTAATGTGAACTTCTGCTGATTAGACATTGTGTTCTATATGATTTTTTGTAGGCTGTTGATGATGGTTCTAGGGTTGATGAGGATGTTTTACCTGAAAGTGCAACTGTCCCTGTGCATGAATCTGCTCCCGCAAGTGATTTATTTATTGATGAGGTTCATGGCAGTGATCATAAAGTACCATTTTTTGTCCATTTGTTTCATTTTTTATTTTACTTCTTGTACATTTTATCACTATGTGCCCATTTTTAATGACTTTTTGTTCTTGCTGCAGAATGACGATGCTAGTGTTCCTTCAGAGAAGGTTGCAGACAAGGCTGTATCAGGCACCGGCTGCTCCGATGGGGTGGACCCAACTGAACCTCAGTCGTCCATTGGTGCTGAGGTTTCTGATGCTGAGCAGGGCAAGACAGCTGGAGATATCATTTCAGAGAAAGATCCCATTGAGGCTGCCGTTGAGATTGGTAGTGCTGCTGCAGGCCCGGAGAAGTCTCCTGCAGCAGAGCCATCAGTTGCTGTTGATGCTGGTTCTCCAGCTCTTCCTACTGCATCACAACCAACAATTTTTGTTGTTTCAGATTCTCTAGCTGCTCCAGCTGCTACTGGTGTCCTTGCCGACGACACTACAATGACTACTGGAGATGATGATGAAGACAATGAAAGCGATAGCTTGGGAAAGGAGAATGATCACTCCAGTGCTGCAACTGGTCCAAGCAAGAATCCATAAAGAGAGGAGCATGCTTCTCTCTTCTTTCCCCATCCCCATCCCTTTTGTTGTTGGTTTTAGTCCATGATATCCCTGTGTACTGTCTGTGTGGTGCAAGTTGGACTTCTGGTTTGTGCTTTGTCATGTGGTTTGTAAATAAAGTGAAGTGAAGCTGTTTTTATGTGGGGGAAGGTTTGTAATGCATGGGTTGTGATGTTTATAATCCCATGGTTTTATCTTTTGGTATAGCAGCTGAGATGTGCTTGTGTTTGTTTGATGCTCCTATCGTGATCTATGTGTTTGTATGTTGCTCTTAATTTCTATTCTTCTGCTGAGCAGATAGTGTAACTAGGCTTAAGAATGATCGTTCTAAGAGGTGAGTGCAGCTGGTCAGAATTTATATCCATCTACCTTGTGAACTGCCTGTGGTTTTATACCTGAACTTCTTTACTTTCTGTTGCTAAACTTCTTTTACTTTTCTGGTGCTGAACATCTAACTGTTTGTACTGCCTGTTGTGATGTAGCTGAACTTCTGTGCTTTTCTATGTGATGAACTTCTTGAGTTCCTGATGCTGAACTTTTTTTACTTTCTATTGCTTGTTTTAGATCAAAGATTATGTTCCAAAACAATGAGTGTGAAGCTACTGTTGAAGATGTCGCAATATCTTTTTCTCCTCGCGGAATGCTTCGATCTAATGTAGTTGAGGCTGCACTGTATTGTCTACGTGCCAAATACCAGGGATCAGATAAACTCATCCTGCCGTATTGGGTTTGTGTAAGTCAACCCTATAGTAATTTCTTTTCTGTTTTGTTATTTACCATATTAGTTAAAACTTGTTGGTCTCATTGTATTTCATATGTTTCTATTGTCTGCATTATATTAGGACAAGATTTTCAGAGGGCAGTTTGATTCCCGTGTGAGGAAGTACTTCTTGGCGACTGGTCCAGATAGCATGGATGCGCATGATTCTGTAAGCAATATTTTGTTCTTTTTCTCTATATTTGTTTCCACTGTGATCCACTCTGTTTATATTGTTTTATTTTCTTGTACCATTGATATTAATTTTTAGTTTTTTATGATTAGTGTGTTTATCTTGCGTCAGGTTGTTTTCCACACTTTTGACCCACCTGAAATTCCTGCTCACTTGGGTGGTGTTGGTCATTGGGTTTCCATATTTCTTGACCTGAAGAATTCAAGGTTCCAGCTTCTCGACTCCTACTATGGACCAAATGATGACTGTGCGGTACGCCTGTTTCGGTGGCTGACTGATAACATCAAGAAGCTTTGGAACGATGCCAGCAATGACAGGGAGACACCCTTCAGTCCTCTTTCTATTGATCATTTCCCTTTGTGTCGTGGACTTAACACGGCAGATGTCCTAGCAAAAGGACTTAGGTGTGGAGCCATCGCAACTAGGTTAGCTTGAAGGGGTTGAATGGGACAAAGGACACCCAGGTTAGGCCCCTCTCAATGAGGTAAAAGCATACTCCTGCTTTCAGTTGTATTGCTTGGGTTTCGATTACCAGGGAGCGAACACGTTTGACCTAGTTCTCGATTGCTTGTTTCTTGAGTTAACCCGCTGCTGGGTCACCCCTTTATATACAGGTTGATGCCCGGCGGCTTACAAAGTCCCAGCCGGCTCACACAAATGTGACCGGCTCAGTTTCTAACTAAGCTTGCCTTACAAAACAAGTTAACATATGGTGGCTCACCCCCTTGGGCCTCAAGTCGCCTCCGGGTCTTGGGCCTTCAATAGGCTTGCTCTATGAACCGCCATCTTCATGTCTTCTTGGACCTTATCGGGCCTCTTCGTATTTAAGTCACCAATGGCATGACCCGGCCCCTCCTAGGCGGGTCATACCTAGTAGTTATATCCCCAACATTAGGCCCCAGGTTGATTTGAACTTGTTCACATCAATCTTCATCACTTGACTTAGCATAATCTTCCATTACCAATTCCTTATCCATTCGCTGTGACCCGCCATGTCATCACATCACGGAACCGCGGTAACCCGCCATGACAGCATGCGCATTAATTTCGCACAAAGCCCAGGATATCTTCAACAGATCTTTATCTTAATAGACCTCCCGAAAATCAAGGCATCCATATAGCCACATAATCATTTTTCAGCCTCCTCGATTCCCGCACATGCCGTCTAGTCACTTACTTATAAATAGGGATAGGGGGTCCTTCTTTTCACTTTTCACCTCCGTCCACACATCATCTTCTTCCTCCTCGCGACTCCGCTGCAGCCGAGCTCCGCCGCCACCATCCTTCATCAACAGCATCAACTCCGGCCGCTGCATCAACCTGAACAGACCAGAAAATGGCGGCGCACCTCTGCTGTTCATCAGTGTCAGAAAGTTCTCACCCTTTCTCATAGCAGATCTGCATTAGGGTTTCTGCCGTTCGTCGGTGTTCTTCACTATTCTTCACTTTTTCTCTTTAGAACGCATAACTTGATCTGAACATGACATTGAAGTTGTGCGGTAGTAGTTTAGCATCCCTTTCCAATCGTAGAAAATACCCTTTCTTGTACAAGATCCCATCTGACCACATGAGTTCTTCCACTGCTACAACCTTAGGTTTAAGATTTATTTCATTTTTTGAACTGCTGTAGATCCAAAATCATAGAACTGATCTGTGAAACCTGTTTGTCCAGCACTTAGCAAAATTTCACTTATAGATCTGTAGAACTGCAGCCGTGCGAGCGGCTTATATGATAGGACATAACCCGCCAAACACCATTAGTCCCGCTTAAGCCGTCAGTATGTGTTCAGAATCTGTATAACCCAGCATCGTCTTCCGGTTTAATCATGTCAACCTTTATAGCACGTATTTTCTGCATGGAAATTGGCCTTGAACAATGCACTTACTTTTGGATCACTGGACGGCTTAACAGCATAAACTTAATTTGGCAATATTCTCCTTTCTAGGCTTTTCCTCAACAAAATGACCAAAACCGTCACTTCATGCAACTGGGTCGCCTCCCGGGTTACAGAGCAAACGCTGAATGAGCATGTTCAAGTGGGCATTTTAGCTGCAAAAAACGTTATCCACTGGAGAGTCCCTGGAACAGAAACCACCCCTGATCCAAAAGAGGGTGAAGTCGTAGTTTTCACTGATCACATGCTCTGGGGGTTCAGTCCACCCGGCTCAAAATTCTTTCGCGATATACTGCATTTCTTCCAACTTTATCCTCAAGATATTGGGCCAAACTCTGTTTCAAACATCTGCAATTTTCAAGTTATTTTGCGAAGTGTACCTTCAATAAGAGCCCACTGTAGAATTGTTCAGGGAATTCTATTACTTGAACCGCCAGACCGAGTTCACAGACGGGCCCAGCCTAGAACTAGGTGCCATTTCAATTCAGAGGCAGAAAGAAGCCACTTTTCCTGCCGCCGTACTTCCCAGTCATCCTATGGACTGGAACCAGACTTGGTTTTATTGCAAAGACACATCTCTAGAGAGTGAAAATCCTCTGCCGGGTTACCGTGAAAGCCAGCTTAGCAACAGACATCCTCTCCCAGAACGGATCAGCACAGAAGAACGGGCCTAATATATGCCCATTTTTTCAAAGATTAGAGCCTTAATGGCCAACGGTTTGACTGGAGTCGATCTGGTTCGATGCTGGGTCGCATGGAGAATCTTACCCTTAAGCCGTCGATCCGGCTTAATGTGTGAGTATACCGGCGTTGTTAAAGATCCACTGCATTACTCTCCAATCCTTCTGGAAGATAAACAGATCAATGATATGACTAAGACTTTGCTCAACGAGAGTTTAGAGACTTGCAGCAACGTGGGGCTGAACCCCTTCTATACTCTTAACAAGCCTCCAGTTGTAAGTATTTTCGAGCAATTTTTACTAACTCATTATCTCTCACTTTACTTTGTCATCATTACTTGATTTCCACAGGCTGACTCCCCCTTTTGGAGCAAGAAACTCCAGGATAAGTCGGCCAAGAAGGTCAGGACAAAGTCCAAGGTTTCCAAGAAGCCTGCCGAGAAGAAGGCAGATGCAACTGATCTGTTTACTCTGGACTATGAGTCGGAGGTAGAACTTGATTCCCTTGGCTCTTTCTTTGTTCATCTTATTGACATTGATTACTATCAGGATGACGCGGAAGGAAGTCAGGCAGATGTTGAAGAGGTAACTATCATTTCCTCCGACTCAGAGCCTTCATCAAGACAGAAAATTCGGAAGGTAACCCGAAAAGTAAAGTTTTCTCACCCTTTAGCTTACTTGGATCCCAATTTTATTTTGAAGAAACAACAGCATGAAGCTCGGCGCACAACCCAAAATAGTGGAGGTGGAGAACTTTCCTCCGGTTTACCCAACACACCGGCCCCTCGCAAATGCCGGAAAGAGGTGCCTCAGAATTCAATCTCTTTTTACCCAAATGCGGGTCTTATACGCCAACCACTTAATCCTTCCGACTCAAATTATCAGGGAACTTCTCATTCCTCTTCTGGTGACTCATCGCAGACCCAAATGCCTGCCTTTAAACTTGCCCCTGGGTAATGATATCTAGTTTCGCCATTTCAACATCTGTAAACTGATATACTTATATCATCATCATTTTTATTTTTCCAGTGGTGTGGCAAAGCCGAGAAAGAAGTTGAAACCAACTAAGCCGGCAGAAGACCCCAAAATCCATGAGCCGGAAAAGCGAACATCAGCATCTGAAGCCTCAGCGCAGAACCCTGAAGACACTGCTGATGACCCGCCACCAGAAACTCTTGACACTCCTGTGGATCCAATGAGTGTTGACCCATCAACCATTAAGCCACCAAGCCCTGCCAAGCCTGCTGAGGAAAATGCTGAAGATGTCTTGATTACAGGCACTAGCTATACACAACCGGGTAATCCCACGGTTTTGGCCAAGCATTCTGCCAAGGAAGAACTTATTGAAAAGAGCAAGTCCAAGTTTGACATTGCCAAGTACTCTCACTTGGGCGTCAATGAATTATTCTCTTGCTACCTGAGTTAGCTTCATGCTGGTCGTGATCTTGAGGTGGACATCATCAAGAAGATGCGCTAGAAATATGAGGTATGAACATTTGTCTCCTCCATTTATACACTTATCCAGCCCCTAAGTCTTAGCCATAGGAAAAGATCAATTAAGTATGGTGAAGACTTTAATCAGTACGCCATAGCAAACTTTGAGCCATAGCCCCCATGAACCGGCTTGTCTTGACAAAGATGAGCCGGATCAGTGAAATTAGCTCTAGAAAATAAAACTTCACCTCATAGCCCTCACAGGCCGGTTTGTCTTGAAAAAGATGACCCGGATCTTTCTACAATCTAAAAGAACTTCTGCCCACATTAGCCCCCAAGTGCCAAGTGCTTTGCTAGCAAATGGCTTGGGACTTGTATGTATATTGTGTCTTGAAAAAATTTGATGATGACTATATAATCCTTACTTGCAGGAAACCTTGGCTGAAACTGAGTCTCAGTTGAGCGACTTAAAGACCAGGTTGGACCATCACGAGGCTGAGACCCCGAAAGTGGATGCCAAGTTTAAATTTACCTTGGATGAAAATGAAAAGCTCAAAACCGGGTTTGCTACAGAGAAAACCACCTGGGAGGAAGAAAAGGCCGGATTAACCCAAAGAGCAGAAACTGCTGAATCTGCCTTGAAAGATGCCACCACAGAATTGACCGGCTTAAAACGCCAGATTTCCCAGATGACAGCTGCTATCTTTGGTAAGTATTTCAAGATTCTTTGACCGTTTCCAATTTGATCTTGTTAATCTGACTGACAATTTATCTGTATACTTTTGTCAACAGGCCCCAGGAGTAGCAACCTTGGCCAGAACATGCTAGTGAAGCTGAAGGCGGTTTATACTCTGGTAGAATAGCTGTACACAGGCACGCAGCGGTCCTTATCAGTTATCTCGCATAACAACCAGCCACCTTCACTCCTCAAGGATGTACTGGACAAGTTATCTGTTATGCCCAAGAGAATTGAAGAAATCAAACGTTCTGCCGCTCGAGCCGGCGCTATTACTGCTTTAAGCCGGGCCAAAGCATGGCAGGCGGAACTATATCTAGAAGAGCTAGCAACTGGCTGTCTGAGGACGGGTCTCCCTTCGAAGCCAGCGATTTTACCAAATGTGTTAAGGAGATGCGCTCTTTGGCAACCAAGTTGGCCGAAGAAACTGATTTGTCGAAATATCTGCTGGCTTACACAAAGGAGAATGCAAAAGTGAAAGCATCGGCTTATGAGATTGTAGAGCTCATTCCTCCAATACGTAAGCACACTTTTGCTCCTGACGTTGATCCGTCCGATCTTATAGATGATGAAGCTGAATTCCAAGCTTTAACCAGCATCAACTGGACCTCATCTGACTTCCAGACAATGGAGGGAGCAGAAGAAGAACCGGCGCAGGATGACCCAGAAGCTTCAACTCGCCAAAACTAGGATAACTGATCCCCAGGGCGGCTCTCCAACCGCAGCACAGGGTGTCTCGTTTGAAAAACTCTTAATCATTTGGGCTTGAAAAGCCGTGTAATAGGCTTAGTGAAAACAATGATCTTCCATGCCATCGTGCATGTTTTAAGCTTCAAACTGCTGATGCATTTTTCTATGTGCCTTTGATAAACTTGCAAGGAATATTATACCACTTTGCAATGTTCCTACACACATAATAATCAACATATGCCCTGGCAGCTTACACCAGGGCGGGTCATAATACCCACCAAAATATTACCTGGCAACTTTGAAGTCTATAACCAGGGCGGGTCATCAAACCTCGCATATTCATTTAACAAGTAAAAACATACATGTGAAATTGGTTCATACTGCCGGCTTACATTGCCATATCCAGTAAGGGTAACGGCCCAAAGACTTATAGCGCATAACTGCAATTGTGCAATCAAAATATACTGGCGACTTAACGTCCAAAGCCAGGACGGGTTATCAAAAATCCAAATATGCTCAAATATGAGTCATAAAGATTAAGGCTACGTGGCCTGAAGTGTTTTAAACCATATGTTAATATGGAACAAGGGTATGAACCCAAACAATGTTCAGAAAATAACAAATCAGAAAAAACAAGGCTTTCATAGGCCGCCAAGCCGAAATTTCAAGTGCTTTCATGGGCAGCACAGCCACTAAGTTAATCCTTCATTCAAACCTGTAAGCCGGCCCTCACATGACCAACCGCCATTTTAACCTCAACAAGTTCAGGGTCTTTTACAAGATTGACTGTTGAGAGTACGGCGGGTCATTCCAGGATTACCTGGGCGGAGTGACAAGGACATATAGGCAGGATAACCCGGCATTTGGTGTTTACACCTGGCATACAAGCCGATCAAGAGGGTAAATAAAGCTATGTTCATTGAACAAGAAGCCCCCAAATGACGTATAATGAGCCATCAAGGCAAGATACATATGTCTGAACTGCGCACTACAGCAAGTTCTCTTTGGCAACCTTTAACTTGGGCAGGAAACCACCAAGTAATTTGCAACAAGGCGTATAAGCCCGTTCAAAAAGGATAGTCGTAGCTATGCTCAATGAGCAGGAAGCCCCCATGTAATTTGTAACAAGGCGTGTAAGCCAGATCAAGAGGGTAGTCACAGCTATGCTTAGTGAGCAGGAAGCCCCCAAGTGATCTTATGAACTTGACGATAAAGACTCAGATACTTAGAAATGAAACGACAGAGGCCCTAAATTATCAGGGATGCCGGCTTTATTACATTGATCATAATATATACATTGATGAAAGTATGTACAACACAAGAGCTAGTGGCTCAATTGTAATAAGGCCGAAGATGAGCAATGTTCCAAGGCCGGCGGGTCTCCTCCTCCGATGTGCGTGAGTCCTTGTGGTCTCGAATATCAATGAGGTAATATGACCCGTTGTTCAGGTTTTTGCTGACCACAAAAGGCCCTTCCCAAGGTGGGGATAATTTATGCATATCTGTTTGATCCTGGATGAGCCGGAGTACCAAGTCACCTTCTTGAAAGGTCCAGGTTTTAACCCGATGACTATGATAACAACGCAGATCTTGCTGATAAATCGCCGAACGAGCTGCCACAAGGTCACGCTCCTCATCTAGGAGGTCAAGATCATCCTGACGTGATGTTTCATTATCAGCTTCAACATAAGCCGCCACCCGGGGCGAGTCATGACGGATGTCACTGGGAAGAACCGCCTCTGCTCCGTAAACCATGAAGAAAGGTGTATAACCCGTGGATCTGTTGGGGGTAGTATTGATACTCCAAAGCACTGAGGGTAACTCCTCAACCCAACAACCCGGCATCCTCTGCAAAGGGACCATAAGCCGGGGCTTTATGCCTCTCAAGATTTCTTGATTGGCCCTTTCAGCTTGACCATTGGACTGAGGGTGAGCCACTGATGAAACGTTAAGACGAATATGCTCTCATTGACAGAATTCTTTCATAGCACCCTTGGACAGATTAGTACCATTATTAGTTATGATGCTATGAGGATAGCCAAAATGGAAAATCACCTTTTTAATGAATTGAACCGCCGTTGCCACATCACACTCGCTGACCGGCTCTGCCTCAACCCACTTTGTAAACTTGTCAACTGCCACCAAAAGGTGGCTTTTTTTGTCCTTGGATCGCTTGAAAGGTCCAACCATATCCAGCCCCCAGACTGCAAACAGCCAAGTGATTGGAATCATTCTCAATTCTTGAGCCGGCACATGAGCTCGTCTGGAAAATATCTGACAGCCATCGCACTTGCTAACCAGATCTTCTGCATCAGCATGAGCCGTCAACCAATAAAACCCATGACGAAAAGCCTTAGCCACAAGAGACTTAGAGCCGGCATGATGGCCACAATCTCCTTCATGAATTTCTCTTAGAATCTCACGGCCCTCCTCAGGAGAAATGCAGCGCTGAAACACCCCCGTGACACTGCATCAGTGTAACTCGCCATTGACAATGGTCATTGACTTAGTCTGCTGGGTTATTTGCCTGGCCAAAGTTTCATCCTCAGGTAACTCACCCCGGGTCATATAAGCCAAATACGGAACTGTCCAATCCGGAATAGCATGAAGACCCGCTACCAACTGTGCCTCCGGGTCAGGGATAGTAAGATCCTCCTCCGTAGGCAATTTAACTGAAGGATTATTCAGGATATCAAGAAAGACATTAGGGGGTACCGGCTTACACTGAGACCCCAGCCGGCTTAAAACATTAGCCGCCTCATTTTTCCTGTGATCAACATGTTCCACTTGATAACCCTTGAAATGACCAGCAATAGCATCTACCGCCCGGTGATAAGCCGCCATGAGTGGGTCTTTGTAATCCCAAGTTCCTGAGACTTGCTGAGCCACCAGATCTGAATCGCCAAAACACCTCACCTGACTTAAATTCATCTCTTTGGCCATTCGAAGACCATGGAGTAAGGCCTCATATTCAGCTGCATTGTTAGTGCAAGGAAACATCAGCCTTAAGACATAACAAAACTTATCACCTCGTGGGGAAGTCAAGATAATTCCAGCCCCCGAGCCTTCCAACTGTCTGGATCCATCAAAATGAATAGTCCAATACGTATTATTAGGCTTCTCCTCAGGCATCTGCAACTCCGTCCAGTCATTGATGAAATCCACAAGTGCCTAAGACTTGATGGCTGTCTGAGGCATATACTTCAAACCATGAGGTCCCAGCTAAATGGCCCACTTGGCCACCCGGCCTGTAGCCTCTCTGTTTTGAATAATATCCCCTAAAGGAGCAGAACTGACCACAGTAATAGGGAGGCCCTGGAAATAATGCTTCAACTTGCGACTGGCCATGAACACCCCACAGACTAACTTCTGCCAGTGTGGATACCGCTGTTTGGACTCGATTAATACTTCACTGACATAGTAAGCCGACCTTTGAACCGGATATTCCTTGCCTGCTTCCTTCCTCTCCACAACAACCGCTACGCTGATGGCTCTGCAGTTAGTAGCCACATACAAGAGCAAGGGCTCCTTCTCAACAGGAGCTGCAAGAACCGGCGGCTCAGTCAACTGTGTTTTCAGCGCCTCAAACGCCTGATTGGCAGCATCACTCCATACAAAATGATCTGTTTTCTTCATCATCTGATACAAAGGAATAGCTTTCTCCCCCATGTGGCTTACGAATCGGCTTAAAGCCGCGATACGACCCGCCAAACGCTGGACATCGTTAATATTTGCTGGCTTAGCCAAAGAAGTGATAGCCTTGATTTTCTCCAGCTTAGCTTCAATACCTCTCTCAAAGACCAGAAAACCCAACTGCTTGCCTGCTGGCACACCAAAAACACATTTGGCCGGGTTAAGCATCATCTTGTAAATCCGGAGGTTATCAAAGGTCTCCTTTAAATTGTCTAACCAGGTCTCCTTTTTCCTTGATTTCACAACGATATCGTCCACATAAGCATGAATGTTGCGTCCAATCTGGCTGTGGAGGCAATTCTGAACACAGCGCTGATAAGTCGCCTGGGCACTCTTGAGCCCAAAAGGCATAGAAACGTAGCAGAAAGCTCCAAAGGGAGTGATGAAAGATGTCTTCTCCTGGTCCTTAACAGCCATCTTGATCTGATGATAACCAGAATAAGCATCCAAAAAACTCAAACGCTCACAACCCGCCGTAGCATCAATGATCTGATCAATACGAGGGAGAGCAAAAGGATCAGCTGGACAGGCCTTGTTAAGGTCTGTGTAATCCACACACATACGCCAAGTGCCGTTTTTCTTAAGCACCAGCACCGGGTTAGCCAACCATTCAGGATGAAAAACTTCAATGATAAACCCGGCAGCCAAGAGCCGGGCTACCTCTTCACCAATGGCCTTGCACCTTTCTTCATTAAAACGACGAAGGAATTGCTTGACTGGTTTAAACTCTGGATCAATATTGAGAGTGTGCTCAGCGATTTCCCTCGGTACACCCGGCATGTCTGAAGGCTTCCATGCAAAGATGTCCTGGTTCTCACGGATGAACTCGATGAGCGCGCTTTCCTATTTCGGATCCATGTTGGCACTGATAACGAACTGCTGAGATGAGTCGCCAGGGATTAAATCAACCTGCTTTGTGTCATCTACTGATTTAAACTTCAACAAAGGGTCATGCTCTGTAGTCGGCTTCTTCAACGGGGTCATATCAGCTGGGACAACATTATCCTTGTAGAACTTCAACTCCTCTGTTGCACAAACAGACTCAGCATAGGCAACATCGCCCTCCTCGCACTCCAAAACTATCTTCCTATCACCATGCACCGTGATGGTACCCTTACGACCTAGCATTTTAAGCTGCAGATAAACATAACAAGGCCGTGCCATAAATTTGGCATAAGCCTGTCGTCCAAATAAGGCGTGATAAGGGCTCTTGATCTTGACCACCTCAAAAGTCAATGTTTTGGCCCTGTAGTCATGCTCATTGCCAAAAGCCACTACCAAGGCTATCTTACCCACCGGATATGCCGATTTACCAGGCACCACCCCATGAAAAACAGTAGAAGACGGCTTAAGATCTTTGTCAGTCAAATTCATACGGCGAAAAGTATCATAATATAGGATATTGATACTGTTGCCCCCGTCCATAAGCACCTTCGTGAACTTGTATCCTCCAACTTGAGGAGCGACCACCAGAGCTAGCTGACCCGGGTTGTCAACCCGGGGCAGGTGATCCTCACGGCTCCATAGAATGGGCTACTCTGACCATCGCAAGTATCGAGGGACTGCCGGTTCAACCGTGCTCACCGCCCGTTTATGAATCTTCTGGTCTCATTTGCATAAACTCATGGTAAAAACATGATACTGGCCACTATTCAGCTGCTTTGGATTACTCTGATAACCGGACTACTGCTGCTGATTACCCTGATTGGGCTGCTGATTAAAACAGGCTTGATTGCCTTGGCCTTGAAAGCCAGAGTTTGAGCCGCCACCTCCAAAGCGGGCCCGTGAGAGCCGAATCCTGACCTGCCATGCGGGCCATGATTGTCCTAATAAAAACTGGAATTTCTATACTCCTTCATGATGAAGCAATCTTTCCATAGATGAGTGGCCGGCTTATCTTGAGAACCGTGCTATGGGCAAGGCTGATTCATTATCGCCTCAAGGTTGAATTTTGGCCCGCCAAACCAGGGCACTGATGATTTCCCCTTACGACGCTGATTGTTACCCTGCGTGTTGGTATTGGCCACAAAGTCTGAACCGCCGTCGGTTTGCTTGCGCTTACCGTTGTTACCTTGACTCGCCGTATTGTGCTGTTGTCCCTTTGTATTACCATCCTTCTTCCCCTTGCCAATCTTCTCTTCATCAGACTCAGGGTCTTTAGTATTATCAAAATCGGCGTATTTAATGAGAGCCGCCATGAGCTCTCCCATATCATTGCAGTGGCGCTTAAGCCGCCCCAGCTTCTGTTTGAGGGGAAGGAAACGGCAATTTTTCTCGAAAATCAGGACGGCTGAACCGGCGTTGATGTTTTCCGATGAATGGATAATGGCCGAGATCAGGCGTACCCAATGGGCAGTTGACTCGTCCTCCCTCTGGATGTAAGTGTCTAAATCAAGAATCGACGTAGGCTGCTTGCATGTGTCTTTAAAATTCTGAATAAAGCGTGTGTTCAATTCCACCCATGATCTGATGGAGTTAGGGGGCAATCCCTTTAGCCAGGTGCGAGCCGGCCCATCCAACATCATGGTGAAATACTTAGCGCACACAGTGTCATTGACGTCCAACATTTCCATGGCCAGCTCATAGCTCTCAATCCAAGCCTCCGGGGGTTGATCCGCTGTGTAATTGGGCACCTTGCGGGGCCCTTAAAATCTTTGGGCAAGCACTCATTACGCAAAGCCGGTACTAAACACGGCACACCCATGGTCCTCAAAATCGTCCCAGCTTCTACAGACACCGACGGATTACGCTGAGGTTGCTGATGAGCCGCTAACTGAGCTGCTAACTCAGCCTCCCAACGTGTCCTCGCCTGATCCACCAGAGCCTGAGCATCGTTATCAGCACGTGGCGGGTCATGCCCACGGGGCTGGTTACGGTGTCGTTCACTGCTTGAAACCGCCGGTGACTCAATACGCCAGCTGTAACTCCGACTATGGCGTGGAGTTGAATGAATCCGCTCACGGCTGTACGAATAAGCCGCCTGCAGAGCTACCGCCGGCTGAAGAAGCTCCACAGCCTTCCGGGCTTCAACCGCCGTGGGAGACTCACCTTGCACTGGGAGAGCCGCCAGCCACGATGCCGCAGCAATCATGTTATCCAGAGGGTTAGAAAAATGAGCCGGTGGTGTTGGCATCCGCTGAGGCGGGGTCAAATTCAAACGAGGCGGATCCGCAACACGTGGCTGAACTGTCGCCCCTGCGGCAGGCGCTTCAACAGCCTAGTTTACCTCAGGCGGGTTACTTGGTCCTGCCCCAGGGGTGTTGAAAAGATTCCTTGCGTCATAGTCCGGAGGTAGACGACTCTGGTACCTCCTGCAAAAAATGGCGTTTGATGCAATCTGATCCAAGCTTAACCAAAAAGTTTCTGCTTGAATCCGTTGCGACTCTGCCTCCAAGGTGGCTCGCTCTATTGCCATCCTAGCGTTCTCAGCGTTAAGTTCCTCCTTGGCCTGAGCTATCTCATCTCGTAGTTTCGCGACATCTAGCTTATGCTGCGCTTGAGTCGCGGTTGTTACCTCTGCAGCTAATAAAGTTGCCAAGGCATCCAAGAGATCGGACAAACTTGAGCCAGCGGGCGCGTAGAACCGCTCGCTCTGGCCGTCGCCTCGGCCGTTGAACCGGAAGTCATAGCCGTAGCAGTCGATGAATTGAGAACCGGTTGTGTGCCGGCCATGAAGATCGCAACTCTGTTTGGCGGCTCATAGGGGTCCGGAATACTGTCGCCATCGGAACAGCCCCCAAGCCCGCCGTCTTGCAGTTGATACATTGAATTGGTCTCGCCAGTTGAGGACTCATCATCAGAGTAGATGGCTGTCTCTCCACCCGACACAGATCTTTCCTCAAGATCCGCTCCGTGAGTAAAACCAACAAAATCACGCTTCACAGCGGTTTGAACTTTGGCGGGTTGCACACGCCGAGCTGTCTCGATGATGTCAGTGCAGGTATCCGGCTCAGGCTCCGACTCACAGATCTTGCCGATGAAGACGTGGATTCCTCCGAAGGGGACCCGGTACCCGTATTCGATTGAATCGGCCTCAGGGACCCAGCCTGCGTTGTCGATGTAGATTTTGCGGCGGCGACTCTTGGTCATCCGGCCCACGGCGTATCCCTTGATCCCTAAAAAGCTACCCTTCAAGAAGTCGAAACCACCGTGCTCTGGCCCCACGGTGGGCACCAACTATCGTGGACTTAACACGGCAGATGTCCTAGCAAAAGAACTTAGGTGAGGAGCCATCGCAACTAGGTTAGCTTGAAGGGGTTGAACGGGACAAAGGACACAAAGATTTTACCCAGGTTCGGCACCTCTCAATGAGGTAAAAGCCTACTCCTGCTTTCAATTGTATTGCTTGGGTTTCGATTACCAGGGAGCGAACACGCTTGACCTAGTTCTCGATTGCTTGTTTCTTGAGTTAACCCGCCGCCGGGTCACCCCTTTATATACAGGTTGATGCCCGGCGGCTTACAAAGTCTCGGCCGGCTCACACAAACGTGACCGGCTTGGTTTCTAACTAAGCTTGCCTTACAAAACAAGTTAATATATGGTGGCTCACCCCCTGGGGCCTCAAGTCGCCTTCGGGTCTTGGTCCTTCAATAGGCTTGCTCTATGAACCGCCATCTTCATGTATTCTTGGACCTTATCGGGCCTCTTCGTCTTTAAGTCGCCAATGGCATGACCCGGCCCCTCCTGGGCGGGTCATACCTAGTAGTTATATCCCCAACACTTTGGATTGGATTGATGTCCCCCAGCAGACTAACAAGTATGAGTTCCACTTTCTCTCTATCACTTCTGCTTAATTGTAGTTGTACGTAAGCTGCAACGTCTTTTATTCTTTGGCTTTCTTTTGTTTTAACACTGTTCTTTTTTTGTTTGATGACAGTATCGACTGCGGATTCTTCATGGTTATGAATGTTAATTCGTTTCATGAAGGGGTTCTTGCAAACTATTCCCATGATAATATCTTGGATATCAGGAAGACATGGTTGTACTCAATTGCATCTTCTAACTTGTTAGACACAGACTTCCATGGTCTGTTTGGCTACCACACATGTAAGTCTTGAAACTTGGACTGCTTACTTGGACAACATCTTTTATTCTACAAGAACTTCATTCTTCTTTTTATTTTGCTTGTGTATTTTGTTTCAGTATTTTTTTCCTATCATTGCTTACTTGGACATCACCATTTTTTCTACTTGAACTTCAGAGATGATACCTTTTTATGCTTTTGTTAGCTGTAGTTGAATGTTTTCCATTTCATCAGTTTATCTTGAACTGTGCCTTGGGTTGTGCCTGAACTTCATTAGTTTTTAAATACAACACATTTTTTAAGGTGAACTTGAGTAGTAATCATGTCATCTATATTTTTTGGACTGTACATTGTGTTGTACCTGAACTTCAGTTATATTTAATGGTCTTTTTGTTCTTTTTTTGACAGTGGAGCCATTGGACTTGACCGATTACCACTACTCATTCCTCGGGTCATAGGAATACCAGCCTAGGGAGGAATCGATGGGTACAACTCCGAGAGAAGATGATAGCTCTTGAACCCTTATTCCTTCCAAGTTGGGGAAGCAGGCTGTCGGTATTTGTGCTACTCCAAATACCCCTTGCTCCAGGAAGGTTGGTGCAGTCGAAGCAGAGGTGATTTCGTCGGATGATGATTTTGAGAAGATTGCTTAACCGAAGAAGGGTAAATTTGCTGCTGGTACTATTGTCGGGAGAGGTGGGAAGAATGTTGTCATCACCAGGAGGAATCCGGCAGTTGAGTCTGGCAACATAACTTCCTCGAAGAGAGCAGCAAGATTGCCTATGAAGTGGCATTCTGCTGTCTCTCCCCTAAATAAATATAGTTACCCTCATCTATCCGAGGCCCGGAGGTTGAAACAGTATGTGCTTAGTGAAGATGGTCTGAAGAAGTATTCTGAGTGAGTATTTCTTCTTATGTTTTTTGCTACCAGACATGCTACTTTTTGTGAACATCTGATGTTATAGTATCTGAACTTCTATTCATTCTCCATGTCTTGGAGTTGCCCTTCTAATATTTTTCACATCCTTTAAATCTACAGCACAAGCTACTGCATGTTTACCGTCCCTGGGAATGTGATTGACCTCACAGGACGTATCCTTTATAGTCTTTTCGGTGAAGGGCAGCAGATGGAAGGAGACGTAATGGATTTTCTCATAAACTTGTGGAAGGACAAGCCGGAGACCTCTGAGATCTTCTCTTGTGCTGACAGGGTTGTACTGAGTCCCTACTTCATACTGGTTTTTGTTCTTTTAAGCCTATCTCCCTTTTTTGCTCTAGTTTTGGTGTAGTGGCATTGGGAGGTGTTTTAATTTTGTCGTGATTATTTCATGTTCTTAATCTTTTTTGTTTATGGTCTGTTTTGTGAATGCAGTACCGCCTGGAGTATGATTTTTTCGGTGCATCAGTTCTAAAATTCGATGCAAAAAAATCGGCTAAACTCCTCCCATTGTTTGTTCGCAAGGAAGAAGACCTGCTTAACGCAAAGCTGGTTAGGTTTTCATAACTCTTGCTTTTATTTATTTTATGTACATCCTTTTGGTGAGTTTGTCGAGAAGTTTTTGTTCATCTCGGTTGTTCAATACTTATGCTTTATAGTTTGTGTTCACCATTTTTTTCAATCTTGGCAGCTTTTTTTGATACTTTTCAAGCCAATTGACAAAATAGTGCACTACAGTGTGTATGTGATGAATAGATATCGTGGGAGCATTGACATCCTTGATTCACTTCCTTACTCTAATAAGTGAATTTCACGAACAAGTTTCCACGGAGACTGCCAAAATATCATGAGTGTTTCTTAGCCTGAACCTCCCGTCATATTCTCTTTTTGACATGAACTTTATTCTGCCTTCTGTTGACAAAATATCTTTTTGTCTTTGTTTTGGTAGTACTGCTTGATCTGACTATCATTTGGTAGTTGAACTTCTGGTATCGTTTAGCTGGATTTTATTCAAGTGCCGCTTTATGTATGTGAACTTAACTATTTTGGTTAAGATGTTTTTGATTTCATCTTATTTGTCATTTCTGGCAGATCAAGAGATTTGTTGGGTTGCTGGAGGAGATGTACGGAAAGGCTGCGTACAAAGCGAGCAAGCAGCCAAACTGGGTGAATATTGCAAAGAGGCCGACTTTTATTGATGTTCCAAAGCAAGTGAATAGTGATTGTGGTTTCTTCTTCGTGAAATTCTGCTTTACATATGATGGCGATGAGCTTGTTGAAGATTTTGGTGATGTGGAAGTTTGTTTTGTCCTTCTTCTTGTCTCATCATCCTTTCATGTTTCTTGTGTCTTTTTGCCGAGACGCTCCTGCTGTGGTTTTCGTTATCCTTTGCTATTTTTTTATTCTTCATTCTTTTTTGTTTGCAGGCTGCTGTAGATGACTGGAAGGCCGAGTTCATGCACAATCTAGTCTTTAGCGAGAAGAATGAAATTGTGCGTGGAGAGCTTCCTGCCGAGATCCAGTCCTTGGGCCCGTGAATTCTGCTTGTAGAAACATTGGTTTTAGTGTAGATTTGATTTCGTAAAGATTTAGGTTTGATAATGATTGGAACGATTTCGTAAAGATTTGGTTGTAAGAATGGTTTAGTAATTTGTGCATCTATAGCTGCGGCACTGTTATTTATGTTATTGAGTACAAATGTATCTGGTATGAAGAATGATTGTCTTGTGAATTTCAATGTATTGCATCGTTTTTAGTATTCCAGTGTTGTATGTTTTTTCCCCAACATATGTACTTGAACTTTTGTCTGGGTTATGGTTGAACTGCTAGTTTTTTTGACTGCTGGTTTTTTGTGGACAGTGTTTTTTTGCCCATAAATCCAGTGTTGTTTAATTTTTGGCCCCGACATATGATATTGACTTGAACTTCTGCTTGAGATCTGGCTGGGCTGTTGGTTTCAGATGGAGAGAATTTTTGTGTTGTATAATGTATTATTATTTTTCAACTCAACCAAGATGTAGCCTTTTGCCTAGAATCTATATGTGCTTTTTGTGATTTTTTAACTGCGAGTAGTTTTCAACTAGAACTTCGTGTAAAAATATTCTCATACACTCCTTTACGTTTCTTTATCTTTTGTCGGCATTCTACGTGAACTTCCACTTGTATCCAAACAGAAACTTCATATCTGAATGCGTCGTCTTAGGCTTACTACCTTAGTTTATACGGCAATACTTATTTGTCAAGCATATTTTTTTCTACAACGATTAATATACCAGAACTTCTTCTGTAAGCTGACTTGAACTTCATACTGTATATTTTCATTTTATTGCTGCTTGCTCTTTTATGGAATACAGCACCAGCACCTCCTCTCATAATATACCAGAACTTCTACTGTAAGCTTACTTGAACTTCATAATGTATATTTTCATTTTATTCCTACCTGCACTTTTATGGAATACATCATCAGCACAGCACCTCCTCTCATAATATACCAGAACTTCTACAGTAAGATTACTTGAACTTCACAATGTATATTTCATTTTATTCTTGCTTGCTCTTTCATGCAATACATCACCAGCACCTGCTCTCATAATATACCAGGACTTCTACAGTAAGCTTACTTGAACTTCTACTGTATAATTTCTTTGAAACTTGATCAATAGAAGTTTAAGTAAGCTTCTCCTAAAATACTGTTCAATAGTGGAATAACATTCTGCACACTGACATGACATAAGTTTGCTTTGTTTAATCGACCTAGTCTAATTGTTCATCAGCCTTGTGCTCCTCCTAGGCTTTGCTTGTAGTGGTTTTTGTTTGACATGAACCTCTTCCTCTTCCTCTTCCTTTTCGTCTTCATCTTCCTCTTCCTCTTTGTCTTCCTCTTCGTCTTCCTCTTCGTCTTCCTCTTCTTCGATGATGTCTTCATCTTCGTCTTCCTCATCCTCCTCTTCATCTTCCACCACTTTCTTGTTGCTGGCTCTAGGTTTTGATTTCTGTTTCTTTTCTGGCTTTTGGCTTGTCTTTTCAGCATCTGCGCGCTTCGGACATGTTCATGCATTGTGTGGAGCATATTCCTTGCATATGCTGCAAAGCCTGCTGCTAGCTTTGTCTGGGTGTGGTCCCTTGTTTTGTTTTAGAACTTTGGGTTGCTGTTTTTTGAACTTTGGGTTGCTTGACCTCCTCAGCATCGTTTCTTTCTAAGAGTGTTGGACAAGTGAGTTTGTTGTGTCCTGCAACCTTTTTCCACACACTACATTGCCTGTGTCCAAGTGGCACTCCATTCTCATCCAGCACGACGACTCTATCTGCAGATGGTGCCTTTATTTGAGCTCTCTGGTCTATTTTCTTTGCTGCAAAAAGTTTCTTCATTCCCTTTGTTTCAGAGTATAGCGGCAGTTTTATCGTCTCTTTCTGCTGCTGCTGCATTAATTGGTCAACATCCTGCTTGCATCGGTTGGCTTGAGCAGCGGTCTGGAGCATTTCAGCTTCATAATAATGAAGGTCATCTTCAATTTCAGCATCCTCTTCAGCCATCCTTTCGTCAGCATCCGCTTGATTTGCTGAATGTATTGCATAAAGTTCTTCCACGAGCCTCTTGAGAACATAGAAGGCTCTGTCATATTGCTGGTCACATCTCATTGCTTTCTTGTTAACGGTCAAATTTAGCTGCAGCAGGATGTCTTGCTTCGATAGTCTTGAGCTGCCATACGATGCAGTTGTGTTGCAGTCCCTTGTATCAAATGTTGGTTGTGATTTTGCAGTCTTTGTGTACCGTTTGAGGATATACTTGTCTAGAAATTTGTCAGGCTTCAGGTACTCCAGTATGTTCATTATGTGAAGGCAGAACAGACCTGCATTTTGTGATGAATGCAGAATACATAGTTTGTGAGCCAGCAATGAGTTTCATATATTGATACGATACTACTAGTTTAGCTATTTAATGAGTTTGTTTTTCCGCTCACATGTGTGTGTCCAAAGCTTGCATTCGCACTCATATATTTCATTCTCTGGGTCAGCTACAACCTGGAATTCATGCTTTGACCAGGCAAATCTTTCTTCATCATCATGGCCAGCCTTGTTGTGGTAGTACACAAGGTACTTAGTGGGCTCTGCTGTAGGCTTTGCGTGAAATAGTGTGGCTTTTCTCATCCTAGTCCTCATCTCGCTGTACACGGCTCTTGTGTACTTGATAGCCATGTCTTCCTCGTAGCCGTAAGTTGTTTTTGTCACAGGATTGCTCTGCACATGTCAAAAAATAAGATATTAGTCGAGCAGAGTCATGGGTTTCATTTTTTAAATACCAGGTGCACATGTTCAAGGAAGTCATAATATGGGGGTGTTTTTTTTGTCTTAATACCATGCTGGCCATTGTTTGCTCGTTCTCCTTCTGCATCCGAGTTTGTATGCAAGCATTTACCCGCCTAGCAAACTTGTGTAGGTTCTGGGTCCCCTTGACAAACCCTCTCTTGAGCACGTGATTCATGCTCTCGCTTCATTGTGTAGAAGTCATTCTAGCACGGAAAATGTTCTTGTAATATGCTGATATCCACAGTTTCCTATCACTCCACAGATGCATCATCATCTGGTCGATCTGCAGGTTGTACTTTGGCACGAGTGCAGCCCAGGCAGCTTTAAACTCCGTTGGCATTAGCGGCCAGTTTAAGATAGCTGTGAACTCCTCCTTGAATGTTTTATTATACTTTTTGTACAGCAACGCGAGGTATTCCTTGAACTTCTTCAGGATGTGCCAACGACATAGCTTGTGGACGGTATTTGGGAATGATTGTGGTATTGCTTTCGCCATTGACGGGCACTGGCCTGCATGAATTAAAAAAAATAAACTTGGTTCTTGCACTGATGGTGAACTTATGTGATACAAGTACTTGAACTTCACAGGCAGCAGTAGGACTACCTAGTAATGTCACACAAAATTTTCTTTTACAGCAGTGTTTGTTGAACTTCTGTGATACCAGTGATTGAACTTCACATACATAACTATATTTTTCTGAACATGTTACATATATTTTTTCTTACAACAGTGTCCTTGAACTTCTATGATTCCTGTATTTGAACTTCACATCCAGAACTATATTTTTCTAAACATGTGACATATAATTTTGCTTCTTGTACTGTTTGTTGGACTTTTGTGCTAACAGTGGTTGAACTGCTTGGTTTACATTATTTTCAGTTAAAACCAGTGTACCCAATATAGACCCAGAGACTGAAAAGATGATGAAACTTGTAGAGTTTTTTTTTTTTGAACTTACCTGTTAGAATGCAAGTTGGGTGTTTGTTGTTCATGCACCGTACAAATGTATCGAACAGCCACTTGAATGACTTTGCATCTTCGTCTCTGATCAGGGCAACAGCAAATATCGTTGACTGCAAATGATGGTTTGTTCCAGCAAACACTCCCAGAGGCATATGAAATATGTTAGTCTTGTAAGTTGTGTCGAATGTTACGCAATCGCCAAAGTCTTGATATGCTCCTCGGCAGCTTGCATTGGACCATAAAATGTTTTTAATTGATTTGTCGATGTCTGCTTGTATGTCATAGAAAAATTCATCATTGATTGCCTTCATGTCTTTAAAGAAAGATACAAGTTTCAATACATCATCCAAATCATCTTTCCTTGCATTCATGGCTTTCCTGCAAATTATATGAAAACATGCATTTGTTATTTTTGCTAGCAAAGGGTGGTGACTTAGGATGCTATGTACATTGCAGTATGTGAATTTTTGAATACTTACTGGTTTAGTAGATCTCGTTCGGTCATGCTTAGGAAGTAGCTTCCATCTTAATTTTCGGATAGCATGGACATGATTGTTGTATGTTTGACATCATGGTACAGCAGGAGCTTTAAGTACTCCAAAATAGTCGGGTCATAATTCTTGTGTGAGTGCAAGAATACCAGCATGATCAGTTTGCATGAGGTGGTGATTATGATTGTACTCAATGTCCACTACCACACATGTGTTATCCTCCTGCACCTTCACCCTCATTCTTGCATTGTAGCCTGTCCTCTGTGATGTTTTGTTTCGCTTCCTGTCAGCCTCTAAAACAGAAGTTGTGTGTTTCCCTTGGAACGCGCAAACAAAATACTTGTGATTGTCATTCCCTCCTGTCTTCCCAATTCCAAAACCAGCGTATCTGTTGAAAAATCCCCTTGCTTTCTCTACATTCTGGAATCGCATCTTTAGTCTTGGTATTAGATAATCTGGGAGATCTGGCATCTGCAGAAAAAGAAAAAATAATCCAAACGACACGTTAAAATGCAGTTTATAAATTTGTTATCCTGGAGGGAGCAGAAAAATTGCAGATCATACAAGATGCATATATAAATACTTAAATTTTGTTCACTTACGTGCGTGTATGATCGCAACTCCACCGGAGTCTACTGCTGGCCCTCTGGGATGGGGCACGGCGCAGTTATCATAGCAGGATGCAGGAGTGGATCAAGAGGAGGAAGGAGGGCTGAAGATGGCCTCTCTCTTGTTTGCGTCCTTTTTGCTTGTGGTGGTTGTGGAGGTATTGCGATCCTGGTTTTAGTTTGCTCTTTTGTTCTGTGAAGCAATCCATCTACCTTATGTCCCATACAATCCTGAGTTGTAGCAGCAGCAGCATCATCCAACGGCGGTAGTGTGCAGAGCACTCTTATCCGTGTGTGTGTTCCTGTTGGATTTGTCCTGGGATCCGGTTTAGTTGCTGCCCTTTGGCATTGACGAGCCACACCAGGATAACCTCTAGAGTTACACGCAGGACTTGAGCTAACACCCTCCTCCATCGGTGTGCTTGGAAGTCTGCTGGTGGATACAAAGAATCCGCGGGGGATTTCCGGCGTCTCCCAATTAGGTGGAGGCGCAAAGTGGTGCGGATAGGGCTGTGACCCAGCATCTTGGAACTCTGCATGTGTTTCAGGTGTCATCCAATTTTGGTGTGGGGCGGGTTGGTAATGCTGTTGGTGTGTTTGAGGTGTGACCCATTGAGGGGGTGGCACAATGCGTACAGGCTTAGGGTTGTGTACTTGCTGCTGGGAACTTCTAAGCTTCTTTCTGCGTCTCTCATCCTGCTAGCATAAAAAAAAGAATGTGTTAGCACACAAGTTACATCTACCTATACTAGTGTAACTAAACTGAGCGTTATTCACAGCCTGAACTTCTCATATAAAAGTGTTGTTCATGTACATATTTTTCCCTAGGACAGGCATCACACTCTGAACTGAGCTGAGCATCTGCCAATACTTGTGTACCTGAAGTGAGCACTCTTCACAGAATGAACCTCACATTCTGAATTCTACACTATTTGATTTTTTCTGTACCTGAACTGAGCACTCTCCACAGATTGAACTTCTTGTTTACAAAGTGGAAATACTATCTACAGTTAAAACCCTGACCTTCATGATTTTGAATGGTCGAACTTATTAGTGCACACCAACCTGACCTTCATGTGATCACATGTTTGTTTTATTTTCCATTTTTTTGCACACAACCAGATACATACCAACCTGAACTCTAGCAGACTTACTAGTTGAACTTCACATGGTTTTTTACATATGAATGCAGACAGATTTTTTAATGTTTGCAGCCTGGACTGAGGCTCACACTCTACCAGAACTTCACATGGCTGAAAGAAAATAACAGACAGCAGGAAGTTCAACCATACATTGGATAGAAGTTCGGCCAACCTTTTTCCAGCAGTAGATAGGCCACCTTGAGAGCAATTCGTCGGAGAGTTAGGAGAGGAATTCCATGGCAATCCATGTCTTGCAGAGGGCGCGAAGTTCATTTGCATGAAGCAAGAAGGTAAGGTAAGGAAAGATTGAAGGAGTAGGCAAGAAGAGGGAGGAAGTTCGTCTACCGTTGCTAGATTTGAAGGCACCGCCGAGATGCTCCCTTGGCCGTGTCGTTCGCCATAGCTTGCGCCTTGGCCGTCATCAGCTCTGCTAAGACGTCGGGAGGTGAGGATGGAAGGAGGAGGAGGCTTCCGGAAGTCCATGGCGGTTAGTCGCAGAAAGTCCGGTGGCTTCGCCGCCTCCAGGAGACACAGGCTCCCTCGCGCCAGCGTCCGTCGTCGCTCGCACGCCTGCGCCGGCGGTCGGACAGGAGGTGGCGACAGAGGGGGCGGAGCTGGATCTGGTCGGCCAAGAGCTGGAGACGGAGGGGAGGCGCTGGATCCGGCGGAGTTCGGCGGCGAATCACGTGGTGAGGCCGATGATCGAGGGGAGGAGCGGCGAGGAGGGTGTCTGGGGCGGCTCAATCGGGATCGGGACCAGGTGGGATCCTGTCGGGGCGGGCCGGCAGTTCGGGAGGGTTCTGTCGGGCCCTTATAGGGCTGCCGTGATCCAAATAACTATTCTAATCCTGGGATTAGAATGGTGTTGTCCTATATATATATATATATATATATATAGGTGGGGGGAGGGGAGGCAGCCAGGAGGCGCCCCAAAGGGTGGCCGCCGGCACCCTTGGGCTCCTGCCCTATGCCCCCCCCCCTTCCTTGTTTGCACAAGGGGGGAAGGAAAGGGGAGGAGAGGAAGGCAGGGGGAGGCCGACTCCCCCCCCTTCCTTTTCTCCCCCAAGGCCTGTGGCCAGAGGAGGGACACGCCAGCCACTTGTGGGCTGGTGTGCTCCCCTCTTTTGGCCCATATGGCCATTAACCTCCCGGGTCTTCCCGGAACCCCTTTCGGCGATCCGATGATTACCCGGTATACTCCGAAACCTTTCCGATGACCAAATAGCATCATCCTATATATCAATCTTTACCTCCGGACCATTCCAGAGCTCCTCGTCATGTCCCTGATTTCATTCGGGACTCCGAACAACATTCGGTCACCAATTCACATAACTCATATAATACTATATCGTCAAGGAACGTTAAGCGTGCGGACCCTACGGGTTCGAGAATGATGTAAACATGACCGAGACACCTCTCTGATCAATGACCAATAGCGGGACCTGGATGCCCAAATTGGTTCCTACATATTCTATGAAAATCTCTATCGGTCGAAACTTTATGACAACTTTTAGGACCCAGAGTATATCGACCAGAGGGGGTGAATGGGAGATTCAAATTTTCTTTCGAAAGCTTTGAGATCTAGTCCACACACCGCAACGGAATAGAGTTATAGAGAGAAAAGCTCTTAATCAGATTTCCTCATCAGAAGCATATTCATCGAGAAGGACATTTACAATAGGGCGAGCTTGATTGATAATAGGTTTAACTACGATGAGAGTAATGCAACAAGCAAATAAGTGTAACAAAATGAAACAAAACATAACGACCACCGAAGGAAATACAATCTCAGAGTTACACAGTATAGTAAGGATACATATTTATAATGTAGGAATATGAACGAAGATAATAAAATGATTTGTTACTACAATGTAGGATAAATAACACAGATCAGAACAAAAACCAGATACACCAAAGTTACTGAACACGAATGTAAACTACTGAAAGAATTGTAGTAGAATAGATATAACCAGTGGTGCTCGATGGCGACAAGAGATTTGGTAGACCAGTTCACCCTTCTACCAAAGGGCTACGTCTGGTTGGAGGGGTTGTGACTTACCATGGAAGATAAACTCTCTTCACCCTATTCTCCTTCAACACAGAGCTGATCAGACTCAGGTTGATTTCACTCGTGGTAGATCCTTGTCGGCGATCTCCAAACCTTCAGTCGACCTTCGCGAACCACAATCACTCTTGGTTGTTGAAGATCAGGCTCAGTGAAGACAATGACTCTTCATCACTCGAAGCCAAACCTATCCGTCTAGAGAGTGCGCAGCTCTTAAGAGTAACAGGTACAAGAACTCTCACTCAGAACTGCTGTGATGCTAAACCACTATCTAAGTTTGGGCTCTTGGTTTTCTCTCGGTGGATCTTAAACTCAAGTCACTCAGAGAGGGGTTGCTCAAATCAATCTTCTCGGAAATCACAAGTGAAGCAACGAACGGATAACATTGGAGTGGGGTGGCTATTTATAGCCAGAGCCTTCCCAGATGGGAAATGACCAAATTGGACATCGGCCTCAGCCAATAGCCGAATGACACGCTTCCAATGGTCGAATTTGAGCTCAACGGTAACATTCCTTGCTGAGCAAGAAATGCTAACTCCTCGGTCCGAGGCAAATCTCTCGCAGCGAAGAAGATCATAGTCTTTTGCTGGCAAGTATTTACTCGGAGCACAAAGAGATTTCTCTCGCATCTTTCATAGGTTGTAGCTAAGCATCACAGCTGATCTAAGCAATGAGAACCTATACCCCTCTTAATAGTACGGAGGTCCTATGACTCAAAAGTCTGAAAGAAGAAAACTCAACGAATCCTACATCTTCATTTTGTCTTCGACTTCAATCATTGTAGTCAATTTCGTCGGACGACAGTATTGAAACAGAAAGCTTTGCCATCTCAGCAAATCTTTCGAGGGGTCGATTTCTTCACATTAATCTTCTTGACTCTATCTCTTCATCAGATGTAGTTCGTTCTTCTCTGCAGCGCAAATATGGTTCTGTAAAGTTCCTCGAACTCAGCACTGGAGACAGCATTCTCTTCGGTTGTGTATGGACTTTTTCTCTCTGTGTGCACTAGCAAACACATTAGTCCATACATGTTTCTGTCAACAATCTCCAAAACTCAAGGTAGGCAGATACTGCACCAACAATCTCCCCCTTTTTGGACGATTGTTGACAAAACAGATCACATCGAATGATAGATAATGAATGGAATGTCATGTGAAGAATAATGAATTATGAGAGAGGTTTATGAAGATAAGATATTCTCCCCCTTAAGTTATTCTTCTGTTTGGGAAAGCATATTTATCTTCATATGAGTGTCATTGATAAAGATTTCACACTGGAGTTCTTTCAATGCACACGACGGTGTCTAAGGTAGTTCCTGTCACAAAAACTTTGACAAGGGTTAGAAGAGAAACATGGTGAGTTTTGTGACATGGATAAGTCATGAATGTTTTCTCAGAGCACAATTTTGGATCCACATGAGACATAATTTTCCTGCATGTTAGATGTATAATAATATTAACAGGATCAAAAAGATAATTCGTTTCTCAGAGTGGATAGGCTTCGAGCATGCTTTTCCTTGTAATTCGGTGAAGCATATGATAACCGAGAGAAACATGTTGTCAGCCATAGATAGCCTTTATAGGGCATTTGTGCATCGACTGACTATATTTTCCTGCAAGGTTAGATATTGATAGATAGCAACAAGAGCATATCCTCATTAGTTATGAAACACACAATGCTCCAATATAATATCATCATTTGATGATTCTCTGTTCGTCGAGGAGAATAAATGTGTTCCTGTCAGAAGAATAATTGTTTGTGATATCATTCATAGGACAACCATATTTAATGGTACCTACAGACAAATAGCGAAGCAAGTATTATTGCAGGAGGGGGTTATTAACATTACATGACGACCGAAGTTTTAACACCACACGCGATGTGATAAGGTTCTGAAGCAAATTGTTTGAATAGAAACCAAATGAAAGTTCGAAGCAAAACACCCTGCAAACCCCGATAGACTATCACTCGATGTTATCCTCCCCCTTTTTGTTAACAAGTGTCAAAAAGGATAGGGAGTTCACACGAGGAATCACTCAGATGGAGTGTCTTCTGAGTCGGAGTTGAAACCACTTGAAGAACCAGAATCAGAAGAGTGTGGAATGGTCGAGGCAGAAGCAGGAGTTGCAGCCTTGGCTTTGAGGGGCTTTGACGGATTTTCATCTGGCTTGAAAATATGTGTACTTGTTGTGTCTTTGATTTCATCATCGTGGTTGACAAACAGCAGATCCATTGAAATAGAATGATGTGGGAGCTCTAGAGTTTGTCTTCGGACACGCGAGACTGCAAGCAAGTCTAGATAGTCATAGTCTTTGTGGAGGCCCTTCTTGGCTAGATCCTTGTGAGAGTAATGTCTCCTCAGCAAGGTCCAAGATGTCTACCTTGCATCCTTCTCATGCAGAATGATTTGCCTGGTGTGATTGTGAAGCAGATTCAGCTCAGCCATCAATTCCATCTTTTCCTTCCTATCCATCCTGATATGCCTCTCCAAAGTCTGCTGTGTGCGAATGCAAATTTCATACAGCGATGGATTTTCCTCTCGAGGAACTTCAACTTTGGCTTCTTTGACCTTCGGTGCGTTCTCAGATGCTGAGGCATTTGCATCCATGTCAACAGGTTCCTTCCCCTTTTTGTATTCCTTCACTATATGCAGAGAGTCACGGACATGTGGCATGAAAATTTTCGGTGCATATGCCCATAAGAATTTTTCATTTGTAAGCTGCTCATTGGTATACATGATCCAAGGAGCATAGGGCTTGAGCGACTGAGGGCTGTCTGCAGCACATGCCAGATTCCAAATGAATAGGTCAGGAATGTCGAATTTGATTCCCTAAGAAATGGACACCAGAGCATTTCCTATGATGCCTTTGATGGAGTTTGGCCAATTGGTTGGCGTAATGGTATTGCACAAAATGTGGAATAGCACTTTGTTGTCATAGGCCAACTTCTTTGGGTCAACACCAATGCATTCATCACCCACCAAGGTGGGATCCATTAGGAAATGGAGTTAAACTTCTAACACTTCCCAGAAATGCAGTCAGTGTTCTCTGTCATTTTCAAATTTGCATTGAGGCAAATTGATCAGGGCCAGAAAATGATATGCTGAGCATTTGATTCTCTCTCTGCCTGTCATCCATTCGAGCATCCAGGTTGAAGTGTTTTCCATCTGCCCTGTGATGTACAGCGTGAAATAGAATTGAAGGATAATCTCTTTGTTCCATCCATGATTGAAACACATGAAACCCTTCAGAAGAGCATGTTCAATATGGTCAAGGGTGTTGTGGAAGCAAGGCATTTTTTTGAGCTTGGCGAAGTTTAACATCTTGTGATTGAAAATCCTGTGCTTGCCAAACAAAATCCGAGCATAATATATTACCTGCTCCTCTGTCCAGAACCTTCATGACAGAGATGTTCTTTATCCTTCGTAGGGGCTCACCCCAAAGAATGCATGCTTCGCTGAGTGAAGCTGCTCATTGAAAGCTGGGCCATAGGGGCCATACTCAGATGAAAATAGCCAGAAAGATTCCTGAGGATTTTTCCGATGAACTTCTGTGCTAATTTCCATTGGCTGAACACCATCAGCTGCAGATGCATTCTCATCAGATGGTTGTACGGGCATATGAGGCACGATATCCTTCTCTGAAGCAGACGGCATAGGATCATCAGACCATTGATCATTTTTCTTCGCTGGAACTACTTCAGCGTCTTTCTCAGACTCAGGCTCAAGGGCCTTTTCTTTCAATGATTCAGCGATTGGTGCTGGTGGAACAAAAACTTCTTCAGCCTACTGCGGCAACACTGGTGGTGTGACTTGGTGGAACTGAACATGTTGTGCAACTTGTTCATCCTTCTTCTTGTGAGCCATGGGCTCTTCAATCTTCTTTCCTTCCTGTTCTGGCTATGAAGCCAAGGAACCAGGAGTAGGGTCAACCTCCATCGGGACAGGGGCACCAGATGAGGAGACCGTTGGGGCAGTACTTTGGGCAGCAATTTGCTCCCCCTCAACCTTTTCTTCCTCCTCAGTGGGTCTAGAGGGTCTGGCTTGAATATTCTTCGCAGGCGATGAGACTAGCTTCTCCATTTCAATTTCTTCGTCAATCTTTTCCTCGGGAGCTTTTTGCTCGTGCATAGTCATAACTTCATCAGGATTGATAAGATAAATGACCACCACATCTGCTTCTTGTTCGACTAAGGTAGGAGTTACCATAGTCTCAACTTGTTGTTCGGCTGCATCCTCGGTACGAGGGGATGGTGGAATCTGTTGAAGTGGTCCACTTAAGTCAATGGGAGCATCAGCTGAAGCAGATTTGACATGACTGTCTTTGACTTCTTTTGGCTTATTCGCTCTGGCCTGAGCTCTCTGGCATTTTTCCTCTTTCTCCCTGCGTCGAGCAATATTTTCCTGACGCTGAATCTCTTCAATTCTTCGATCATAGAGCTGGGAGACATCCAATTTCATCCTGGAGTGCGCCACTCTGTCTTGTTGTTCCTCATGGTAGTGAGGGCTTTGGTGGTTTCAAGAATGGCCTTGTTCACATCCTTTCTTTTAGCTTCAGACTTGACTTCCCTCCTCATTTTCTCCAGAAGCTTCTTATCTTCGACTACCTGATTTAGTTCTTTAGTGATTTCCTTCAGATCAGTGAAGTGCTTTGCCACCATCTTGGTAATATCTTCAGGCAGACTCAAATCACCCAACTCAGTTGGATTATCATCATAGGAAGCACCTTCAATGATGTCGAATGTCATATCAAAATCATATTCCTCTAAGGAAGCAGGAATAATTTTCTTCACCTTCTTGGAGGAAACAGCAGATTTTTCATCAGTGACCAGCTTTCTCTTGGCAGCTGGGGTAGAAAAACCCGAAGCTTTATCAGAGGGAACTGGTGCAAGCCTTGGTGAAGATCTCATAGGCGGTGATTTCTTAGCAGGTGAAGCAGTGTGATATGGCTTATCGAGCAATGCTCGTTGATCGTACATGGTAATTTCATCACCAGCATTATTATCAGAAGATTCTTCATCGGATGAGGCAGATGCAACCTTTCTGGACTTGCTCATAATAGACTTCTTCTTCGGAGCTCGAGGAGAAACTGACTTCCTCTTCTTCTTCTCTTTTCGGGCATACACCCTTTCCTTCTTCTCAATTACATCTTGTTGAGTCAGCTCAACATTCTGCTCTCAACCTGGTTTTTCTTCACAAGCCTAGCCTCACGCTTAGCCTTTGCCTTTTCCCTCTTAGCAACTTCTTCTGGAAAATCAGCTGTGGTTTTCAAAGAATCAGCATGAGCGTTGGGAGGTGGTGCTGGCCTTACTTTCTCATCTTCTTGGCCAAGACAACCTTTTGCAATGCAATCATTCCAAGGTGGAGTGAAAGCAAACAATATCTGATATTTCCGTCGAGAGTTCTCGTAGTTGAACCATTTCTTCGCCTAGTGCCGGCAAATCTTTTGCAATCTAGTATTCCTGTCTTGAGCTGTTTCCACACCTGGTGGCACTACAAAAAAATACACTTCCGTGATGATACATGTTTGTCACAGTAGGTCATGTTTTCTGTCATGCATGTACATCCATGACGATTTTATGACAGAATCAAGATAGTCATACCTGTGCTGTCGTAGAAGTGTTCCATGACATTACCAAAATGATTATCATGGAAGTGTCCACTTCCATGACGATAAATCACGCGTCATAGAATTGCTTTCGTCAAGGGTAACCAACATGTGGCATCAACCGTAACGGGTCACTGTTAAGCTGTTGGGTTCTGGTTTGGATCCGATAACCCGTTAACAGCCCGGACCAATGGGGATTTTCCACGTGTAAAATTCTCAATGGCCAGAGGAACCACGTGTCGGCTCACCGTTGGGATAGATGTCATCCACTCATTGGACTGAAGGTGCCTACGATACATCGACACGTGGCACAGCCCAACAGAGGCCCATTCCTGTGAAAAGGCCAGCCCATTTGACTTGGTTAAAAGGTAGCGGGCCGGCCCATGGAAAGCCTGTTAACAGCCTGTTCGCATATAGCCCATTTACAGCCCGCTAACTCACGGCCCGTTACGGCCTATCCGAATTAGGCCCAGTAGCGTCATCTAGGCCGTCCAATATGATTCCAGCCCGTTGTAACTTTCGGCCCATGTATGGCCCATGACGTCTTTCGGCCCATATGAGGCCCTTTGTAACTCTTGGCCCATTAACGGTCCGTGGTGAAACTAGCCCGTAATGAACATTGTATCACTTTATACCCATTAACGGCCCATAATTCCATTGGGCCGTTTCCAGCCTGTGTTATCTTTCGGCCTTCTCAGGGCCAATTTATTCTTGGGCTCATTTCCAGCATTCGGTTACTTACAGCCCGTTACTGGCCTTTTCTGCTTGTGGGCCAAATTCAGCCAGTGGTTACAGTTGGCCCGTTTGTGGCCCATTAATCCATTGGGCCGTTTTCATAGCGTCATCAAATATGGCCGATTAACGACTGCCCGTTATGGTCGGCCCATGAACAGACGATTCCAACTCTAGCCCATTTATGGCCCATAATGCGGTCCGTTATTGGCCCATGTTTGGCCAATCGATCATACGGCCCGTAGAAGGCCCATTAATGCTATGCCCCATAGAAGGCCCATTGTTTCTACGGCCCGTAGGAGGCCCATGGTCACTATAGTAAATATGTAGCCCATGGTTATTGTGGCCTAGTTTTAAAAAATAGGTTATTGCTGCCACTAGCAAACCGTGGAAAAAGAACTACACTGACTACAAGCAAACAAATAAACAAGACAACAAGGAAATAAATAAGCAAGCAACTTACCCTAGGCTATCACGGCTATTACACATATTACATCCACTGGGCATCAGAGTTCGCCACCAGTGCAAAAATTGGGAACAAAGCAGCATATCACATACACTGGTTGTCAAAGTTGGCGACCAGTGCAAATAAACGCCGCAGCAAAACAAGTCAGAGCTAAAACCACTTCAGAAGAGCTCAATAAACAATATCCTGGGCACCCATAATGCTGGCAAGATGCTTAGCAAGCTTATTAACTTTCTCTTGTTTGGCGCTTAAATCCTCTAGTGCTTGCTGTTGCACCAGAAAGTATGCATCTGATTTCTGCAGGGACTTCCTCAGTCCTTCGGCTTTTTGCCGCAGCACAGCTGACTGATGCCTTTCAGCTTGTAGATGAGACTGAAGAAGCCGAAGTGATTCAGGCAGCAAGTTCGAAGAGCTTGTGCCAGCGGTACTGGCCAGTATCTTGAACACTACATCAACGCAGGACTGTGGGGTTGTCTCACTGTCTACAAGATCATTTTTATCACCTTTCTTGGAGACCAACAGGGTTGTCTCACTATCTTGAACCTTATCTGCATTACTTTCTCTACCATTGCATAGTGGGGTGCTCTTCTCCAATATTCTGTTCGCATTCTACAAGAGAAACAAGCAGACACATCACAGGTTTAGCATGTAGTATATGAAACTCATTTTGGTAAACCGGTTCAGTAGTAAGGTGGACAGGATAACAGCATGAAACAAACATATATCTATGTACTATGGTCACTGTATTGTCCATATCATTCTAGTTTATGTTGCCAAATCAAGATAGAAACACAGTTCAAATCATATATTTTTAAGACACAGCAGCATAGACAGAATATAAGTGTGACAAACTACACAGCACTAGCAACACTTGTAATGTGCATCACATGAGAACATAACTGTTTATATAACTAAAACTGAAATCAACATAGAGCAAGAAGTTAGAACAGCAATCCAGTTAAAGAAATAGGTTTAAAACATACATGTTGCGCCATTGGAGTTTCAATTGGATCCTTCAAATTCGAAAGTAGTTGGTATGAGTAAATAAAGTGTTGCGGGAAACCACGGCCACCTATGGGACCAAAGGGCCCCTTGCTGGTTCGGCAGGGGGGACGTCGCGTTGCACAAAGAGTAGACGAGCGTGGGGCAGCGCGGCAGAGATCACACAGGCAATTTTACCCAGGTTCGGGCTGCCGTGAGGCGTAAATCCCTACTCCTGCTTTGGTGGATTGATGGTGGAAGAGTGATGGGGAGGCATAGTACACTGCCCGGCAGGGGTTGCCTCGGGGCGACAATGGCTACGCGCGTATGGGCGTCTGCGTTGTCTAACTTTCCAACCCCCTTCTACGGTTGCCATGGGCCTCCTTTTATAGATCAAGGGGTTACCACAATGGCAAAGTAGTCATTATGCACTGATAAGATAGCAAACAGTGCTATCATACCTAATTCTGCAGGCTGACAGGGCGCATTAAATGCACCACTCAACGTCATGTCACTGGCTGCCCGTCAAGCCTTGCCGGGTTGTCTCGCCAGCTCCACGCCTGCTTGCTTGACACGTCGTAGGATGAGTGTCATCTGTAGGCACTTCTTGTAGGAAGAGGCCGCCATGTGGCAAATGGCTGCCACTTAGTCACTTTGCGGCATGACACCGCACTGATAGACGACGTGGGTCATGGCGGAGTGGTTGGTTGAGGTGGTTTTGCCTTCGTGAGCCCCGGCAGGCCCTGCCGGGATGTCTTGGATTCCTTCTTCCGGGGGTGACCTCGCCCTTGCCGAGCTCGCTTGCCCGGCAAGGGAGGCTTTTCTCCTGGTGGTGTCTTGTTCTCCTGACTTGATCTTGGTCCTCTTAATCTGCATGTTGGTTCTTCGATGATCATGGTCTCTTGTACTCTAGCATGGCCTGATGCTGTAACCTTGTTCCCGTGCCTGTGCACAGTCTGGGCAATGGACCCAGGATTTGTTGCACCGACAGAAGCCCCCGGGCCTGCCCCGAATGCGCTGCCGAGCGTCGTCGGGGTAGGGCCTAATAAGTGCATAGGCGAGGGTGCTGAAGAGGCTGGTCTCTTGGTGTCTTCCTTGTTTCTTCATTAATCTTGAGCTTGGGGCAGTTTCCGATTTCCCCGCGCGTCGTGTAAGGCCAATAGTGGTGGGGCCGCCCTTGTAATGGCCCGTGAATGACTTTAACGCGCGGGGTAGAAACTGCCAATTCAATCTTCCCGCCACGCCCTTATCCTCAGCCACGTATGCCGCATGCATTGCGCGGGGTAGGTGACGGAGGCGCGTGGCGCGGGAGAGCATCAAGGTGGGGGCCCGGCCTCCTTGAATTTGGCAGAGGGGGACGGTGGCTGCCCGTTGAGGGAGCGGCTCCCTTCCTTGGCCTGCCTATAAAAGGAGGGGCGAGGGGAGGCCGGAGTCATCCATCCTCGCATTCCCCCTCCTCTGCTTTCTACTTTTGGTTGATTATGTTGAAGAGAAGAGCCTGGGGCCAGCCCCCGGGCTCTTGGTCGAGGCTGGTGTTGCCAGGTGTTGGTGCTGGTGCCCGGGGAGTGAGCCTGGTCCTTGCTGCGGTGAACCTCTTGGCGTCTTCGGGCTCACCCGAGAGGCAGTCTTGGAGAACATTGGTAATCCCAGCACTGCCCCTCCCGGAGGCCTTGGGGCTGATGTGGACGAGGGGCGCGCCTTCCTGCCCGCCGAGGTGAGGAGTGGCGCGCTTCGAGCCCCCTGCCGTCTTGGTCACTCGACGTCTCCCCGGGGAAGGTGTCGGACTGGAGTCTTGGCACTTCTCGGGAACGACGGTGTTGATGAAGACGAAGCTAGGGGAGAAGGAGAAGGCGGGAGGTAGGCCGCCCAGTAGGAGCATGACCGCATCGACGCGTTTGTCTCGTAATGGCGACCTGCTGCCCGTCTGTCTGACTTTCCCCCCTTTCCCCCAGCGCCGTCATCACCGTTTTCCTGGCTGCCGAGGGAAGGTTTTGCTCCTCTAGTGTTCCCGCTTCCTCCAGTGGTCTCCCAGCTGGGCCCCGACGCCTTCCTCTATTGGTGACTGTGCTGGGGTCTTCTGCTCCGTCCAGGAAGCGGTGACCAGGGAGCTGCCGAGGTGCTCCGCATGCCTCCCTCCTTTGCAGCCTAGCCACTCCCGATCTTGTCAGGCTGTGCTCAGCGGCCCCCGACAAGGATCGGGGTGGCGTTGTGCTGGTGCGTTGCCTACCCTCTCCTCTTCCCACCGCACTACCTGGGATAAGAGGGACAGGGAGAGGAGTTTACGGAGCACTTATCTTTTTTCAATCTTAAATCTGTAGGCACTCGCCAAATTTTAATTCAAATAATGTAATCTCTCGAGTCCATGTTTGTGTTCTGTAATGCTTGAACTTGTATTACCTGCATATTAATGAAAAAGTTGAACCTTGCCGGGAACCCGTGCATTTATATGTCCATGCAGAGGTGGGATGCCTCCTTAATGTAAATAAACGAGTTTTCCCCGGCAGGCTATCCCGCCGGCACACTTTTGCTTGCTGGAGAACTGTGTCTACCGGGCAAAAAACAAAGGGACCAGCCCCCCGCCAATTTATTTTTAGCAAAGGCCACTGCGACCATCTTGACTGAAGCAGCATTCGAGTCAAGGATGGGAGCGCCTAAGTTTCAAAAGAGTGGCGAGGTTTTGTCATGCACAAGTTATAGCTTACAGAACACTAATGGACAAGAGGTAGAACTTATCTGTTTGGCTTGCCGGGGATCACAGTGCCGGGCAATCTTCTCTACTCCTTGTCGAAGCCAAGTTCACAGCAGGAACCTGCAGCTTCATGCAGATTAGAATGATGCAAGATGCGACCCTATCTATATGCATATGCAAATGCTCATGAAATGCTTATGAAGTGATCTTGGAATGCTTATGCATGCATGCAACTTGGTCGGGGGCCCCTAGCGCTTCGTTTATTTTCTCTTGCACAGGGTCATTGCCCTGGCTTTGTATGAGGGGTTACATGCAACTGAGGCAAGGCCTGTACAAAAGGGTGGTTGTCGGGCAGGGCCCGACAGCCGCGCCTTACGGGTAGAACTTGCGGAGATGCTCAATATTCCATGAGTTTTGCAATTGAATGCCATCCCCGGTCTCCAGACAGACTGCGCCGGGTCTGGTGACTCGTACTACCCGGTAAGGGCCTTCCCACTTCGGCGTCAACTTGTTTGTACCCTTGGCGGACTAAACGCGCCTAATTACAAGGTCGCCTTCCTCAAAACGCCGGGCATGAACCCTGCGGCTATGATAGCGACGCAGGGCTTGCTGATAGCGTGCAGCACGCGTAGCAGCCCGAAGATGGTTCTCCTCGAGTAGCATAGCGTCATCATGCCAGTGTTGATCTTGCGCTACTTCATCATAGGCAAGCACTCGAGGCGACCCGTAAATGAGTTCCGTGGGGATAACTGCTTCTGCCCCGTAGACCAGGCAGAAGGGAATCTGCCCGGTAGCTCGATTTGGTGTCGTTCTGAGGGACCAGAGAACTACCGGTAGCTCATCTATCCACCGCCTGTCGTGCTTCTGCAGCGTATCAAAGGTTCTTGTCTTGAGTCCTCGCAGCACTTCAGCGTTCGCCCTCTTAGCTTCTCCATTGCTTCTGGGATGTGCAACAGAGGCTAACAAGATCTTGCATCTAAGGGCATGAACATATTGCATGAAGGTGCAGCTCGTGAATTGGGTGTCGTTGTCGGTAATGATCCTTGCCGGGACTCCAAAACGGCACACCAATTCTTTCAAGAACATGATAGCTGACTGAGCTGTCACCTTTCTCACGGCAGTCACTTCCGGCCACTTTGTAAACTTGTCGATAACAACGAACAAGAATTGAAAGCCCCCAATTGCTCGAGGGAAGGGGCCGAGGATATCGAGCACCAGACCGAAAATGGCCATGAGAGAGGGATTGTCTGAAGAGCTTGAGCAGGCAGGTGGATTTTCTTGGAATGGAACTGGCAGGCTTCACACTTGGTGACTAGCTCGACCGCATCTTGGAGGGCTGTGGGCCAATAGAATCCTTGCCGGAATGCTTTCCCAACTAACGCCCTTGATCCAATGTGGGAGCCGCACATGCCTTTGTGTATCTCAGCCAGCAGTTCCTTTCCTTCTTCCTGGCAGACGCACTTCAATTTCACACCATTGGGCCTCCTTCTGTATAGAGTGTCATCAACAAACTGATACATACTGGCCCTCCGGGCTACTCTTTCAGCTCCATCTTGGTCGCCGGGAAGCTCTCCGGTTTGGAGGAAGTGGACTATGTGCCTTGCCCAAGTTGGAGCCTGGGGCTCGACAACGAGGACTAGCGGCACCTCCTCAACTGCGGGAGCACATGCCTCACTTGCGGGGTCCATAGGTCCGGCTGGAGGGTGTGGTCCGACAGGTGGCGAGGAGTTGTTTCCGGTAGGGTCTCTGCCAGGAGCGGAAGGCTCTACCGGGAGAGGCTTACCGGAGTCCAACTTTCTCCTTTTCTGGGCCATTGTTGCTGGGGATACAGAGGGTTGAGTAAGATGGAGAACAAAAGTTCCTGGTTCCACAGGAAGCTTCTGCGCAGCACACTTTGACAGATGGTCAGCTATGCTGTTTTCCGCACGGGGTACGTGCTCTGTTTGCAATCCGTCAAAGTGCTCCTCCAATCTTCTCACTTCCTCAACGTATGCCTCCATCAATGGGCTTTGGTAATCCTTGTTGACTTGTCTCACCACAAGTTGTGAATCTCCTCGAATGATCAGCTTCTTAATTCCTAATTCTGCAACAATCCTGAGCCCGGCAAGGAGCCCTTCATACTCTGCTGTATTGTTGGTTGCCTCTTCCCGGGCAAAATGCATTTGGACGACGTACTTCAAGTGCTCCCCAGAGGGGGCAACAAGAAGCATGCCAGCCCATGCACCTTGTAGGGAAAAGGCACCATCAAAATAAATGATCCATTCTTGGGGGGATTCCTTGCCGGGGATAACTGTCTCTGGTATCTCCTCATCAGGGGTTGGCGTCCATTCTGCAATAAACTCTGCCAATGCCCTGCTCTGGATAGTTGATGTGCTCTCAAACTTCAAACCAAAACTGGATAACTCCAAAGCCCACTCCACTATTCTGCCGGTAGCCTCAGGGTTCCGGAGTATCCTTTGCAACCGGAAACGAGTGACAACCGTAATCTCATGGGCTTGGAAGTAGTGGCGCAGTTTCCTTGAGGCCATAATGAGACCAAAGATCAACTTTTGCACGCCAGAGTACCACGATCTAGCCCCCTATAGCAAGGAGCTGACGAAGTACACTGGGCGCTGCACCACTTTCTTCCTTGCCGTGTCCTTGGGGTTGCTCTCACTGCCGTACTCATCGCTGTTTCAATCCTTCTCTGGCTCTGCCAGTCTTTGTACATCCTCTGCCTCGTCTACTTCCCGTTGTGCCACCAAGGCTGCACTAACCACTTGGTTGGTTGCCGCTAAGTATAGCAGCAATAGCTCTTGTGGTTTGGGAGCAACCAAGGTAGGCACAGAGGACAAGTAGGTCTTCAACTCTTGCAAAGTTGCATCTGCTTCCGGGGTCCACTTCATGGGCCCTGCCTTCTTCAAAATTTTGAAGAATGGCAGGGTGCGCTCGGCAGACTTAGAGATGAATCTGCTTAGCGCGGCAACGCACCCTGTCAGACGCCTTACATCCTTAACTGTCCTTGGCGCCTGGATCTGCTCAATAGTCTAATCTTGTCGGGGTTTGCTTCGATCCCCCGATGGGACACAAAGAACCCAAGCAGCTTGTCAGAGGGAACGCCAAACACACACTTCTCCGGGTTGAGCTTCAAGTTGATCTTGCACAGATTAGCAAATGTCTCCTCCAAATCCTGAACAAGGGTGGCTCTATCCATGGTCTTGACCACAATATCATCCATATAAGCTTCAACGTTTCTGTGTAGCTGTGGCTCGAAACCAATCTGGACTGCCCTTGCAAAAGTGGACCCGGCACTCTTTAATCCAAATGGCATGCGTATAAAACCGTATGTACCACATGGAGTGATGAACGATGTCTTCTCCTCGTCTTCCTTGGACATGAAGATTTGGTGATAGCCGGAGTATGCATCCAAAAAGGAGAGCAGATCACAGCCTGAGGTGGAATCCACAATCTGATCGATGTGCGGCAAGGGAAACGAGTCTTTCGGGCAGGCTTTGTTGAGATCCGTGAAATCTATGCAAAGCCTCCACTTCCCGTTAGCCTTCCGGACTACCACTGGATTTGCCAAACACGTGGGGTGTAACACTCCTGTGACCAAACCAGCTACTTCAAGTTTCTTGATCTCTTCCGCAATAAACTTCTACCTCTCCAAGGCCTGATTTCGGACTCTCTACTTGACAGGCCGGGCGTGTGGGCAGATAGCAAGGTGGTGCTCAATTACCTCCCTGGGAACACCGGGGATATCAGATGGTTGCCAAGCAAACACATCGATATTCGCCCGCAGGAAGGCAACGAGCGCGCTTTCCTATTTGTCATCGAGGGTGGCGCTGATAGTGAAAGTACCATCAACGCCAGCCAGCCCTGCCAGGACCTTCTTCACTTGGGGTGCAGTGACCTTGGATATCTTTCTGTTGGAACACTCCGGCACGTCATCAACGGGTGCCGTGAACTCGGAGGGGGCATGCTTCCCGGATTCTTTGCCAGAGTCCCTACAATCCTTCTTCTTTCCCTTGTTCTCCTTGGCGGGAACTGCCGCTACCGCTGCCTCTGCCACGACTGCAGCTCGGTACATCTTGTCCACGCAAATGATTGCATCCTTCTCATCTGATGGGATAGCAATGACCCCCAGCGGCCCAGGCATCTTTAGAGTGTTGTAGGCATAGTGGGATGCCGCCATGAATTTAGCCAGGGCCGGGCGTCCAAGAATCCCATTGTACGGCAGGGGGAGGTCAACCACATCAAACACAATCTTCTTAGTCCGGTAGTTCAGCTCTCCCCCAAACATCACCGGCAACGTGATCTTTCCCTTAGGATGACTCCTGCCGGGATTTACTCCTTGAAACGTGCCAGTGGCCTCCAACTCATCTTCTACTATCTGATGCCTGCTGATAACCACCGGGGAAATCAGATTCAACCCGGCCCCGCCATCCACCAACATCTTTGTGACCTTGAGGTTGCGAATTGTTGGAGAGACCAACAATGGCAAACACCCTACCGCTGTGGTGCGGTTAGGATGATCCTCCTCGTCAAAGATGATGGGCGTGCGTGACCATTTGAGCGGCTTCCGAGCCTCTAGCGCTGGTTCCACAGCATTGACCTCTCGTGCCCATCGCTTGAGCTGTCGGTGAGAAGTGTGCAGAGATGCACCCCCATCAATGCACAGGGCGTCAGTGCCCTTTTGAAACTCCTTCTCACTGGCTTCCTCTTCATCCCCTCCATCACTCTCATCATTACAGGTTTCCTTCTCTCGACCCCTGGCGGGTTTTCCTTGGTTTCTAAAGGGTCTGCCGGGGCGATTTACTTCATCGCCTCGGCCCTTACCGCCAGTGACATTCTGACCTTTTTCCTTGTCGCGCTTCTCATACTCTGCTCTCTGTCTCTTAACAAGCTGCTCAACCTGATGACACTCTTGAAGGTCGTGGCCTTTGGTCCGATGAATCTTGCAATACGGTCCATCACCTTTCCTGGCCTTCTTGGCAGCCGCGGCCTCCCGGCAGTCAGCGCACATGGCAGCTTCCTTGCCGGGGACCTCAGCTTTGGCCTTCTTGCCAGTACTAGGCGTACCCGATCCTTCAACAGTCATCACTGCCTTATCCTTCCGCTTCTTACTGCGCTTCTTGCTCTTCTTCGGACTGGTTGATTCATCATCATCTTCTGAATCAACATTGCTGCAATCTTCCTCTCCGGGCAACTTTCTTCCCTCCTCCATTCAAGCGCACTTATCCACCAAGGTGTAGAGTTCCTTCACAGTCTTGGGCAACCGCACGTTCATCTTGGAACGGATCCGGCGATTGCGCACATTAGAATGGAAGGCGGCTATCACAGCTGCCGGATGGATATTTGGTATGTTTTTATGAACTTTGCTGAATCTTTGTAAATACTTATGGAGGGTCTCTCCTTCCTTCTGCTGGAGAAGCTGCAAATCGCTGGGTCAACCTGGCTCTTGATGGCCGCCGATGAAGGCGTCAATGAACTTGTGGCACAGGTCAGCCCACGACGAGATGGAGTTCTCCGGCAGGTGCATCAGCCAAGACCTCACATTGGACTTGTGAGCCAAAGGGAAGTAGTTGGCGAACACCTTCTCATCTCTTCCCCTGGCAGCCTGAACAGTGATGGTGTAGATGCTCAGAAACTCTGTCGGGTTCAGCCTCCCAACGTACTTCTCAGGTATCTCTGGCTTGAACATGCGAATGGACGGCCAACGAACTTGTCGCAGCTCACGAGTAAAGGCAGGGCACCCAACCTCGAAAGGTAGGCACCCGCCAATACCGAGCGCAGGTTCGTCGATGTCAGGGCCATCGCACCCGTTGGTCTGGCAGTGGTTGTCGCGGCGTCGCTCGACGACGACGCGCGCGTCTCCCACCCGCCTGTCCTCCGGGGCTGGCCGTCGGCCTGGACGTGTTCGAGGGCCAGAGGAGGCCATCGAGACGTCATCAGGGTCTCGATTCTGCTGCGCTCGCGCCAGCTGCCGTGGCGGGGACTACACCGTGGGGGCAGCCCCTTCTGTACGGTCAGCAGCACGAGCTGTCGTCGCCGCTTTGGGAGGCCGTGGTGGGCCAGCTCGCTGTAAGCCCCCGATCTCGGCGAAACCGAGCAGACTTTGGATGGTGGCACGCCATTCGTCCATCTGCACGGCCGCTGGTGGAAACCTCAGCTGTAGTTGAGCCCGCGCCATGGCCTCCGTGGCTGTACTTGGCATGGCTGACGATGAAGTGGATCACGCCATCGCTCGGCTCCTGACGGTGCCAGCGGCGGCGGCACCGCACCCCTGCTGTTGCGGCGTGGCCGCTTGGATGGCAGGGGGACACGGCGAAGGCACTCGATGGCCAGCGGCTCTGTCGGGCACAGCAATTTGGTCGACCCGCCCCGGGGAAGGCGCACGCGCTGCGGTCGCCCCCATGGTGGGGGCGGCCGGAAGGCGGCGGTTCGCCCCGGACCGAGCGCCATTGCTATGGTTGTGCCAGTCGGCGGGAGAAAGGGGCGCAGATGGAATAACCCCTTCATCCGTACCTTGCGGAGCGTGGCCGTCGGAGCATTGTTGATGCTGTTCCCCTCTAGTGTTTCTCGCTCCTGCGTCGGCTGCGGGGGAAGTAGTGATGGCGCCGCCTGCGCCGACCACGCCCCCAGCAGCGTCCATGTCCTCGCGTGCCTCCGCACCCATCGCAGCGTTAGAGGCCGCGGGCGGCGGAGCCTACGAGATGGATGGATGACCAGAAGCACTGGGTTTCTTCTTGGGCGCCATGGTCGATGGTGCGGATGGTAATGAAGATGACGCACTGCTCATGCTTTCAGGTTCGCTCAAGCGATCCCCCTACCTGGCGCGCCAAAGATGTCGCGGGAAACCACGGCCACCTATGGGACCAAAGGGCCCCTTGCTGGTTCGGCAGGGGGGACGTCGCGTTGCACAAAGAGCAGACGAGCGTGGGGCAGTGCGGCAGAGATCACACAGGCAATTTTACCCTGGTTCGGGCCGCCGTGAGGCATAAAACCCTACTCCTGCTTTGGTGGATTGATGGTGGAAGAGTGATGGGGAGGCGTAATACACTGCCCGGCAGGGGTTGCCTCGGGGCGACAGTGGCTATGCGCGTATGGGCGTCTGCCTTGTCTAACTCTCCAACCCCCTTCTACGGTTGCCATGGACCTCCTTTTATAGATCAAGGGGTTACCACAATGGCAAAGTAGTCATTATGCGCTGATAAGATAGCAAACAGTGCTATCATACCTAACTCTGCAGGCTGACAGGGTGCATTAAATGCACCGCTCAACGTCATGTCACTGGTTGCCCGGCAAGCCTTGCCGGGCTGTCTCGCCAGCTCCACGCCTGCTCGCTTGACACATCGTAGGATGGGTGTCATCTGTAGGCACTTCTTGTAGGAAGAGGCCGCCATGTGGCAAATGGCTGCCACTTAGTCACTTTGCGGCTTGACGCCGCACTGATAGACGACGTGGGTCGTGGCGGAGTGGTTGGGTGAGGTGGTTTTGCCTTCATGAGCCCCGGCAGGCCCTGCCGGGACGTCTTGGATGCCTTCTTCCAGGGGTGACCCCGCCCTTTCCGAGCTCGCCTGCCCGACAAGGGAGGCTTTTCTCCTGGTGGTGGCTTGTTCTTCTGACTTGATCTTGGTCCTCTTAATCTGCATGTTGGTTCTTCGATCATCATGGTCTCTTGTACTCTGGCATGGCCTGATGCTGTAACCTTATTCCTGTGCCTGTGCACAGTCTGGGCAATGGACCCAGGGTTTGTTGCACCGACATACAGTGATGCAACAGCAAAGGAGTATGGACCATAGCTACGGAATCTGACCTGAGAACAGTTGCTCTTCTGCTTTAAACATGGAGTTTGGATTCGCTGTGGTGGTCTTCGTGCTTTGGGCACTACAGTTGCTTTACAAACTGCTCGTGTGGGGGTACTCTGTGGTGGACATGGTGCTGTGTCAACTAGAAGTGGGTTACTATCTGCTGGGGTTGGGGTTAGATTGGTTGTAGATGGTTTTCTGTCCAACGGTGTAAGTGTGCAATCTGGAAGAGTCTCAATTATGTGCGGTGGGGCTAGTTCGTGGGCTAGTACAACCATGGTTCTATCTGCAACGACGGGTAGCACCGGCTTTTGAGAAGAACGGGTTTTTGCTCCCTTTGATACTGCCATCACCCCCTCCAATTCAAATGGCTGATAAACAAGAAAAGAAATTGAACGTACAGACATTGTATGATAGACAGATGTGGTAATTCACATATATGTTGTCTAACCAAACAGGACAGCATGACACAATTTCACATATATGATGGCTAACTTAACAGGATAGCATGACGTAGTTTCAGATATATGATGGATAACTTAATAGGATATAATGGCATAATTCAACATATGATGAGTATCTAAACAGGATGACATGGCAAAACTATATGATGTCTTTCTAAAATAGGTTGGGATGAAATAATTCACATACATGTTGTCTAAGTATACAGGATGGCATGATATAATTGACATAATTGATTCATATACTAAGCAGCCGTCACTCGCATGTATGATCTCTAAACTAAGCAGATGGAATTGAATATTGTGCATATGATGTCTAAACTAAGCAATGCAAGACACCATATGCATGATATGAGAAATATAAACATTGCAAATTAGAGCATACACCTCAGGTGGGATATAGGACTGGTCATCTGTCTTTGAATCCTCCTCTGAGGAGCTACCTGTAACCATCGAGATATATGCTTCAACAGGTACCATTGCCTACTCTGAAGACCTTGTTTTCAATCCTGATTTTTCCATAACTGGCTCAAATGGTTGATACACATGAAGAGTAGTTCAATATACACAGATTGTCGACAAATGGAATATGTAATGTAAAAAAAAGGATGGTATGAGATAATTCACATATATGATGCCTGGCTACATGGCGGTGCATAATTCACATATATGATAACTGGCTGAAAAACATGGCATTGCATAATTCACATATCTGATATAGAAAGCAAACAGGAGGCATTCACACAAAGCATGTCTAATCTAAGCAGATGGCATGGCAATGCAAGACACCATATGCATGATATGAGCAATATAACCCTGCCAAGTTAGAGCATGCACCTCGGGGGGGGGGAATACGACTGGTCATCTGTCTCTGAATTCTCCTCTGAGGAGCTATCAGTAACCAGCAAGAAATCTACATCGACAGATAGCACTGACTGCTCAGAAGACCTTGTTTTCACTCCAGATTTTCCCATGACCGACTCAAATGGCTGATGCACAGGAAGAGTAGATGAATGTATAAACATTGTTGACAAATGGAATACATTATGAAAAAAAAATATGGCACGATACAATTCACATATACGATGACTGGCTAAACAGGATGGCATTGCATGATTCACATATATGATGCCTGGCTAAAGAAGATGGCATTGCATAATTCCCATATACTCCCTCCGTTCCTAAATATTTGTCTTTTTAGAGATTTCAAATGGACTACCACATACGGATGTATATAGACATATTTTAGAGTGTAGATTCACTCATTTCTTTGAACCAGTGGCGATTATAGTAGGCAGTCTTCAACAGGCTGAAGCCTGCCCTCGAAATATTTTGTGAGCTTAGATTTGGTCCACATTAGTATCATATAATGGCTATCTTGCTAAACAGATTAAAATTGTGGTTCAAAAGAGCATTTAGTTTTCTCCCTGTTAACTTTGTGACCACGATTCATTTATTTCTAGATTTGCAACTGCTTTGAACCAACGGATCCCTGAGGGATCGACTTGAATGCAGAGTAACAAAGTGATGCGACGAGTGTACAACCACTTTGGCATAGCCTTGTCGACCTCAGCATCATTGGGTTGGACGTGGAGGATGGTGATGCTGGTGTGACTGTCGGAGGCGGGGAAGAAGATCTGAGGCTTCTGGATACGGCGCCGAGGGTACTGCTCCGCTGTGATGGACGGTTCCGTCGTTGGAGCAGCTCCGGTGAGGTGTACGATGGCGAGGCTGAAGTAGGACAAGACAGACAACGTTAATCTGAAGTGGGACTCTAATATCATCTGCAATAGATGATGTAAAATACATCACCAAAAAGTGCTAGATGTAAAATGCATCAGCCGCGCCACGGCCGCTCCGACAGATGCTGTAAATACTGTTCAGTCTAAACTTAACTGAAGAAGCTAAACTTTACAGTCGAAACTAAATTTTACTGTCAAAACTGATTGAACTAGTAGCAGAGCATTGCAATGGAAGTTTATGGCGTTCGAGCACTAGTAGCAGAGAAGCAGTGATATAAATCAGCAGCCGCTCGAGCAGGGAACGCACTAGCAGAGAGCAACTCGTAAAGCAGCACTGCGAGCGAGTGCTAAAGCAGCAACTCCTGTAGCTGCCGGAGGTCATGCAGCAGCAGCGTGAGCGAGAGCAAGAGTAGAGCAGCAGCATGAACGAGAGCAAGAGCAGAGCAGCAGTGCGACCGATAGCAATAGCAGAGCAGAGCAGCAGCATGACCGAAAGCAAGAGCAGTGCAGCAGTGCGACCAACAGCAAGAATAGAGCCGCAGCGCGAGCGAGAGCTGGAGCAGCACCAGCACCAGCAGCAGCGCGAGCGAGAGCCGGAGCAGCATCAGCTAGTGCCGGTGTGGAAGCCGCCGCCGAGAAAGCAACGACATGGGGAAGAAACGCCGTGGATGAAGTGGCCGGCGACGGCGCCGTCGATGGAGACACGCCATGGCTGCTCGGTATCGAGCACCGGCAGCACTGTGAGATCGAATAAAAGATAAAATGCAGCGGTGAGTGCAGAACCTCCTTGGTGGCGCCAAGTAGGCCTCGGTTTCATCGGAGGAATTGGTGAGGGCGTTGCGGTTCCGGTGGGGCAGGTCAAGACGGCGCTGTGGGGATGGAGGTGGTGCGATAGACGAGGTGAACTTCGGGGCAGCTCCTTGGAGGTGGAAGACGCGGTGGCTGATCCGGCGGGACGACGAGATCGACGACGGATCCTCATCCGGTGCGGTCGATGAGGGACGGCGAGCTATTGCGGTGGATGACATCATTGAGGAAGAGTCTCCGGCTGGGCCGCGGTCGGAAGGCCGACGGAGGAGCGTGGGGTTTCGCGGGTTTTGGCGGCCTCGGTGTACGAAAGGGGAGGAGGACGAAGGGGAAGGTAGGGGGAGCCATGGCTTAGGGACGCGCTTGTCCGAAATGTAGGGTAAGTTACGAACGTACTCGCACCGGTTTTGACCACGCGACGTCGAGGCGGCATTTCCGGCTGAGGGGTAGAAGGGGGATTTCGCGTGTCTGGGCTGCGGGAGCAATTTCGGATGAGGAGGCAGTTTTCGCGCGCGTCAAAATTTCGGGATAACAAGGCGCGGCGCGGGTTGAAGAGGCAGGAGTTTCACAGCAGAAGAGACAAAAGATACTCGAGCTTGAAAATTTTGGGATAACAAGGCGCGGATTCCATGTTCGGTAGAACAAACTTAACATGTACAAAAAAACAATTCATACAAGACACAAGAGAGTCATGTCCCCTTTTACTATATTGCTATAAATGCCATTGAAAAAACTACAAGAAAAATGTAAAAAAAATCAGGAGAACAAGATTACCCTGTACAGTAACAAATCAATTCGCACTTCCCTCAACAAAAACAAAAAACAAATCAATTCCCACCACAAGAAAGAGTCATGTCCCTTTTTATATGATTACAAATGCCAGGATCTCGAATTTCAAATTTTGAATCCACGTTATGTTGAATTCGAATATATCGTTTGGTGACCTTGCGGTTTATAATGGATGTAGTCCAACATTTTGATCTTCCATCTTATATGAACATTTTACTCCACCCTATGAACATATATATTGTCGTCTACCATATGGACTAAATTTGAATCAATTTTCCTTATTTGAATACGATTGTTGTCAAGTTATACCCTCATTTAAATATTATCTTGATAACAGAAAACATGCATATAGCAGTAATCATATTTCACTATGAACTACATGTACCATATGATCTCCAATTCAAATATTTGTATCCATTTTATGTTGAATTCAAATCACAGTACATTAGTCTAGGTAGCGAGATGTTCGGGATAATCTAAACCCTGTTTTCATATGTATAATTTTTTGCCGAATTGGGACAAGTTTTGGTATAAGCTTCTTGCAAACCGGAGATTCTCTCAATAAGCTTCGTAGTTCCGAGAGGGAACGTGTCACCTTTGTGTGTGAAACGATATACGCTGCCTCCCCCCTGATTTTCTTTACAGAGGCAACATAGAACTATATGAGTGCCATGTTAAATTTTGGAATTATTCCAGGTTCGTTTGGCCTTTTTTATACACTAGCAAAACATGCCCGTGCATTGCAATGGGAGGAAAAAAATCATCTTTCATACACACATCCGACAACATCAGCAAACAATATTCTTAAAAAAATCTTTATTGAAACAATTTCAAGCAATATGAAAATTAACTTTTAGCCACTGGTTTACATAAAACTCGTATCAACAGTTTAATGTGCATCATCGTATAGGGGTTGGTAGTGCACTGTGCAAAACAGAGAAGATGATTATGTACCTGTTTTAACCTTTAGGATATGGTAGTTGATAGGAATCAACATCCTCTATAGTGTCAATAATAGATTATGTGAGAGCATCAAACTGTCATATCTACTAAATTTGGATAGGGTGGAAAACATATATAATAGACATTTATTAAATGCCCCACATAGAGAAGATATTAATTAAGTTTACATTTTGTTAAATTTTGGAATTATTCCGGGTTTGTTTGGCCTTTTTATACATTAATTGAGTTTCTGGACATTTAATGTGCATAATTCAAATTTGAACTGCAAGCACATGCTCCGGTGCACCAAAGTTGGTTGAAAAATCACATGTGTGTCCTTGGGTGAATTTCTAGGTCCCATGCAAGAAATGGGAATGAAATTCAAACATCTGGGCGTCGTGACTCGGCCGAGAACATTGAGAAACTTGGTTTTTAAATTCCTGTAAATCTAAAACTCGCCTGGAAATCATGAAACTTGGCATGGTATCATGTCATGGCACTAACATGCTGTGGTAAAAAACTTGGCCGAATTGGAACAAGTTTTGGTATAAGCTTCTTGCAAACCGGAGCTTCTCTCAAGAAGGCTCGTGGTTCTGAGAGGGAACCTGTCACCTTTGTGTGCGAACCGATATACGCTGCCCCCTGATTTTCTTTACAGAGGCAACATAGAACTATATGAGTGTCGTGTTAAATTTTGGGATTAGTCCGGGTTCGTTTGCCTTTTTTATACATTAATTGAGTTTCTGGTCATTTAATATGCATAATTCAATTTTGAACTACAAGCACATGCTCCAGTGCACCAAAGTTGGTTTGAAAAATCACATGTGTGTCCTCGGGTGAATTTCTAGGTCCCATGCAACAAATGGGAATGAAATTCAAACATCTGGGCGTCGTGGCTCGGCCGAGAACATTGAGAAACTTGGTTTTAAAATTCTTGTAAATACAAAACACGCCTGAAAATCATGAAACTTGGCATGGTGTCATGTCATGGTACTAACATGCTGTGGTAAAAAAATTGGCCGAATTGGAACAAGTTTTGGTGTAAGCTTCTTGCAAACTGGAGCTTCTCTCAAGAAGGCTCGTGGTTCTGAGAGGGAACGTGTCACCTTTGTGTGTGAAACGATATACGCTCCCCCCCCCTTGATTTTCTTTACAGAGGCAACATAGAACTATATGAGTGTCGGGTTAAATTTTGGAATTATTCCGGGTTCGTTTGGCCTTTTTTATACATTAATTGAGTTTCTGGTCATTTAATGTTAATAATTCAAATTTGAACTACAAGCACATGCTCCAGTGCACCAAAGTTGGTTGAAAAATCACATGTGTGTCTTCGGGTAAATTTCTAGGTCCCATGCAAGAAATGGGAATGAAATTCAAACATCTGGGCGTCGTGGCTCGGCCGAAAACATTGAGAAACTTGGTTTTTTAATTCCTGTAAATCCAAAACACGCATGAATATCATGAAACTTGGCTTGGTGTCATGACATGGCACCAACATGCTGTGGTAATTTTGCTGTCCGATTTGAGAAGGCGCACACATTAACAATCAACAAAGTCATTTTGGAACAAGTGCTGTCACGTTACAATCGGAAACACAAGTATTATTGAAACCGTGGGCGTTCTACTTACCATTTACGTGCCGCCATGCATCCCCTTTTTTTATTAGCTAGGAGGCGCCGTGCAGGGTAGCTATTTGAGTACGGGAGGCGTGCGATCAGACCCCTGCGCGTGCTTATCGGGAGGAGAGCCCTTTGACCTCCATCTGCCACCCACCTCTCTCCCAAGGTCTCCATTAATGGCGCCCAAGCCCCTGTTTAATGGCGTCGCTATGCCTCACTCGACTGAGATTTAAGAGAGAGAAAAGAAAATCTGAAAAGAAAATTTTGCACGAATCTTGATGTAAGATCCGACGGACCTATATAGCATCTACTGCGACTTATAGCAAGACTGATGAATATATAAGGATGATGACAGTGCATAATAATTGTCTTACATATTTAGGAAGATAATTAAAAAAGCCACATGCGGCTACGCCCGAAATAAACAAGGGCAAAAGAAGACGGAAGATGCGTACAACGATCTGGCTCGCCGATCTCTACTTTCTTGATGCGCTGCAGGTCGCGGAGACTAGTTCTCACGGCGAGCGGCGATGATTTCTTTCATCGGTTTCATGTCCTTAATACGCTGCTTGCCAGTATCCACGGATTCCTCCACCAGCCTTTCGCGCTCGAAGCGGAGCATGGCATTCTCATCCATAGGTTTCTTGATGATGACGCCCATCCTCTTCAACAAGGCAGCGGTCTCCTCCGCCTGCTTCGCCCTTCCGGCGATCTTCGCCCTCAGCAGGTCGCGCTCAGCCCGGAGCTTCACATTGCCCTCCCCTAGTTGCCGGATGACACTGGTAGCCTATTCAAACGAGGCTTTCATGTCGTCCTGCAACCTCGCCCAGCCGGAGATCTGATCCATCTTGCTGTGGACGATCGCATGCATGCGCCTGTAAGAGTCCTCGCCTGCCCGCGAGACATTTTCACAGGCCGCCGTGGCGCGGGAGGACATCTCTGCTGCATTCGCGTTGCAGCAGGACATCTCTGCTACTTCCGCGGCACGGCCGGACTAGTCTGCTGCATCGATGGCGCAGCGGGACCTCCGTGCTGCTTCGGCGGTGCGACGGGACCTCTGTGCTGCTACTGCTGCGCGGCGGGACATGTCGGCTGCTTTCGCGGTGAGGCGGGACATCTCTCGTGCTTCCGCTTCCATGCTCGCCCTTCCCTGGTGGTAATCTCTCGACCCAGAACTCATGCTGGCCATGGAAGACGCAAGGGAACGATGCTGAATGATTTGTTTGTTTTTGTAGATGAGGAGTTGAGGAGGAATGTGCAGTCATCTTGGCTTAGTAGTATTTATAACCGAATACTAATACGCTCCTAAGTGGGAAACCATTTAGGTTGTGATCAGTGTGAACAGGTTTGCAATTAAATATAGCGTGGTAGTAATTTGGAATGTGACAAGACGCAAGCTCCAAATTTATTGACAGTTCTAGTTTCGAAGTGCGGCACTATTCCCGGATGGCGTAACATGGGCACGTGTTCTCGGCCATGGTGTAGCAGTTTTGTAATATGACATGGTACTTCTTTTTCTACTGATGTGTACATGCAATAACTGGCACCGTCGGATACATATCTTACCGTTATTGGGGCGTTCGACAGGAATAGCCTCATGGCGAGCTATAGACTAGTCTTTTTTCACACGCATTACATCGACACATATCATCTCTCTCCCTCTTTCCCACGCACACACCTAGTCTCTCGGGACTTTTTGCACACACCATCTCTAGCTCCCTAGGTCGATGCCACCCACATACACTTGTACTCTGAGTTTAGTACATTATACACGAAGAGAAGAGGTGCACGCACGCACTCGTCCTCTCTCACACACGCATCTGTAGCTATGAATTGTAGTGTTCTCAACCATCCGATTGGCTCTATCATAGGTTCCCATTTCTCCTTGGCCTTGAGATTGAGAAGTTTAAAACGCGGAGGCTAAGCTGGAGGCGCGAGGTTTTGGTTAATGTGCGGGCCGCACACGGCACCAACATGACACGAGCTTCGTCTGCCTGGTGCGCAGTCGGGTGAGTACTACTAGTAGTACTACTACTTTGATGTGTCTCGTCAACTAGCACAAGTATGCAACACTTCCTGAACAAACAAGCATATAAGCTGCTTATACTTCTTACCCAAGGGATCTTTATATCCAATAGACACAAAATATCCGTTCGACTATTGGAAATTACTTTAACTGCTGATCTGATGTCAAAGTAATTGCTGCATCGCCACCAAAACCCACCATCTCTTAAGCTAAAGTAGACCGAGCTAACCCCTATATTAGCATATTACTAAGATAAACAGAAGGCACTGTAGAATAATTTAGGAGGTGAGCTTGTCAATCCGAATGTGGAGGGACACCATCCTCAACAACCCAGACCCGGCCAACAGCTTGGGCGGAACTATGAAGAAGATCAGCTCCTGCACAGCGACGTCGTCGGGATCCTTGCTGCTTGTCACCTCGATTTCCACCTTGACAGCGTTGGTCCTGCCTTTGGGCTCCCCCGACGGGCCATTCGCCCACAGCTTGGCCGCGTAGTGCGGTAGTGGGGAAGCCCCCGCTCTGATGCAGATGACCGACTCGGCGATAGGCGCGCCGATGTCGAGCACGCCGCCAACCAAGAAAAATGTGCGGCCGTCCTCCTCCATGAACAGCAAGAGCCGTGGCTCCGACACTAGCACTTGCAGCTGGAGCACCTTGCCGTACTGGATCCTGTGCACGGGCATGGGATGCACGGTGCTGATGTGGTGGGAGAGCGCCGGCGGCGGGCCTTCATAGCCGCAGACGGGCACGGGGTATTTGCAGGGTGCGAGCGGACACACGCTCTGGTGATCGGCGAGCTTGTGGTAAGTGACGTAGAGCCCACAGCCTTCATGCGGGCACTCCACCCTCACCGAGGAGAGGACGGCGTCCATCGCCGTGTTCCGCATGTCGAAGCCGCCGCCACGCTCGCACATCTGGCACTGTCGCTGGTTCCCGGGGCGCTCGCCACGGCAGTCCGCGTAGGCCAGGTGCCTTCCATGGCACTGCACAAATCAATCGAACAACACATCAATCAAGAAACCTGCACCTTGCTCGATCAGCCGAACGGACAAGGTGTATTCGAACCTCATACACTGGAGGCTTCAAGGGGCGGAGGCACAAGGGGCAGTGGAGCAAGGAGAGGTCCATAGAGACCATAGAGAGCTCCATCGTCGGGTCCTGTTCCGTTGGCATGATCTCGCCCTCCTCGTGCACAACCATCACTCGCTTTAGGGCCAGCGCATTACAAAGTTTTACCATCACATATTCATACTACTTCAAGGTGCATTAAATCAACACATGCAAGTACCAAAAGGAAAGTCACGGCATGCATGCATGCGTTGTAAGTAATGCATCGGTAAATGCAAATTATTGAAATATATTGAGTGCACTGCTTTGATGTGTCGCGTCAACTTGTACAACAAGGAGAAGTTTGATTACAAAGCCCTCTCCCTCGCCCATGAGCGTGGTGGCTCGCAGGACTAGGAGAAGCTTTCGCTACATGCTCTCCCTCCCGCACGCGGTGGACATCTAGCAGTTCATTTGGTGTAAGATGGCCAGAAGCATACTAGTAGTACTCCACTGCAGTAGTACCATCACTGTTTGACTTCCCGAAGAGGCGAAGAGCCAAGCGCAACCCGGACGCTTGTGTGGCAGTTTCATGTGTAGGGGAGGTAGTATAGTGACATAGTCTAGGATAGCGTGTACCATGCCTCGAAGCTTAAAATCGTTGGAGTCGGCTCCATGCTATGAGGCTGTCTCGAAGCATTTTTTGATTAAAATAATCTTCTGGCCCTACCTATCATCCTCGTGATTGTAGTTTGCATGCTCATCTAGTCAAGACAGGAATATATATTTTAATTTGTGGTGGGGTAAATGTTAGAGGTTGCAGCAAATATATTATACACTGCGGGTCTTTTAGCCAAGTTTAGAGGCAAGCATATGGGGCCAGTGCTATGATGTGTCGGGTCAACTCATACATCAAGGAGAAGCTTGATTTTACTACTACACGCCCTCTCCCTCGTCCATGCGTGCGGTGGCTCACAGACGAGGACAGGCTTTTGCTTACTACAACAAGCTATCCCTCCCGCACGCGGTGGACGGACATGCAGCAGTCGATTCGATACTGTAGAAGTAGTAACATCATTGTTCGCCTTCTCGAAGAGGCGAAGAGCCAAGCGCAACCTGAACATTGCAGTTGCAAACGCTCATGTGGCAGTCTTTGTGTAGGGGTGGGGCGTTGTGCGGAGCCTGGGAGCACGGATATAGCCAGGCTCTTGCAAGAGACAAAATTGCCATGTAAGCAGGCTATAAGCCCACTATTGTACTTGCTCTTAATAGTATAGCCCTGTAAACCAGAAAGGAGGGACTACTCCCTCCGTTCCTAATTACTCCCTCCGTTTTTATTTAGTCTGCGTATTAGCTTTGGTAAAAGTCAAGCTTTATAAACTTTGACAAAGTTTATAGAAAAATATTAACATAAGCAATAACAAATCAATACAATTAGATTTATTATTGAATGTACTTTCACATCATATATATTTGTTATGATAAATGTTTATATTATTTTTTATAAACTTGGTCAAACTTTATGAAAATTTGACTACAGTCAACTCTAATATGCAGAGTAAATAAAAACGGAGGGAGTATTTGCCTTTCTACAGATTTCAACAAGTGACTACACCCTAAATGAGTACATACGGAGCAAAATGAGTGAATCTACACCGTAAATAAATACGTAGTTCTCTCATTTTCCTCTCCGCCTTGGTCGCGGTGCACAATATTGAGTATACTACTACTGACTAGTCTCTTTTTGACACGCATTTACGTTGATACGGCTTGAATGCCAACGAGGCAGAGGGTAGCGGTTCCCGAAACGTTGAACGGTCAATGATGCCTCTGCATTCAATTAGCATGCAGAGGTAGGAGTAAGTAATTGGAGAAGCAGAATGGAGCCAGCACGATGTGAATGCAACGCAGTTTGGACAATCATAAAGGCGCCCCACCACTCCAATCCATCTACTCCTAGTCTCTGCACAACACTGCCCACTCCAATCCAAGACCAAGACCAAGTGACCAGAAGCCATAAGCACCCATGGCGTCGATGGACGCGAGCGGCAGTCGGCTGTGCTGGATCATCCAAGACGCCGGCCTGCGGCCCCGCACCGCGCAGCGTTTCCACACGGTGCTGGCGACAGCTGGCATCATAGCCCTCGTCGACTCCGGCTTCGCCTCTCGCATGTGCCAGATGATGGTTGACTCCATCCGCAAGTTCATCGCCGTCAAGAAGCGCGTGGATGACCTTGTCGTACTACTCCAGCCCGCGCGCCCAGGCTCCTTGTTGCCTGCCACCCTCATCGGCCTCCAAGGTGACGAACTCTTTGAAACACTGGTGGCCCTGCAGCTGCCGGAGGTCGCGATGAAGAATGTGCACCTCAAGGCCGCGCTCGCCGCGCAGCGCCTCGCCATGCAAGAAACCGTCGACCTGCACATCCACGTCTATGAGGAAATCATCTACATAGGCCACTACAAGGCCAGCGAGGACAGAAAGTCATTGGCCTTCTTCCAGCAGCTGGAATCTTTGGACGCCATTGTTCAGAAGCACGTCGACCTGGCCACAAAAGCCGCTGCTACTTAGCCGCCGTTCGGTGGGCCGGCGCCCTGAGTCGAGGAGGTGGACGTCGTCGATGGATGCATCTTTCTTCTTGCCTCCTGTAACCAGCACTGCATCACCTTCTAGCCTTAATGTTTTATTAGTGTATGGCATTTTTATTCCAGTCGTAAATGACATGTGTGATCCCTTGCTCTTATTTGGCGTTAATTATATGTAGTATCACTGTCTTCGACCTGGTGTACTACCTAGGTCCTAGTTTATTAGTCCCTTTTGTAATTTGTGCTAAATTTTGACCAAAGATTTCACTGACAAAATGTTAGTGCATGTCAACAAAAATTATATCATTTGATTTGTATTTGAACATAGTTTTCAATGATATAATTTTGGTGACATGCATGAACCTTTTGTTAGTCAAATTTATGGTCAAAATTTGGCACAGATTACGACGGGGAGCAATAAACTAGGACGAAGGTACACTGGTCCGTCACCATCGTGTTTAGTGTCTAATTTTGACTTCAGCGACACAACCTACATGGAGGGAGTGCTGTATATATTGGCGCGACAACCAAACTTATATATTCAAAACTGAGCGTTACTACAAGTCACGAGTTCAAAACGAGAAAGTGGAACAAGTACAGCATGCCTGTGCCGTTCGCGTCGCACCCCCACACGGTCGCGGTGCACAATGTAGTAAATGACTAGTCTCTTCTTGACCCGCATTTACATTGATACGGCTTGAATGCCAAGGAGGGAGAGGGTAGCGGTTCCCAAGACGTTGAATGGTCAATGATGCATCCTCAATTAGCATGCTGAGGGAATTAATTGGAGAAGCAGAATAGAGCCAGCACGATGTGAATGCAACATAGTTTGGACTCTCATATAAAGGCGCCCCACCACTCCAATCCATCGACTCCTAGTCTCTACATAACACTGCTCACTCCAAGCCAAGACCAAGTGACCAGAAGACACAAGCACCTATGGAGGCAATGGACGCGAGTGGCAGTCGGCTATGCCAGATCATCCAAGACGCCGGCCTGCGGCCCCGCACCGCGCAGCGTTTCCAGACGGTGCTGGCGACCGCCGGCGTTGTAGCCCTCGCTGACGCCGGCTTCGCCTCTCGCAAGGACGACATGATGGTCCGCTCCATCCGCAAGTTCACCGCCGTCAAGAAGCGCGCGGACGACCTTGCCATATTGCTCCAGCCTGCGCGCCCAGGCTCCTCATTGCCTGCCACCCTCATCGGCCTCCATGGTGACGAACTCTTTCAAGCCCTGGTGGCCCTGCAGGTGCCAGAGGTCGCGACGAAGAATGTGCACCTCGAGGCCGCGCTCGCCGCGCAGCGCCTCGCCATGCAAGAAACTATCGACCTGCACATCCGCGTCTACGAGGAAATCGTCTACATAGGCCACTACAAGGCCAGCGAGGACAGAAAGACGTTGACCTTCTTCGAGCGGCTGGAATCTTTGGACGCCATTGTTCAGAAGCATGTCGACCTGGCCACGAAAGCCGCTGCTACTTAGCCGCCGTACGGTGGGCCGGTGCCCTGAGTCGAGGAGGTGGACGTCGTCGATGGATGCATCTTTCTTCTTGCCTCCTGTAACCAGCACTGCATCGCCTCGTGGCCTTAATGTTTTGTTAGTGTATAGCACTTTTATTCCAGTCGTAACATTTTCACTGTGAGGTGGGGCCGCAGTTGAGCAAACCGACCATCAGCAAATCCCCACCCCGCCCACCGCGCGTCAGCTGAGTTAGAATTAGAAGAGAGAAACGAGGGAGAAGAGCTAGTTGTAGCACGGACGTTGTTATCAGATGGGACTCGTGTTGATAGAATAGGAGTACTGAGTACTCATACCTCTTTTTTTAAGGGAAAAAGTAGTCGTACGTCTACTACCACTAGTTAGGTGCGTGCGACCTATACCTGTCATCACTTTAGGTCTCCTTTTCGAACCGCAGCTACGCTTCATAGTACATATTTTTTCACGCATTTATCCTCCTATATGTACTCCTAGGCTATTTCCACGTGCTCCCTTTTGCCGACATGTGGGACATAGAGCATCTGGGTCCTAGTGCATGGACGACTCGGAGCATATGCAACCATGCCGGTGTACTTTACATTTCAGACCTCACGAACTACATGCAAACCCCCGCAGAAGAATAAATAAATGAATGAATTACTACATGCAAACCGGATTATTTTCATAGAAACCGAAGCACGTTCATTAAATTTTGGACATGACACATTTATAAAAAACGACCGGACCTAAACCAGTCTAAGGGCCTCTTTGATTCACAGGATACTGAAAACACAGGAATGGGGAAAGTATGATGGCGATGAACCGAGACGAGGAGGAAGAGGAGTAGTATTGTACATGCTACAGATTGGACTGTAGCACATTGTTTTTTATGGCCATATCACCACATTGTTTTCTATGGCCTATCGCCTGCTGGTTCACTGGGCTGCTGTGGTTCGCACTCCTCCGACGTGAGTAGTAGTACTAGTATATACACTATATATACCGCATGATTCTTTGCTTCTTCTTACGCACTTCACCGACATGTGGGAGAGCCAGCATTCGGGTCGACGTGTCATGCACCAGATTAGAGTGGGTAATGGAAGGAGGGCATCACCCCGGTTGTAGCGCCAGAAATTCATGACTATAGTGAGTAGTCATATCACAAGACCCCGTCTTTCCAGTAGTAACGCGCCGTCAAATCGCACAGCCCTACCTTTCCAGCAGTAAGTTGAATCCGCTACTCCCTCACCCTCCTCGCCTCTCTGTCAAACCGCCTACGCGAAAACTGCCGCGCGTATTGCCCGGGAAAAGCCCCGCCCTCAACTTTTAACTACTCATAGTATAATTTTGTATCGATGAATTGCGCCATGGAGCAGAAAACCAAAAGAAAAATGTGGTACATGTAAACAAATACAGTTCAAGCTCTAGCTTGCGATTCGGAATGTAAACCATGCATATACGTATAGGTTACTTCAAAGTAGTGAGTCCATTGATGCAATGTGGTCAAACTGTACCATCGATATCTCAAAGCCAAAATAGTTCGAGCTTGTTCGTTCTATATAAATACTAGTACTGTTTGTTTATTCACCCGTGGGGTTGTTCAATGAATGGAGGGCCGGGGAGCACAAGTGAACAATACTACTACTGTACTAGTAAGTAGGAGTCGTACAGTTAGTCACGTTAAATAGAGAGTTTCTTTTCTTTAATGCCACGTACACAAATTGAAACGCTTGTTGTGGAGAGAAAAAGATAATCACTCCACTATATATATAGGCAGGGGCCTGAGCGGTTGATTTACTAAGGTTGTTCTCTTCATTCTCTCATCCTCTCCAGATCTAAACAAGATAGTGGTAGCGACATTTTCTCTCTGCTTACCGCTGGTCACAGATCCGGCCGGATCCCTTCGGCCGATGTGTGTAGAGGACTAGTGCATCGTTCACGCGGTCATCGGTGGCGAGGGAGGAAACCCACAGCTGCCGGCGGGTCCCGATCCTCTGCCCGTGCCATTCTCTCCGACACAGCGCCGGCTCGGGAGGTCCTCCGACCCTTCTTTCTCCCTTCCGTATTGTGTGCAGATCCGACCTGCCGCCGCCGACATCGCGACGACCCTCAGTTATAAGTTCTTCGAAAGTGGTCTTGCTCTACTGCCCCAGCTCCCCACGTGTCTGCATGTGCATCTTTTTGATTTAGCTACACTTCAGTCGACTGAATCGACTTTTGGGTCAGTCGATTTTCAGGGGGTGGGGGGCTCGTCGGATTTAAGGAAGAACAAGCCACAGCAGGGAGGGGGGCTCGCCGGAGAGGTACACCACTATCTATCTTAGGGTTCAGGGTGGGGGCGGTGGTCGCCGGCGGTGGGGGGCGCGGGGGTGGGGTGGTGGCGTGGGGATCGCCGGAGAAAAAGCTTGGCGCGGGGGGGCCTAGAGGGATGGCCGGGGCGGCGGCGGACCGGCGGTGGGGAGTGGTTTCGGGGAGGGCGGGGCGGCGAAGTGGGCGGCGGTTCGGCCGGTGGTGGCTGGCGGCTCAGGGGGGTGGAGGTTGAAGATGAACTGTAGGCCCTTGATTTCGTATCCAATGGCTGGAAAATTGACTGGCCAGAGATGAAAAAGACAGTCGACTGACGTGTGGCCTCACCCGCATCTTTTTCTACTTCCATCAGGTCTTCCAAAGCAACCAAATTTTTAGTATTATTGGAGGTAAAGCTACTTCATGCAGTCGAATCTAGGACTTGGTTCAAACAACGAAGAAAGGGGGAAAGTCCAAGCATGAATCTAGGACTTGATTCAAAGAGGAAATAACATGGGGAAAGTAGTAGAGACTAGATACCCAACCGGTCTCTTGGTTGAAAAGGGAAATAAAGGGAAAAGGCAGTACAAAGTGGATAAGGAACGTATCTATCATTGGTTGAAAAAAGGATAAAAAGTGGCGGCTGGTGGACAAGTCAACAGAGTATGTCCAGGATTAGATTTGCTGCCTTCACATAGTAAAAGGTCTCCAGGATTAGATTTGCTGCCCTCACAGAGTATTAACAAACTCGGCATCACCACTTTATGCCTCCTTGTAGGTACATTGTGCTGATGCGTCCACTGTCGCATGTCCTTATACCAACTTTTTGTTGTTGTTAATGTAAGGGCGCATGTAAAATGAAGCGATCACACTGTTACCTTAAGGACATGTCTAACCAGTGTTATTGTTAATCTAATGCCTCCAGTGATATGATGCAATTAAACTGTGTTACAAATGGTACTCCTGCTGTTTTGCCCAGTATGATAAGTAAGTTGCTTCTTTACGCTGCTGAGTGTCCTAGTGTCCCCATGGTCCCATGCCCTTAAACCAACTCTTTAGCTGCTGTTGATCTACTGTATCTGGTAAACAAGCAATGCCACCATTAAAGTAATCCCATATTTGACGAATGTCATTGTTGATCGTAATGCTTCCGGTAACATGAAGCATTGCTGATGTTTTAAAATTTCTACTGTCCTTGCGTGATTGCCATGAACATAATCAAGATGCTTCTTTTCATTTCATGTATGTTTCGTATCTTGTTACTGACCAGGAACTATTTTCTTTCTATCTTTTTGTGCAGATAGGGATATCCATTTCACCTTGTTGCTATTGTGACCTTTTGGTGAACTGCACAAAACACTTTTTTTGGAATGAGTGTCTTGTGCAGTTCAACTAAAATGTCACGTGGGCAACATCTCTCAATTTTGGTGGAACTGCACAAAATGGTGATTGGAGTTTCCAAAATCTCCGTCAAATTCTGCTGGTAATCTCGTGCAACATTTTATTAGCCTTTGCAAGATGAGCCGTCACTATCACCACAATGGCACTTTATTTTAGTGGAACTGCACAAAAGGATAAGCAAATTATAGTTGCACCTTACATGAGCAGGACAGCCAACCTTAATGTTGCTCAATTTTAGTGCAACTACTAAAGAAGAACCTGCCAGCTCATGAGAGCAACTACTTCTTGCTAGCTGAATGATGCAATCTTTGCTTCATTTTAGGTGAACTACAGAAAAAGTCACATGAATTGAATCATCCGAGTGGAGTTGCAGGTTCACCACATCGAGTCGTGGCGGCATAGTGCCCCTCTCTCAGTTATGGTTCCCATGACCGGGTATGTTCCTTTTTGGTTGATTTTGACTCTGCATCCAGCTAGTGATCTTGTGCTACTGTTTTGGCACTGCTACTGCCATTGATAAAATGAAGTAATAATACATTTAAAATATAACTACTGTCTTAGCTACCATTTCATTTCCAATGTACATAATTTGCAGAAAAAAGTGATCGAAATGAGTCGACGCTCCTCCTCTCTAACTTGCGGGCACCATAAATTTAGTTGAACTGCACAAAAGAAGTGATTGAAATGAGTCGACGCTCCTCCTTCTACTACCACACTGAGATGTTAATGAATGTCAATGAATCACTTTCATGGCAAGATATGGGGACATGAAGAATAACTTGATCTCCCAAAGTCATCTCACATCGGTCAGTATTGTCCTTTATCAACATGATTGTGCTTTGTCATACTGTGCTAATGTTGTATTTTTTAAATAAAGCTATTCTATCGCAATCTTTTCTCATTTTGGAAATAAAGTTTGCTTCAACTAGTGCCACTATTATAGTAATCATGCTCTTTCTTATTTGTGCAAACAGGAATACTAAACTACGGATGTTGTGATGGTCAAGAGCATTCGCCAAGTTCCTGGTTTGTATGACACGGCTAGCCAAGATGGATTTAATCCTGATATTCACTTTATCAAAAGGCTCTAATGGGTTGGTTCTGAATCTTGCAAGCTGGGAATCAATGAGATGTGTAGGCATCTTTGTTGTACTTATTATTTGAATCTTATTTGTTGGTTCTGAATCTTGCAAGCTGGGAATCAATGAGAAGTGTAGGCATCTTTGTTGTATTTATTATTTGAATCTTATTTGTTGGTTCTGAATCTTGCAAGCTGGGAAACACGGCATGATGATGCAGAGGACAGCAACCATAACAAACTGTTCAAACTTGGTAGTATTGTCTGTGTGAAAGTGCGGCAAATGTGCTGATCGTGTGCGTCCTGAGAATAATAATCCTAATTGTTATGCATGTTGATCTTGTGGCACTGATAGAACGAGCCAATGCATTGCTTGTTTTAATAATAAATTTTAATTAAAGCTAATTAAATTTAAGTAAAGTGACCACTAACACTTGTTATTACAGTACCAATATAGACCCGCTCGTGAACCGACGTGTGGCCGGAATAGGTTTCTTAATGGAGGCGTTTGAATGCGCCGAGGGTGCATGTTCTGCTGGGCGTGCAGCGGGCGAGGGAGGTGTAGTAACTGTTGTCGCCTATACACACTCAGTTTAGTGTTGAATCCAGTTCCCCAAGAGCTAAAAAATGAACTGCTGCCGCCGCCTACCCACTCGTTCACTTGAAGAGACTCCAATGGCGATCCAAGGGGTGAGCCTGCTGGATATGGACTTCAGCAAGGAGTTCACCTTTGAGTTCGCCATTCAGTCCCATGGCTACACCAAGTTGAATGCGATATACACCAACGATCTGGACTCGGTGAAGCTCTGCCTCGTCGAGTTCAAGCAGTACCTACAGGACAAGAAAGCACAAGGTCGCAGGACTAGACCTTGTGCTCATCCATTCGTCTCCCGACAGGGACCAGCGGATCGCCGTCGCCCAGGTATGCGTGCGGGACGAGGTTCTCGTCTACCACTGCTGTAGGGCCATCAGAGGTTCTGGAGCATTCTCCCATTTCAACGGCAGCGCCGACTGCACCTTCGCTACGCTGGAGAGAAGGAAGAACGCGACGATTCGGCCATCTGGTGCAACAAGCTTGTCGACATCCAGAAGCAATACAAGATCATCGGCAACGGGCAGGAGAAGGACTACGTGGTTGACCTCGCCGAGACCATCATCGACCCCTGCTACGCCAACATGAAAGAAGACAACGATACCAAGGACCTGAACACGTGGGAGGTACCTCTGAATCTAGTCTACATAACCTACGTGGCCAAGGCCGCATACGCATGCTACGACATGTACAGGCGGATCTTGGACATGAGGGCGTGTCTGCTTCTCGTAACCGACGAGTACACGGACAGCCGCAGCATCATGATCAAGCGTGCCAGGAAGGTCTAGATGATGTACTTTATCTATTTAAGCACCTTTATCATCTGAGTGTTTCATGCATTAGCCTATGTGTCGTAATTATCTGTTTTGTCTGAAATATTTCGTCTAAGAACCCATTAACCTGTTTGCTTTTTTTAGTGGCTATTTGCTTATGTATGTAACTAGTTCACTGGGCTGCCGTGCTTTGAATCTCCATCCTCCCAACATATTCCACTACTCAGGTGGACCTAGCAGATCTCGTACACAGACATCTGGGACCAACCACCTATCCATTTGTATTTCTTTATTTTGTTCAATCTTTCGTCCTCTTCCTATACAGCGGCTGGCGACACTGCCGCGCATGCCTCGGTGACCCATCATAGCTTATGGCGTTGGCTAGGCCATCCCTCTACTCCCACACATTGTCCGGCAGCGGCAGCTCCACCGGCCCACCCTGCACCCGAACAAGTCAACCCTCGTACTCCCCTCCGCCTGCGTCTTCCCCCGCTCTGGTTCGTTCGGTCCGAGGTCTCGATGTCGTCCTCCGCCTTGGTGCTCTCACTACGGTGCCGCCGTCTGTCGTTCCCAAACATGGTCAGCAAAACAAGAGGAATTGGGAGACGACTGTTCGTCGAGAGGCTGACAGTCCCGGGCCCACCAGGTCCATGGCCTAGGTTTTGTTATTTAACATGCGCAGCCCACGACATGTTTCAACTTTTTTTGGATCCAGCAGGTATCAAGCGGCCTCTGGGCCTCCCAGCCTAGCTTGTCTATAACATCAGCAGCCCAAGTTATGTTTGTTTTTTCGAGACGACGCACAGCTCAGTTCTATTTTTCTATAAGAATGCAAAACTGAACCTATGTTTTCCCTTCTATAATAGTATATATATTTATTTATATCTTATTTTATTACATATATATATATAATAGAAACAACATAAGGTTCCGTTAAACCTGTCATTCGTCCAACCATTTTATAGACCTTCCCACTTCCTTTATTTTTCGTGTTCATTAATTCTATATCTGAATTTTCTCCCACTTTCTTTTTCGATGTAATCTGTGTTTTCTCCCAGTACTTTTCCCTAGAACCAACTCAACTGTCCCACGTCTAGCCTAAAAAATAATAATACCCCACGTCCTATTAACTCATCAAATTAAAATGATATTTTATTTCATAAATCGAAAGTTCTTACAAAATAATAATAATAATTGTTTATATATAACTTGGCAAGTTAACTCCTGGTGATTGCGTACATAAGCTTGCAAAGATTTTACTGACCAATGCACTAATGGATGTGCAATCATGTGTTTATGTTTTTATAACATTTCTCCATCCAACCCAACATGATATTTTCACCCAGCCCAACAAGTCTGCGGATTTCGAGAAAAATGCAAATGGGCTTTAAATTCTACCATAACATATAAACGGGCTGCATAGGAGCTACATCATTGTTTCACCCAGCCCACCAAATGGACTAAAAAAACAAATGGACTGGCTGACATGTGGGCCAGTAGGTCGAAGCCTAAACACTTTCGCAAAAAATAAAAATACAAAGGTCGAAGCCTAAGCAAGGCGTTGGATTTAAATCCAACGGCCGGCATTCTTCTTCAATCTCTCGTCTTCTTCCCCCAGCGCTGCCAGGATCGCCTGCTCCAGCCTCCGGCATCCAGCGGCGCTGTTTTACGCGCCTCGCAGCGAAATGCTACCCCACCGACGGCTAGGCCATACCTCCACTCCTCCGCACCTCCTGTTATTCTCTGCCGAGTGTAGGCCCACCCAACACCCGAACCAGTCAAGTTTCCCACTCCTCTCCGTCTGCGACTCCACTGCCACGTCTTCCCCGTCTCCGGGGCGTTCCAGTCTGGGGCCTCGCCGTCGTCCACCGGCTTGGTGCGCTTTGCATGGTGTGGCCAATGTGATCAACAAACGAGAGTCATCGGAAGATGACTGTACGTGAAGAGGCTGACAGTGGGGACGCACCATGCCCATGGACGCATGCATGCAACTGCATCCTTTTTACCCTAAAAATAATGTTTTCTCCCCCTGACAGCTGGGACCCACCAGCTACATCTTCGCACGCAAGGAAGTGTGTCCTTATTACACGCACAAAAAAATGATTCTTCCCCCTGACAGCTGGGACCCACCAGCTATATCTTCGCACGCAAGGAACTGCGTCCTTATCCTCCCTGACAGCTGGGACCCACCCGGTTGAAGCATACGTAGCGTTGTCTGTGTACATACCTGTCGATCGGTCTGTCTGCCACGATGAACCGTGGCCGAGTAAGGAGCGGTAGCAGTTTAGGCAGTCCAGTCCAAACCGTGTACATGTACGTACAGCCAGATGCCAAAAAATACGGCGACGTACGTACATATGGGCGGGGTCTCGAACGCGTACTCGCGCATACGTACGGCCAGGGCTCATGTACATGGAGAGGCCACGGACGGCAGCAACGGCGTCCTGTTCATCGGAAGCCAACCGGCTAGGTCGGAATGGAGAAACTGCGTCGTGTTCATGGGGAGGCAACAGAATGCGTCGTGTTCATCGGGAGGCAACGGAATATGTCGTGTTCATCGGGAGCCAACCGGCTTGGACGGAACAGCCGAAATGAGGTCTGGCGTACCGCAGAACGAAGGAAACGGGCCTTCTGTTCGACCGTGTACGGTCGAAACAGGGTCCTGTTCATCGAGAAGGGTCTGGCGTACCGCAAAATGGAGGAAACGGACTTGTGTTCGACCGCGTACGGTCGAAACAGGGTCCTGTTGATCGGGAGGGGTGTGGCGTACCGCAAAACGGAGGAAACGGACTTGTGTTGGAGCGCCTACGGTCAAAACGGGGTCCTGTTCATCGGGAGGGGTGTGGCGTACTGCAAAACGGGACTCCACGGGCTACTGTTCATCCACCATCGACTTCCTCCAGCCTCCACCTGCTACTGTTCATCCACCATCGACTTCCTCCAGCCTCCACCAGCCACTGTTCATCCACGGGGTCCTGTTCATCCAGCCTCCACCGGCTAATGTTCATCCAGCCCTCCACGGGGTCCTGATCATCCAGCCTCCACCGGCTACTGTTCAACCAGCCCTCCACGGGGTCCTGTTCAACCAGCCCCTCCACGGGGTCCTGTTCAACCAGCCCTCCACGGGGTGCCTCCATCGGCTACTGTTCATCCACCCCCACCTCCTTGATCGGGGTCCTGTTTATCCAGCGGCAACGGCCTCTACTACCACGGGATCCTGTTCATCCAACCCCCATCAGGAACTGTTCATCCAACCCCCACCGGAAACTGTTCATCCAACCCCCACCAGGAACTGTTCATCAAGAGGCAGCTTTGATCGGCTTAAGTTAGCAGCAGTAGCGAAGGAATCACTCGGGTTCAGTTAAGAGCAAGGGATCGATCGGGGTTCAGTAACGTAGCTTGTGCAATCGCTCGGGCTCAGTTAAAGCCCAACGCCTCGCTCGGGTTCAGTTAGAGCGCAACGCCTCGCACACACGCACGTACGTGTACGAGAGAAACGCGCAAACCTCCGTGCATCGCTCGGCCCCGACCACCCATCGTAACCGGGAACTCCCCGAAATTTTCCTCGCCCTCGCTTCTACCACGATTTTTTCCGTCATGGACGGCCCAAAGAATGTCATGCAGGTGCGTCTCCAACCCGCCCAGGAAGAAAAGCCCATTTTCTGTCATGATTTTTTGTCATAGAAGTAGGAGCCCACCACATCTATGATGATACCGAGTTTTGTCACAATTATCGTCATAGAAGTGTCATAAGCATGACAGAAAAAAATTCGTTCGGCCCAAAATGTCACGGATGTGTCTTTTTTTGTAGTGTGGAGTCATGTATGTTTCCTGGTCAGACATCTCAGCTGCTGTATTTCTTTCTCTTCCTCTGCCACCCTTCTTGGGATTTCCATCTGAGAACATGGTATGGAAATTAGTGACTAGCTCATCTTCTGGCTGACTTTGAGCAGAAGGAATATCATCATCAATGTCATCAGCAGATTCTGATTCGGCCTTCTTCTTCGGAGCTCTTGGTGGCTTGGCAGATTTACGTTTGACCACCTTTGCTTTGGCAGTCACCCTTGGTTGCTTAGGGATTTCTTCCTCTGAACTAGAGTGCTCATCCGAACTATTTGCCATGACCACTCCTAAAGAAAAAAAGAGAGCGAAAGAAAAACATGGTCGAGGTCACAAGCATGCACAAAGGAAATTTTGCACAAAACATAAGGTTTTACAGGAGGGGCCGATGGATTCAAGTCATGCACTGGTAAGATATCATCGAGTAAATTCCAGTATGCCTAAGGACGACACAACAGATTCTCTAATCTTTCGAAGAGCATGCACAGTGAACCCTAGATCTAAAGGACATGTACGAGGAACAACTACAAAACCGTACAAGAGAAAACTAACCGAGCCTAGAAGATCTACCACACAGAAATAACATGGAAAAGTCGCGTTGGGAGGAACTGCTCTAGAACAGGACTTGAGTAGAGCAAGAACAGGACCTGAATGCCCTAACTTGGCGAGTCAGATCAACTATGGCAGAGCGTGAAGGAGGATTTACCACTCTGGCGCGACCAATGGTGACGGAGCTTCGCCGGAGTTGCACGGCAATGCTTGACGTCGACGCTGCTTCGAGCGCGGGCTCGGGCAGAGAGCGAGAGAAGGGTTTGAGGCCAAACAGAGAGGAACTAACGAAGAAGAGACCCGGAGCGGGGGGTATATATAGCCTGAAGAACAAACCAGCACTCTGAAATCTACGGACGGAAAAATCGGGACGTTCCACATTCAATGGACGAGATCACGATGAGGAGATCGTGGGCACATGTCAGCCATTTCCTGCGAAATTCTCGGTAATTGAACTGAGTGCCGAAGGGTTTGAGGAAGGGTAAGCGCCAAAACAGATGAACGAATTGAGGATGATTTAATTCGCGACCAAGGACGTCGGAAAGAAATCTTCTTCAGATCAAGTGCATGATTATGACACGAGGTACCGAGAGAAAAACATAATAGGAATTTAGACTAAAACACAAAAGAAAACAATTGAACAAGAGAGCAAGAACGTTGTGAATAAAAACAAGAAAACAAGAGTACCAACAATGATTGCACTCAAGGCATTTGGTGAGAGTGTGATATCCTTGAGAGTGTTTCCTGCAAGAAATGATTAGTTCTTCTTCACAACCCACACCTGTGTGGGAGGTGATGACCTCATTTGCTTTGCCTGGCTTGGGATATTTCTTTGGGGTGTTCTGCGTGACACCTGAGAACTATCATAATAATAATATGAATAGGCGTTTAAGTTGTTTCCAGATGCATGAGTATAATTATTAGAGGATGTGCGCCTGTACTCTTTTTGACGCAAGTGAGGGTGATAATCATTCGAGAATGACAATCAATTTGGCTGTGAATGGTAGCCATATCCTCGTCGAGGATTGTTCTGCACAGTCAGATTAGCAGTAACAGATAGATTTTCAATGATATTTTTCTTCACCCAGATTTGCATCTTAGGAGAGCATGCCCTGCAGTTAGTTCCAACATATCGAGCGAAAATCTTACCATTCTGTTGCTTGAAGATTTTGTAATTTGAGTCATTTGACTCATCAGTTTCAACAGAAATGGGCGAAAGATAAGCAGATAGAGTTTCAGGTTCAAGGGTTTTACTATTTGGTCGAATCCAAGTTGTACGAGGATATTGTTCGGGGGTCCAGTATGAACCATCCACATTAAGTTTCTTTTCGAAACCTAATCCTTCCTTCTGAGGATTTTTGTGAAGAATAGACTTCTTGAGCGCATCACACAAGGTTTGATGCCCTTTCAGGCTCCTTAGCATCCCAGTCTCAAGTAAGTCTCTTAATCTACAATTTTCTTCAGTAACAGCATCTAAATCCTCAGAAGAGGGGTTAGTCACTAGTACAATGAGGTGCTATAGAAACGGTTTTTAACCCCATTCCGCGACAGCATTTGGAACCGTCGCCAAGTGAGTGACTGCGATAGGGGGGTCCTTCCCACACGACCCAGAAACCGTCGGGGATAGGGAGCCTTGATGCATATACAGTACTCGCTACTCGTTTGTGCTCGCATTGCCATCGCAGTAGGTATTCTGTGGTGCTACGTTTATGATGCGCGGCCCATCACAAACGGTTCATGATTTAGAACGTGTATGATAAGCAGACAATCACACATATTCGCTTTTCCCAAACCGTATGCGATAACTAATTAAGAAGATTAGCTAATTGTCGTACGAGTGTCTGACAGGATTATGAAACGTCGGACCATCGTAACATCGTCGTACACGACAACTATCGCGCATGTTTTTCTGTGGTGCAACGTTTACGATGCATACCACATCAGAAACAGTACATGGTTGCGAATTGTGTACGATAAGGCAACTATCACAAACGTTTAGTTTGCCTGCACCGTTTGTGATATTGGCTGACATCGCACACGCTTTGCAAACGGCAACAGTGTGCATGCTTTCACACGTTTCCTCTCTTTGAACCGTGTCGGATTATGGTGTATATCACAAACGTTTGTGTTTTACCAACTGTGTGTGCCGTAACGACCTGGAGAGCGGAATTTTATCGTAATTTAATTGCTGCTATTTCAAATTGTACCGGATTTGAATTTGAATTTATGCTATAGCTTTATTCATATACATCAGGTTCAAACAACCAATGCATTATTCGATTCATAGGTGCATATGTTCAAGAATTACATAAGAACCAAATAAAGAATGATGAACCACAGTTGTATACTTGTACTATTAAAGATGGTAAAGAAAGAGGTGAAATACATTCTGGTTGCTGAACAAGGTGAAGCTGAATGCCCATATTGTACCCTCCTCCATGCAGAAGGCACACACGACTCTAGTCCATCCCCTTGTGATGGCCGACCGCCCATCCTTCACGGTCTTCATGAAAACATCTAGATAATCATCATGTTCTGGTAGAAATACTTTAACCTTTGCATGCCCACCAATCATGTAGTTTGAGAGGTAATCTTGAGTAAACTGCTTTGGAAACCACTGCAAAGGAAAAAGATTCAGACATTGTCATCTAACACAACTCATTATGGGCAGTAAAAAGAAGGCTGCAGAGTTCTTACTTACCATCCTACAGTTCACTGCTGTCTTGGATAAAGTGTAAACAAATAGCTTAATTGCCATCTTTTGACCCATTTTGCTAACAATCTTCATCAGCTTTCTCACTTGATGCTGGTTCATCGATATCTCATTGCCCCATACGAAGAAAGGGTCGAAGCGCGGATCTTTACCAAGGACATATGTACCTAAAAGCACCAAGTTAATATTAGAAGCTAAACAGCAATTGCACAATGATGTAGTACAACACTCTTTTATAATATCTTATAACATCCAATATACTCACATATTAGATGAATTAACATCTTATATTATGGGCCGGAAGGAGTTTATTGCATTCTTACAAATTATCGGCTGATTAACTGCTGCTGTATCCATGGGTTAGAGTTAGTTTGAGCTAGTTCGGGCTCAAATAGCCCTAAAGTATATCCAAACATGAGGGCTAGTTTGAGCTAGTTGCATCTAACCCACGCAAATAAACTATCCAACCCAAGAGGTGCTAATTGGAGCTAGTTCTCCTAGTGCATTTATTGTCAATCTAACCCTATCATCCAAACACCTCTTTGGATGGAGTTGGTTCAGGGTTAGTCAAGAGCTAAAAACTAACTCTAACCTCTAGCTAAGTTGAGTATCCAAACAGGGCTGTGTTGTTGTTGTTGCTGCTGCTGCTCTTCTACGTATATCTAGACATCATCACAACATTAAGGTAACACTCTTCTTTGTTGCTATGTAGCCTACGATTGCATATTTAGACATTAAGTACAGTGCATGTTGCTATGTAGCCTTAGATATATTACATATGGCCCTAGTTAACCTAATGATAAATGGGTTACAGATATATTCAGTTAAAAGTCCGATTCACCGATTAGTTCCTTATCAGCCCCCGGCCTATATAGTACCAGCTACCGATATCCTGAACAGTGAGTATATATAAGCCATGGGATGAAACTAACCTCGATGGAAAATAGCAGTCGTTCCCAAAATTATCATGTGTAGGTACATCGAGAGGCATGTTAAGCACAACAGGCTAAACATCAACCAAATATATCCATGGTAGACAAAATAATCTCCAAAAGATAGCTTCAGTGTGCAGGTTTAAGCATGCTAGTAAAGCAAAACAAGTGGAAAGGTGTGTTAACTGCAACAGGCCTAACATTTAACAACAAGCAAACATAGTCATTCAAACTGGTATTGTGCCGGTCTAAGTACACTGGTTATTGTTATGTAAAAATGGAAAGGCGTGTTAACTACAAGAAGCAGCAACCAAATGTAGTCATTCATAGCGGTATTGTTGAAACTGGTATTGATGAAATTGAACTGCACAGTTCATACTTGCACATATAGAACATCACGTTGTGAATAACTGGAATAAACAAGGCATATTACGAACAAACAAAGATAGCATTTGAAACTGGACATATGCTAACTACAAACAACCGAAGAATCAAAAAACTTTAAAAGAGGCATATGCTAGCTATAACAGGTTAACAGCAAGCAAATATATGCATTCCTATCGGTATGTTTAAAACTGGATTGATGAAATGTACTGCACAGTAAATAATTGCACATCTAGAGCATCACATTGTGAACAACTGAAATAAACAAGGCATACTGCAAACAACCAAATATAGCAATTAAAATTGGACATATTCTCACTACACTACAAAAGGGACTTGACAAAACAAATCATGGGTTCCCCCCTGTGAAGAGGCACGGCAAAACAAATCATGGGTTTCCTCACTTGTCACAGATGGGCTCGTTCCTGTGGGAAGAGCACGGACCCTGGATGCGCTCCATGTTGTCGCAGATGGGCTCCTTCCTCTTGGAAGAGCAAGGCTGTAGGGTGCCCTCCCTGATGTCGCAGACTGGCTCTTTCCCCTTGGAAGAGCAGATGGGCTCTTTCCCCTTGGAAGAGCCAGAGAGGGTGCCTTCCTCGTGGTCGCCGTCAATGAGGTCTGACTTGGAAGCTATGGATCCCAAGCCAGCGTCGCAGAACATGTCCTTCAGAAATGACAAAAGGGGCTCGATGGCGATGTAGGATGGCAAATTCTTGACAGCGAGCCAGAGGAGATCAGTGGCGGGGCCATGGATGAGATCGATGGCGGTTGAACCTGAGGGGTTGGGGCTGGGCCACTTAACCTGTGACATAGCCCGCCTCAGGCCGTCGCTGTCGACGACCTCGATGTCGTAGCCAGCGTCCGCGACATACCCACATACTCTAGCCCGCTGATTGAGTACCTGCGGCTAGTAATAGTCGTCAGCTTCCTCAGCGACGTCGGGCGAAGAGACCGCGATACATCTCTTTTGGGCCAGTCACTCCTCGAGCTCCACGGGAAGCGTAGCCGGGCTTAGGCTGCGACGCTCTGGAGTAGGGGATGGGGATGGGGATCTGTGGGAATGGGGTGTTTTGCAGGCGTCATCTAAGAAACTCAGGGCGGCCTGGGTATGGAGATTGGTGGGTAAGCTGCACGGGGAAACCGGCAGATGTTGACAATGGAGGCCTTGCAGCGGCGGTGGCGCGACCTTGCTAGGGTTTTGAGTGAGGGAGGGGGTGTGTGTGTGCGCGCGCACGCGGGCCCGATGAGGTTTTGGTGTGTGTGCGTGTGTGTGGAGGGGGCGGGGGTGTGTTTGAGGAAATGATGTGGCTACTGAAAATTTTACTACGCGGGAGTCAAACTCGGGAATGAAATGCCGGGGCTATTGAAAATTTGGATGATGGTGCATCGCACACGGTCCGGAGATAACAACCGTGTGTTATGAAATAGAAAAACCCTCGAGGCAGGTAGATATTTTCGAGGGATGCAGGCGGGATTGGGAACAAGAAACATCACACACGGTCGAAACATAATAACCGTGTGTTATCAAACAGAAAAAAGCTGCAGGCGGGTAGATATTTTTGAGAGGGGAAGCCTCGTGGAGCCCAATGTACTGTGCAGATGTGCGTGACAGGGGCACCGGCGTGGCACACGATTAGTGTGAGTGAACCGTGTCTGTTGCATCATCCGACTTGTCTAATATTCATAAATTTGGCGAAAAATGACGCAGGAGAGGGTCAAAACACGAACACACTTGCATGTGGACCAAATATATGTATGAAAAGGGTGGTTTGATGTTCAAATACCAAATGCAACTTCGATGTGGCACCTATCTCGCAAAGCGCACAGTATTGCTTGCCCCCCTCGTGCCGGTAGGGAGGGAATCCTAAGCTATGAATGCATGCCCCCCCCCCCCCACCGAGGTTTACCTAGCAAAGTGCGAAGTAGAAGTCCCCCCCCCCCCACACACACACACCCACTTTCAGTCGGCGGGCCAGAGAGGCATCTCACCAAGATGGATCGTAAAACGGACCAAGAATAATCCACCTTGGTCGTACAACCTCTCTCTTGTTGTTGGTCAAAGTGATGGCCGTCCATGCGACCCCGGAGATGGGCTAGCTCGCTAATAATCACGCAAGTAGCTAGTCCCCGAAGACAACCACTGCCTGCGTGTGGCCCAAACATATGTATGGAGAGGTGTGTTTTGAATACACAATGGAACAACTTTGATGTGGCACCATGCTTTCGAACCAGAAATCCCCACACTGAGTGAGGGTTAGGGTGACGATGCATATGTATGTCACACCACACTTCAAGCCGCGATGACGGGGATTCATACATGCATGCGTGCATAGTATGCGCGCAAACTTAATTAGGTCTGAATCTCACCATGACCTATACTACGATAACATGAACCAAAGGAAGAATCCGCCATGGTAACCTATCTTGTTGTCGGTCAAGGTGATCATGGATGTCCACGCGGGCCCATGAATATATAGGCTTGTCGCCGATAACCACGCGAAGGAGTGTACCATTCGAAGACAACCACTACATGCATATGTATGGAGGTGATGCGTGCATGCATGTTTGAATACCATTTCACAACATTGATGTGGCACGTGCGTTGAAAATCGTATAGTCCCCACACAGAGCGAGATTGGTTCATGGCGTGTCGTGGTACTAGCCACTTCGACTCGATGGGAGGGATTCATGCGTACACATGCATGTGTGTGCTCAAATTGTATCATGTCATCCCAGAGCATGACCTATATATATACCGTATTACAAACAAAAAAATTATCCCCTCCTAAGTCAAATTAACCTCTCTCGTGGTCAGGCAAAGTGGTGATGGACCAAGCGGGCCCACAGATGGAAAGCATCGATATCGCTGATAACCGCTTAAGTGGGTGCGAGAGGACAACCACCATCGCTTTGCATGTGGGCCAAACATATGTTAAATACCCAAAATACACAAGTTTGATGTGGCACATGCCTTGAAAACCATAAAGTCCCCACACAGAGCGAGGTTCATCAAGCGTACTACATATGATGGTCCCCTTCCCCCTCTTCGACGCATACTATATGCTCCTACTGTAATACAACCCAAAAAGAACCCTCCTTGATGGTGAAATTAATTAACCTCTCCCGATGTAGGTCAATGTGATGCATGCATCGACGATGGCCACGTGGGCCCACAGATGGAAGCGTCACACGTGAGTGTCCTAGGATAACCACGGCCTGCATGCATGTGGCCCAAAGAGCTGTTGTGTGATGTTTGAATAGCCAATTTCACAACTTTGATGTGGCACGTGCCTCGGAAACCGAAAAGTCCCGACACTGAGTGAGGTGTACTTGTTCACGGACGCGTACGTATAGTATATATGCTAGTCCCCTCCCACCACTTCGACGCGTACTATATATATACACCCACCATAACACAAACAAAAAAGATTCTACCTTGCTGGTCAAATTAACCTCACTGCCGGCTGTTCATCAAAGTGATGGATGACGACCTCGCGGGCCCACAGAAAGCGTCACACGCGAGTATCGAGTGTCGTGTAGGACAACCATCCACTGCATGTGGCCAAAACATGTATGTATGAAGGGTTGTGTAATGTTTTAAACAACGAATTCATGACTCTGATGTGGCACCTGCCTCACAAAACGGCCAACCCACAGGGTGGCTCACGACTCGTAGTGTACTGCGAGCCACCCGCCACCCCCAGACGCACACACCCACACACACACACCGCGAATCCACCGCAACTACGAGCATGTTAAATTATCCAGCGGTGAACATATGTTACCAAAGGAGGGACGTTTTAATTTTGAAAAAAAAATAGAGATCATTAAGAGATTTTAGTACATTGATTGATTTTCTAGGGGTATAATGTGCAAAAATCAAATTTGAGCTACATGCACACGTGACAATGCACCTAAATGGATTGCAAAATCACATGTGTCTCACTAGGTGCATATTTACTCCCCGTGCAAAAAAATTCAAACATTGAGAATCTTGATTTTTAAATTCTAGTACATCCAAAACTTATTTGAAATTCATGAAACTTATCGTGTTGTCATATGGACACCAATACAAAGTGGCATTGTACTTTTTTTGTCAAATTTGAGACTAGTTTTGATGTAATCTTTATCTTCTTACAAACGGGAGATTATTAATAATTGGGAACCAATATCCCAAACGGATTATTTATTCGAACCGTGAGCATTAGACCTACAATGGATACGTGCCATGCTTCGGTTAAGCAATATAGCGGCAACATTAATCATCCAAATAGAAAAACAATATGCGTGCCACCACGTGACCCGTGTGCCGTGCGAGCAGGCGTGAGTTGACGGGACGCATGCGAGCAGTCCACCGCGCAGGCAGGCCGGGAGGCGTGTATGCAAGTGTGTGAATTGATGGAGGCGTGCTCGCTGCGCAGTTTCATCGGGAGGCATGCGAGTAGCTATGTGAAACGACGGTAGGCATGCCAGCAGTCCGATGCGCAGGCTCACCGGGAGGCGAGCCAGCGGTTTGACCGCCGCCCGCCTCTCTCTCACTACTCCATATTAATGGCGCGCCCGAGAGGCCGCACCCCCATCCTCGCCACACACACAATTCTCTCTCTCTGCTTGCATCCTCGACGCCGCTCTCAGTCCTCAAAGCTGTCAGTGTATAAGGATGCCGCCGAAGCGCCCCATCGGAGGGAGTGGTGACGCCGGGGCTGCTGAAGCACCGGAGCACGGCATGGAGATGGAGACAGAGGTTGCCGTCACTGCCGGCGAGGTATCGCTGCACCCTGACGTCGTCGACGACGTCGAGCTTCCACAGCCGGAGGCGGAGTTCCACACCGACTCCGGTGACGACTCGGGCGACGACCCCGGCGACGACTCCGACGACCACTCCGGCGATGACTCCGACGACGACGGACAACCGGTTAGTCATCTATACCCATTTATGTGTCAAATAGATCCTAGGGTTTCTCTGGTTACTCCTGCCTCGCTCTTTTTGGAATAGAAATCCTATGGTTATGTTCTCCCAATCCATGAAATCTGAGTAAGTTTCGTTAGATCCGTGTAGTGTATTGATTGTTTGAATGGTACAAGTGATAAGTGATTAGTTATTTCATCTGTGCAAATGATTTCTGCTAGTAATCCGACTAGGGTTAGTGTTCGTGCTAATAATTCCTAGCCAGGACTTGACAATTGATTTTGAATGATCTACATATATGTTTGTGCCATTGTTTTCTTCAAGATTGGTCTATACATAGATAACTGTACTTAAAAATTGAACCATAATCTCTGGATATGTATAAAAAAATAGCCATAAATTCCTAATCCTACTTCACCGCATGTAAACATTGATTTGATGACAATTTTTTTTACTATTTGTATAGGTGTTGTCTGACGATGTGGACAGCGAGGATGAAGATGGCCAGAGGAGGTACAAGAGGCAAATCCTGAGGGAGCTTTATGCGGGAATGCATGACAGGCGTATTAAGACCTGGGACAGCGGCTATCGATGCCCATTTTGCAACCACAAGCTTCATGACACGTATCAAAGTGTTCTGGCGCATGCAAGAGGATGGGCCGTTCGCTCCTTCAAGCTGAAGTATTCTCGCAGGCTGGCGCATGGCGCGTACGCCGAGTACCTGGAGAAGCTACAGGATCGTGCCGGCAGACGAGATGAGATGTGGGATCGAACTATATATGCTTGAGAATGCTTAATGACGGTTGAACTATGTACTTATGGTTGAACTATGCTTGTGTATGCTTATTATCTATGTCTGAGTATGTTTAATCTATGGGAACCACTAGGCATCAGACTACTGGTAATATGCATCCATCAGACTAGTCATCTGCTGTTGGATAGAAAGGAAAATGGACGTCCGATCTGTTGCTAAGCCCTGCGCGAGATTAGTTATTCCCGTCCGCTAATTGAGTGCTTCCTTCTACGCAACGTAATTTTGAAAGTACTATTTAAGGCTAATTACGTGGGATTTGTTATTAATTGTTTTCTGATTCAGTTTTTCCAAATCTTTAGGAAACTAAATTCGGGTTTAAGGAACCTCATAACTCTTGAAAAATTAAATCCAAGCCATGTAGTATGCTTCCTTGTATTAAGCATTAAATTGTTTCCAAAAAAACAAAATCATGCTTCCATATAAAGAAATTTTGTTACGAATTGTGGTGAACTTTAATCAAGTGTATCTTATTTATGCTTCCTACCAAGAACAATTTGCTTGTACAAGGGCTGCTTCGAAGACAAAGGAACGTTGCTTCCATCTAATATTTTGTTTCCAAAGTAGACAATATGTGCTTCGAATTTGTTTTGGAGGAGCATTAAATTGCTTCCGAGTGACAGATATCTATTTCCATCAACAGGGCTAGCTTTCAAACAAAATAGAGTTTGCTTCAAACAAAGCAAATATTTGTTTCTATCGACATTGCTTCCAACAGAGAATTGAATTTGCTTCTACAGGAAAATAGTATTTTCTTTTAATGATGATCAGAATTCTGCTTCCATATACAACACAAATATGTTATATAGTTAGGTTGTGCCGTCTAGACATAATGCCACTGTGGTCCAGCACAATAGCGCAATGCATGCACAGGGGACACGCCAGCGAGACCATATAACCATGCCCGACGGGTTGATCCATACTTGAACATGGGCATCGTCGAGTAGACGAATGTTTCCAAGGAGCAACATCTAGGAGATCGAAGGGCGGCTGCGAGCAACGACGATGGTGTTGACGAGGAATGGCATGGGCTTGTTGATGACCTCGACATCAACGTTCTGCTTGTAGGCAATTATCATGCAGTGGTAAATCATCTCCTGGAAGTAACATAGGAAAACAAATACCTTTTTCATGTTTGTATTTAGGTTACAGTGAGAAAGCAAAGGTACTACTGTGTGTGCAGAATGAACATATATGTTTACAAAAAAATAATGAAGCATATAAAATGAAAATGGAAGCATATCAGGACATAAGTAGAAGCATTGAAATTTTATCAATGAAGAAGCTAAAATACATAGAGGTTGAGTAGTTGAAGCATCATGTGAGATTATTTGAATCAACACAGAAGACTATTCACAAGAAAAGTGCATGTAGCTCATAATGTTGAGGTAGAGCAGCAGCAAAACATTACATATTTGCCATTGAAGCATCAAATGTACATAGATGTGCGTAGTTGAAGCTCTAGTTGAATAGGGTTTGGGTGCATCAATTTTTTATCCATAAATATATCTCATTGGAACGCACACATGTATACCGGCAAAAAAGTTAAACGCATACATAATCCCACCCAGCGCATAAGACAATATGTGTTCAAGTCACCATTTGGCATTTTGAAACAATGATAAAATACAATGGAAGCATTGAATTATGAGGAAAAAAATAATCTCTTGGTTATCTTGCATGTCACTAATTCGTTAGGAAATCATGGAAGCACATGGTTACATAAATTAAGAAGCATGGCTGTAGTGCGGCCAACTAGTTATACATAAGAAGAACATATAGGAGAGCTAGGAAGCATGGACTAATTCTGGAGCAAAAATAGCTTACTATCAGAACATAGATGTGACATATTGGAAGCATCCTGTTATGAAACAAACTAGCATGGTTGCTTCCAAGACACGGGTGCTGAAATTTGTAATGTAGAAATAAATCTCATCAACCATATTGGTGTCATATGGGCTTACATGAAATAAATTTGTGCACAAACATGAAATCAGCACATGTCCATAGAAGCTTCGCTCAAGAACCACAGAAGCAAATTAAGTGTGATACTGAAACCTCCGTTCGCAGGATACACACGAAAGAGGCTACATATAGGTGACATAAACATTAGCTAAAATGGAAGCATGAAACTATGGAAATTGAAGCAAAGTAGTATTGTGGAGAATGGAGAACAAGGGGATGGGATGTTTTATGTCACCGAGAAACAAATAAATCGAGTTTGTATAACTTGTGGAAGCATTCAGAAGCTTTGATATTGCAATTTGGATGCTACATAACAAAGCAGCATGCAATGGTACCTCTAGAATAGAACTAGGCTTTTATGGAAGCATGGAAATTTGAAATTGTACAGAGAAGTAATATTACTACCAAGATTGGGATTCATATTATTACGAAATATATGCATTACATTAGGGGAACACAAATGGTTAAGAACCATCGAAACACATGGTCTAGTTACGTACATACTAGTAATTGCAAGCATGGATATTTTTAAAAATTCCTAAAATATATTGCCGCAAAAATTAGGAAGCAAATGTGCATCATGTATGTAGAACATGCAAATATATTAGTCCATGATTCAGTCATACATTACACAATGGAGTGTTCAAATTTGGACCCAGTGAAAGGGAATAGACCAAGGTAACGACATAACAATGTCAAACAACACTCAGAACATATGAAATTGTTAGAATTCAGAGAAGGGGATATCAAGATATTTAGGACTCGATAGCTAGCTCAGATGAGAATTGCGCCTACGCATGAGGGGCGTCGAGGGAGTGGAGACCGCGGGGCAACTGAGATGACTTCGTTTGGTAACCCAGATGAAGCTCCGCCGTAGTTGACCAGAGACCGCGAGGCTTGAAGCTAAACCGAGATCACCAGGGAGTGATGGGGCTGCGAGCTTGTGGTCGTGGGCATCACCTGTCAGATCCACCTCCTGAGATGGCTCACCAGCGCAGTGCATCTAACGGGCACAGGGGCCAGAGCTGGTTCATGCCGAAGAGTTGAGGGCAGCGAGGGATTGGTGTGGTCGGCGGCGCGGGAGCCGGCGATGGAGCTGAGAAGGAGCGACTAGTTTGGGTTGGGGCAGGCGAGGTTTTTTTTGGAATGTATGGGGGCAGGCGAGATTAATGCGGGAGGGATTGGAGGAGAGGCTCGTGGCAAGAAAATTGAAAACGAGTCCAGCGTAAGAAGCACTCCGGGCCGTGAGATCTAAATCGAATCAATGGTGTGCAACTGGTCCAGCGAATTGGTTCCATCAGACGTTTGCCACAAAGTGTTCCCTTTAATCTATGTTTACTTATGTCTAAATGTGGTATATGGATGCAATCAGTTCGGTTGATGGAATCTATCTTCGTCCTGGTTTATTGGTCCCCTTTGTAATTTGTGTTAAATTTTGACAAAAAAAATTGACAAAAAATTTAACTGACAAAATGTTAGTGCAGGTCAGCAAAATTATATCATTGGATGCGTATTTGAACATAGTGTTCAATCATATAATTTTTTACGACATGCATAAATATTTGTTAGTTAAATATTTGATCAAAATTTGGTACAAATTACAAAGGGGACCAATAAACCAGGACGGAGGTAGTACGTCAATCACACACGGTTCCAAAATTGGAACCGTGTGCAATGACTTTCATTTTTCCTGTTGCGTCAATCACACACGGTTGGCTCTAACAAACCGTTGCCTCCGAAATTCTTTATGGGACAGAAAACCCTCACCACCCAATTCAAAAAAGAAAAAAGAAAATACTCACCATCCCCACGTCACAAAAACCCTCACCACGCCCGCCACCCCCTCCGGTCCCCATTCACACCTGCACAAGCTCCTTCGCGTCTATGCATGGCACCGCCTATCGCGTCGGCAACCACTTAGCTCGACGCCTACCGCCGCCAGGCTGCCGGCAAACCCCACCGCATTTCGCCACTTCCGCTTGCCGCCGCCTATCGCCATCGACTTTCTCGACGCTGCTCGCGGTCGACCCAGCTCCGCCCGGTTGGGGAATCCGCCGTACTGAGGGTTTTTTCTCATGGACAACAAGGTAAATAATTTAATGAGATATTATCTCATCTCTTATCCCAGTTCATCTGGCTCCTTTAATCACCCGGCCGAAATCGCCGTGAATTCATTTTTATTCAAGCTGATTTGAGGGTTTTCTTTCATTCATAGAGTGTACAGTGCGCGGACACATCAGGACTTTGCGGCCTCCGCCAGACATCCATGGAGTTCCATCTCACCGTACCAGATGACTTAAGGATGCGCGCGGTATGTTCAATCTCACCATAAATTGGTTGGCATGGCCTACTTTCCTGAACATATACTAAATATTGCTACATTTGGATAAAAGGTACCACATGCACCATATACGTCAAAGGGGATTTTTTTTTTCTCTTCTTTCTATATTAGGCAAATTAATGATATATTGTTCTTTCGATTACTCTCATATTTTCATGACATCATGTTTACCCTATCTGTTTAATTATAGATTTTTGTCCTTCGATTTCAACTGTTGTACAGTTCTTTCAATTTGGGCCCATATTTGCATGTTACCATATTTTCTTTAACAATCCTACCATGTTCTGCAGCGCGTCCCTTGCTATGCAACAGAATCTGTCGTGCACAATCTTTCCCTTTACATAAATCAAGACTGCAGGGATGTCATACTGAACACAAACCATGGATTTACAATCGTTACTACTGTAAGACTTGATGAACGTGGTGACTCCTATTTTGGCACTGGCCTTTGGAAAGAAATTTCTAAGTTTTATGTAATGAAAACTAGCACTAAAATTGCAGTGCACATAAAAGAGCTTGGTCATGAGATATATGCTAACTTCCCTGACGATATCATCCGTCCAGACTTTGTTCGAAGTAAGTTTTCTTTTCAAGTATCTGCATGTTGACTTACCCAGCAATATCAAATGAATCGTGTAGTATTTAAGCAACCAATTGTTATTCCATTTTCTTACTATATTCCTACCTAATAACTTCTAGTTACCAATACACTTTTCTATTGCCCTGTTTTAACTAAATATTCCCTGTACTCCCACTTCTATCAAAAAGCGCCACTGACAAGGAGACTCCGGAGGTGGAGAACGGGGCTGCCAGCAAGCGGATGCGGGGCGAGCAAGAACCGCAAGCTACTCCAGCAGGCCTAGACTTCATCAGCAGCCTCCCCGATGATATGTTGACAGTCATCATCTCCCTCCTCCCAATCAAATATGGGGCGCGGACAACCGTCCTTTCCCGGCGGTGGCCCCCCTATGGAACTCCACCCTTGTCGACCTCATCGACACCCACGAGCTCTGCCATGTCTATCGCAAAAGCTTGGATGCGTCCTCCAAGATCCTCGGCAGTCACCCTGGCCCAGCCAGAGGCCTTAGAATGGGTAAGTTCCGTTCCAACGGCAAGGACCGAGCCAAGCTTGACGGCTGGTTCCTATCCCCTGCCCTAGATCAGCTCGAGGAGCTCACTTCTGATGATGGGCATATGCGCTCTGCCTCGCGCCCATTCTGCGCGTCGCCAAGTTCAGGAACTGCCATTCCCCCCCCCCCTAATGACGCGCCCGCTCTTATTCTACCACGATTGAAGCACCTCGAGCTCGTCGCTATCTGCCTCCAAAACGGTGACATGGAGCGCCTGCTCCGTGGCTTTACTGCACTCGAGTACCTTCGTCTTCAGGCGATCTATGCGTTGAGTAGCTTCCACATCACCTCCATGAATCTCCGGACTATTTATGTGTGTTGCTGGTGCGGCAAGAAGACATCACAAGATGTGTACCACGGTATGGTCATTGAGGACACACCTGCAATTGAGAGATTACTTGTAGTTGATCAAGAAGGTCCAACAAGAATCAATGTCATTTCTGCGCCGAAATTGACAGTGGTGGGCTACTCATCTGACAAATACTCCGAACTTGTTATTAGATCCACACCCGTTCAGGTACAACAGCCGCCTTCTATCTCTCCTTCTAGAAATTAACATTATTTCTAATTTTGAAGATGTATGTTCGTCTGTCATCCAGAAAATGATTCCGACAAGCTTGACCCCGAAACTGCGCAAAGTGAAGGTCTTGGCACTAGAATCTATCGGCCCCAACCTGGAGCAAGTTGTCAGTTTCCTGAGATGCTTTCCGTCCCTGGAGAAGCTATATATCGAGGTGATGTTCCTTTCTTGTTAAATGTTAACCATAAGGGAGTTCAATTTGTGACACCTTTTTCCAAGTTTACAATGACAATGTACTACGATTTCTGAAGGATTTTTTGGAGGATTTCAATACATACATGTTCCCCCCCCCCCCCCCCATATTGGTTGCTTGATCCATATGGTTACAATCCATAAGCATTTCTCCTTTGGATTCATCTATACTAGTTTTCTTAGGGAACATTTCATCCACTCCAACCTATTGTGAAGAAGGCTACATTTTTCTAGATTGTAATCAAATGCCCATGTTAATCACGTCGGATCGAAGATGGCATGTTAGTGCATTTTACAAATCCTGCAAACCAAATAGGCCTGTAGTAGTGTTCAAAACTGCATGTAGGCACTAACATGTTTTCTTCTTTTGCAGATAAGATTAGGCCCGGTGGTGGATAATGTGATACAATATAACAATCACGTCGAATGCCTAGATCTGCATCTCTCAGAAATTACTTTGAACTCCTACCGAGGGACCTTACCGGAGATTATATTCGCCAGGTTCTTTGTTGTCAGAGCAAGGGTGCTGAAGGTAATGAGGTTTGCCCTACATTTATTTCGCAAAAATGAATGGTTTGTTGATCAGCGCCGACGGCTGCGGTAGAATGGAATAGGCTCCGAAAATGCTGAATTTCATTTTGGAACTTCAGATGACAGATTAATCGGAAGTCATCATGTCAACCCCATACATGACTTCTCAGTGGCTGACCCCTTTGCAAAAATTATGAGGTTTCGAAACCAGACTTAGAAGTGGTAATATTAGTTTGAACCTCTCTGATATCCATGTTCAGCGGATCAGCGCGAGTGTTTGCAGCTGATGAGCTGAATTTCATTTCTAATATCAGTTTGAACCTTGTAATCTTCTAATTTGAGCCATATAACTCTGGAATTTGAACCTTGTAATATTTCGAGCTTTTGTGGTACAATCGTTGAAATGGCATCGTATGAGACTCGTATATTGGTAGCACTATTTTGACCTTAATATGCAATGGACTTAGCTTTTATTAACCATTCTCGAATCTGTTTACATTGTCGATCTCATAGCACACGATCTGTATAGCTAACTCGACTGCGATCTTCGACATTATTACACATAGTTGGTTTCTTCAACCGTGTGCCCTGTAGAGCGCAGAATTAATTATCACACTCGAGTGTCCATCATCACTCTCCTGTGTAACTTTGACCTCATCACCCCCGGGTAAACTTATGACCGAAGTCATTCCACACACTTTGTTTTTACAAAGCTTTTTGCCAATAAACGCCCATGATTTGTCCCTCTTCTAGCCGACGCGTGGCCAAACTAGCCGGGCGGGAAGCTTGCGCTGTAGCGCGGGAACCGGCTCACCGGCGATACATTTGGAGCCTCTTCGAGCCCACGCGTGGTCAAATGAAATGTGTGCGGTGCGGTGTTGTCAAGCGTGCATTGGAATCCTCCGCTATGAACGCCGTGACAAGACGTGACGATTACAGGCCAGCCGGCCCCCATTTATTACAGCGGCCATTTAACGCTTGTGTCTCTTCGACCTTTCGATCGCGCCCCACCATTGCAAGAAGCACACCCACCACGACAAATTCTTAGAGGGTATCCTGCGCAGCTCCAATGGCACTCCGAGCGACTACCGATGACGAGCAGCAGTTCACCATGCATGCCGTGGTGGACACCCACAGAAGGTTCACGGAGCTCTCGGTGGTGTACACCAACAACCCGGTCTGGGTGGAGCACTCCATCCACATCATGGAGATGTTGCTTGCCGAGGAGAAGTACAAGGTGGTCGGGTTCGACCTCGAGTACACCTGCGCTCGTGCCGGGTCTCGTCCCAAGGTTGTCGTCACCCAGATGGGCATGCACAACCATGTCCTCGTCTACCACTACTTCCTGGCCACAAGGCCTTGCGAGCGTTTCGCCACGTTTGTCAACAGCCCCCACTACATGTTCGCTACGGTGGACATCACCAACGATGTAAAGGTGCTCAAGAATTCGGGCATCGCCTGCCAGAATCTTGTCGACATCCAGGGCCAATACAAGATCTGGGGCAGCAAGGAGCATGAGAAGGACTCACTAGTTCACCTCGCCGAGGCCATCATCGACCCCTACTACAGAGACATGAAGGATTCCTGCAACAAGGACAAGCATGCCTGGCACTCAGCCTGGATGGAGAAACTCGACAAAGCTCATGTCGTGTACGCGGCCAAGGAGGCGTACACGAGCTACAACATGTACAGGCGGATAGTTGACATGAGGAAGTGCCTCCTTCCCCAAAACGGCCAGGGATCCAGCCGGAAGCAGAGTAATGGCAAGCGTTGTCGCAACAATAAGTAGATGATTAGATCCTCGTTTCTCCTTGTTTAGTATGCATGTAATTGCTTACTTTGGTGTGTGGAAATGTTATGTGTGTAGTCACTTGTGTAATTGTATGCTTTATTTGGTTTTGCAATGCTATCTTTTTAAGTATATATGTTGATGCTCTGTAGACAGAGCAAATCACATCGCACACGGACTAAACAATGGAACCCGTCGGTGATGATTTCATCAATCACTGACAATTGTATACCAGCAATCGTTTGCTCAAAACACACACGGCTTGTTAACAGGAATCGTCTGTGTTGTTATTGGTCTTCCCACACATTTCCGATTACAGACCTGTTTGTCGCGCATCACACACATCTTGTTAAGTTGAACCATTTCTGTTCTCTTGGCTCAACGCAAACAGTTCATCCGAGTGAACTGTATGCCGTATATCGCACACACCTTCATCTGGCTTCCCGTTTCTGTTGTTCCGCCTCATCACAAACAGTTTATCCGAGTGAACTGTATGCCATATATTGCACACGCCTTCATCTGGCTGCCCGTTTCTTTTGTTCTGCCTCATCGCAAACAGTTCATTGAACTGAACTGTATGCCCCTCATCGCACACGCAACTAAAATATGAACCGTGTTTGATGTATCCTTCATCGCAAATGTTTTGCATCTTTTTTTACGGTTATTTTACATAACCGTTTGCGATTAATGCATCGCACACAGTTTCGTCAAAGGGTCTCTGATCGTAGTGTCGTGTTAGCAGTATCCTACAGTAGTGAGTGGTGCCATTAGAAATAGAGGTGTTCTCTTTCACAGCATTGGAAGTTTCAGCATGAGAATCTGCATTGCTACGTTCTAGGCAAGTTAAGCAAGGGGGTACAAAACCATCAGGAAGCTGAACAGATTGCTTGGCGAAGAGAGAAGCTTTTTCTAAAGCCAGTTCGTTTTGAGATTCTTTCAGTGACACGATTTCTTGATTCCTGCTAAGGAGTTCATTTGATAAACTCTCGTAGTCAAGTGCAAGTGAGTCATATCGAATGGTAAGATTATCAATAGTTGATGAAAAAGCATCTTGCTCTTCAATCAACTTTTGATTCTTCTCCATCTCTTCGACCAGTAATACTTCAGTTTTTCTCAGATTTCTTTCAAGCATTTCAAGTTCATCGTGTTGAGATTTAGCAATTTTGACCAGCTTAGCATAAGATATGTATTCAGGAGAGCATTCATTCATGGACCTAAGGTGTTTGGCAGATACCTGATCCTTTGAGGATTTTGCCATGAGGCAAAAGCCGATTGGTTCAACATCGCTTGATTCATCATCACTTGAATCAGCATCAGTGTCTGAGTTGGTGACTTTCTTTGATGATTCAATAGCAACATATGCATTACTTCTCCCAATCATTTTGTAGAATTCTTCTTCATCGGAATCAGTATCCGTTGCTTCTTCTTCAGATTCTACTGTCAAGTCAGCATATGCTCTGTTCAGCTGTGACATCCTTTTCATATTTGATTCGATGACTGCTCTGGCCTTAATGTCAGTGACTGGTCTCTTCGAACAAGATGAGGTAGAAATTTTCTTCGAGAGCTTAGTATGACGATCCATTCGAGTAAAACCACTGCATTGAAGATATTTCCATCTGCCACTAGGTTTTTCTTCCCAACCAGGGCAATCAGCAGTGACATGGCCGTATAGTTTGCATTTTAAGCACTTCATATCTTTCGGAGGAAAATGTCTTCTTGATGATTCTGGTGCATGGAATTCTTCATCATTGACGAGATAAAGGTTGTGTCTCTTAAGATCACTCAGTCATTGTGTCAGCATTTCAACTTCTTGAGTGATGGAGTGTTGATTTTCGACATCTTCTTCATCAGAACTACCATAATGTGAGAGAATTTCTCCTTCATCTTCCGAAGAGGATTCTTGATTTGCCATTTCCAGCTCCATCTTTTCTTCTTGGATTGACAGCAACGTCATGATCTCAACATAGTGAAGTTCTTCATCGTCAGGTCTTTGTTTGATTTTAGACACAACGAGATCAAAGGATTCGTCAAGAGCACACAGAAGCTTGTTGACTACATCTCTGTCAGTGATATCAGTTACCCCTAGCTGGTGTAGTCTTTCAACAATGTTTGTCAATCGATCAGTGAGTTCCATAACACTTTCCTTGCGTAGGCTTCTAAATCCAGTGAACATGGCCCGAAGCATTTTGATGTGAGGATCCGATCGGGCAACCAGGTCTACATGAGCACTGTTAAGAGCATCCCACATTTGCTTCGCGGTGTTGAGCCTGTGAAACCGAAGGAAAATATCTTTTGATAGACTACCACATATGATATCTTTTGCTTGAGCATCCAACTGCAGATTTTCCTTATCATCGGAGGACAGATTCTCTTGTTGCTGAATGGTGTATCCTTCTTCCACAATCTGCCACAGATCATAGTTGACAGTTTGAATTCTGATTCTCATTCGCTCTTTCCAGTATAGATAGTCATTTCCATCAAAGATGGGAAACCTTTCAGAGTGCGAGGATCTACCTGCAAGTGACATACTCAAAACTCCAAGGACGTTAGACCTTTAATAAACAGAGACAGGGAGTACCTGCTCTGATACCAATTGTTAGGACCAAGAGTATATCGAACAGAGGGGGTTGAATGGGAGATTCAAATTTTCTTTCGAAAGCTTTGAGATCTGGTCCACACACCACAGCGGAATAGAGTTATAGAGAGAAAAGCTCTTAATCAGATTTCATCATCAGAAGCATATTCATCAAGAAGGGCATTTACAACAGAGCGAGCTTGATTGATAATAGGTTTAACTATGATGAGAGTAATGCAACAAGCAAATAAGTGTAACAGAATGAAACAAAACATAACGACCACTGAAGGAAATACAATCTCAGAGTTACACAGTATACTAAGGATACAAATTTATAATGTAGGAATATGAACGAAGATAATGAAATGATTTGATACTACAACGCAGGATAAATAACACAAATCAGAACAAAAACCAGATACACCAGAGTTACTGAGCACGAATGTAAACTACTGAAAGAATTGCAGTAGAATAGATATAACCAGTGGTACTCGATGGTGACAAGAGATTTGGTAGACCGGTTCACCCTTCTGCCAAAGGGCTACATCTGGTTGGAGGGGTTGTGACTTAACACGGAAGATAAACTCTCTTCACCCTATTCTCCTTCAACACAGAGCTGATCAGACTCAGGTTGATTTCACTCATGGTAGATCCTTGTCGGCGATCTCCAAACCTTCGGTCGACCTTCGCGAACCACAATCACTCTTGGTTGCTGAAGATCAGGCTCGGTGAAGACAATGACTCTTCATCACTCGAAGCCAAACCTATCCATCTAGAGAGTGCACAACTCTCAAGAGTAACACGTAAAAGAACTCTCACTCAGAACTGTTGTGATGCTAAACCACTTTCTAAGTTTGGGCTCTTGGTTTTCTCTCGGTGGATCTTAAACTCAAATCACTGAGAGAGCGGTTGCTCAAATCAATCTTCTTAGAAATATCAAGTGGAGCAGCCAACGGATATCGTTGGAGTGGGGTGGCTATTTATAGCCGCAGCCTTCCCAGATGGGAAATGACCAAATTGGACATTGGCCTCAGCCAATAGCCTAATGACATGATTCCAACGGTCGGATTTGAGCTCAACGGTAACATTCCTTGCTGAGCAAGAAATGCTAACTCCTCGGTCCGAGGCAAATCTCTCGCAGCGAAGAATATCACAGTCTTTTGCTGGCAAGTATTTACTCGGAGCACAAAGAGATTTCTCTCGCATCTTTCATAGGTTGTAGCTAAGCATCACAGCTGATCTAAGCAACGAGAACCTATATCCCTTTTAATAGTACGGAGGTCCTATGACTCAAAAGACTGAAAGAAGAAAACTCAATGAATGCTACGTCTTCATTTTGTCTTCGACTTCAATCGCTGCAGTCAATTTCTTCGGACGACAGTATTGAAACAGAAAGCTTAGACATCTCAGCAAATCTTTCGAGGGGTCGATTTCTTCACATTAATCTTCTTGACTCTATCTCTTCATCAGATGTAGTTCGTTCTTCTCTAGAGCGCAGATATGCTTCGGTGAAGTTCCTCGAACTCAGCACCGGAGACATCATTCTCTTCGGTTGTGTATGGACTTTTTCTCTTTGTGTGCACTGATACGTCTCCAACGTATTTATAATTTTTTATTGTTCTATGCTGTTATATTATCATTCTTCGATGTTTTACAATCATTTTATAGCAACTTTATATCATTTTTTGGGACTAACCTATTGACATAGTGCCCAGTGCCAGTTGCCGTTTTTTACTTCGTAGAAAATCAATACCAAACGGAGTCCAAACGCAGTGAAACTTTTTGGAGAATTTTTCTGGGCCAGAAGACACAGGATGGGCCAAAGAAGTACCAGAGGGGTGCCCCGAGGGGGGCACAACCCACCTGAGCGTGCCTGGGGGCCCAGGCGCGCCCTGGTGGGTTGTACCAACCTCGGTGGCCTCCCACACCGCCTCTTTGCTCTATAAATACCCCAATATTCCAAAAACCCTAGGGGAGTCGACGAAACACAATTCCAGCCGCCGCAAGTTCCAGAAACCACAGATCCAATCTAGACACCATCACGGAGGGGTTCATCATCCTTATTGGTGCCTCTCCGATGATGCGTGAGTAGTTCATTGTAGACCTACGGGTCCGTAGTTAATAGCTAGATGGCTTCCTCTCTCTCTTTTGATTCTCAATACAATGGTCTCTTGGAGATCTATTTGATGTAACTCTTTTTGTGGTGTGTTTGTTGGGATCCGATGAACTTTGATTTTATGATTAGATCTATTTTATCCATGAAAGTTATTTGAGTTTTGATCTCTTATATGCATGATTGCTTATAGCCTCGTATTTCTTCTTTGAATCTTTGGTTTAGTTAGGCCGACTAGATCGATTTTTCTTGCCATGGGAAGAGGTGCTTTGTGATGGGTTCGATCTTACGATGCTCAATCCCAGTGAAAGAAGGGGAAATGACATGTATGTATCATTGATATTAAGGATACAAAGATGGGGTCTATTCCTACATGAATAGATCTTGTCTACATCATGTCATTGCTCTTATTGCATTACTCCGTTTCTCCATGAACTTAATACACTAGATGCATGCTGGATAGCGGTCGATGTGTGGAGTAATAGTAGTACATGCAGGCAGGAGTCGGTCTACTAATCTTGGACGTGATGCCTACATAATGATCATTGCCTGGATATCGTCATAATTATTTGAAGTTCTATCAATTGCCCAATAGTAATTTGTTTACCCGTCGTATGCTATTTTCTCGAGAAAAGCCACTAGTGAAATATGCGGCCCCCGGGTCTCTTCTTTATCATATTTGCCTTCGAGATCTATTTTTATTTTCTTTTATTTTCAGATCTATTAATCCAAAAACCCAAAAATACCTTGCTGTAATTTTTTATCATTTATTTTATCTTGCATTTCCGCGAGATCTATTATCCAATCTACTACAATTTTATCTATCTTTTTACCCGGGAGGGATTGACAACCCCTCTTACACGTCGGGTTGCAACTATTTGTTCTTTGTGTGCAGGTACCGTTCATGTAGTGTTGCGTGGTTCTCCTACTGGTTCGATAACCTTGGTCTCATCACTGAGGGAAATACCTACCGTAGTTGTGCTGCATCATCCCTTCCTCTTTGGGGAAATACTGACGTAGTTCAAGTCGCATCATGCACTAGCAAACACATTAGTCCATACCTGTTTCTGTCAACAATCTCCAAAAGTCAAGGTAGGCAGATATTGCACCAACATACACAATTCCCTTTGTCTGTCGGTATGTTACTTGCCCGAGATTTGAACGTCGGTATCTCCATACCTAGTTTAATCTCGTTACCGGCAAGTCTCTTTACTCGTTCTGTAATACATCATCTCGTAACTAACTCCTTAGTCATTTTGCTTGCAAGCTTCTAATGATGTGTATTACTGAGAGGGCCCAGAGATACCTCTCCAAAACTCGGAGTGACAAATCCCAATCTCGATCCATGCCAACTCAATCGATACCTTCGGAGATACCTGTAGAGCATCTTTATGATCACCCAGTTACGTTGTGACATTTGATAGCACACAAGGCATTCCTTTGATATCCAGGAGTTGCATGATCTCATGGTCGAAGGAACATGTATTTGACATTCAAGAAAGCAGTAGCAATAAACTGAACGATCATATGCTAAGCTAACAGATGGGTCTTGTCCATCACATCATTCTCCTAATGATGTGATCCCGTTATGAAATGACAACTCATGTCTATGGTTAGGAAACCTTAAGCATCCTTTGATCAACGAGCTAGTCTAGTAGAGGCTCACTAGGGACATGGTATTTGTTTATGAATCCACACATGTATTTAAGTTTCCGATCAATACAATTCTAGCATGAATAATAAACATTTATCATGAATAAGGAAATATAATAATAACAACTTTATTATTGCCTCTAGGGCATATTTCCATCAGTCTCCCACTTGCACTAGAGTCAATAATCTATATTACATAGTAATGAATCTAACACCCATGGAGTCTTGATGCTGATCATGTTTTCCCCGTGGAAGAGGTTTAGTCAACGGGTCTGCTACATTCAGATCCGTATGTACTTTGCAAATTTCTATGTCTCCATCCTTGACCTTTTCACGAATGGAGTTGAAGCGTCTCTTGATGTGTTTGGTTCTCTTGTGAAACCCGGATTCCTTCGCCAAGGCAATTGCTCCAGTGTTGTCACAAAAGATTTCATTGGACCCAATGCACTGGGTATTACACCCAGATCGGATATGAACTCCTTCATCCAGACTCCTTCATGTGCTGCTTCTGAAGCAGCTATGTATTCCGCTTCACACGTAGATCCCGCCATGACGCTCTGCTTGGAACTGCACCAACTGACAGCTCCACCATTCAATATAAATACGTATCCGGTTTGTGACTTAGAGTCATCCAGATCAGTGTCGAAGCTAGCATTGACGTAACCCTTTACGACGAGCTCTTCGTCACCTCCATAAACAAGAAACATATCCTTGGTCCTTTTCAGGTACTTCAGGATATTCTTGACCGCTGTCCAGTGATCCACTCCTGGATTACTTTGGTACCTCCCTGCCAAACTTATGTCAAGGCACACATCAGGTTTAGTACACAGCATAGTATACATGATAGAACCTATGGCTGAGGCATAGGGAATGACTTTTGTTCTTTCTCTATCTTCTGTCGTGGTCGTGCTTTGATTCTGACTCAATTGCATACCTTGCAACACAGGCAAGAACCCTTTCTTTAACTAGTACATTTTGAACTTCTTCAGAACTTTGTCAAGGTATGTGCTTTGTGAAAGTCCAATTAAGCGTCTTGATCTATCCCTATAGATTTTGATTCCCAATCTATAAGCAGCTTCACCGAGGTCTTTCATTGAAAAATTCTTATTCAAGTATCCTTTTATGCTATCCAGAAATTCTATATCATTTCCAATCAACAATATGTCATCCACATATAATATCAGAAATGCTACAGAGCTCCCACTCACTTTCTTGTAAATACAGGCTTCAACATAAGTTTGTATAAACCATATGCTTTGATCACCTCATCAAAACGTATATTCCAACTCCTAGATGCTTGCACCAGTCCATAGATGGATTGTTGGAGCTTGCACACTTTTGTAAGTGCATCCAGTGCCCCTTCGTGATTTTGGTGTATTGAAGACTTATAGGTTAAGGGACTAATGTGTTTGCGAGTGTACACAGGTTCTATAAGTCTATGAGGAGTTTGATATTTACGAAGAAAGTCGACCCCTAAAAATGAATGTCTTCAGTTGAAGACTTTGGTTTTCTTGAAGACTTTGAAAGTGAGGAAATTGGTGTGACCTTGAAGACTTTGATATTGATGCGAGGATTATGAAGCGTGAAGACTTTTGTTTTCGTAGTTTCATTTTCTCTTTCTTGAGTCATAGGAAACACCGTACTGTTAAAGGGGGTCAAGGTAAAACAAAGGAAACACTTTCCAAGTGATGCTCATCTCAAAGCCTACACATGCCCAATCCTTTCCAGTAAAGCCATTGGAAATCTCATACAGTTCAGTCAATTTCTTCAGTGACAGAGACAAAGATCTTCTCTTCTCTGAGGAATTTGTTCTGACTAAGGAGTTAGGAATTCGCCAGTGCGGATTGCCTACAAGTGAGGAACATGATAGCCCTGAGGAATTTGGGAGCTCAAATTTCCGACTGTTGCTATGCTATGCGCCAGCTGTCCAAAATATCCTATCCACCTAACAGTCATATCATTGAAGGGCATTTATGTCTTATCATGTCGGGCTGCTCCTAGGCTATAAATAGCCACCCCCTACAACCACTAGCTGGTTCGCTGCTCCGAGAGAAACTGACACTTGTCATTTAGAGCATCCCATCCTCCGAGGACTTTGAGCGAAAATCATCATGTGAGGAAAAACCCCAAAACCCAAACACCTACAACCCAAAGTGATTGAGCATCACTGAAGAGATTGTTCCTGTGTGGAACCGATGCTTGTTACCTTTGAGGACTGTGCATCCGCTAGACGGTTAGGTGTCATGGTCTAGAGCATCCAAGAGGAATTGTGGATCGCCGAGTGACCAAGTCTGTGAAGGTTTGGAAGTCACCTGAAGACTTACCACGAGTGATTGGGCGAGGTCTGTGTGACCTTAGCTGAAGGAGAATACGGTGAGGACTGTGTGTCCGGGACTGTGTGTCCTCAGGTTTAAATACCTAGCCGCTCCAACCAGACGTACGACTGTCACAGCTATTGGAACTGGTCTACCAAATCATCGTCTTCACCAAGCTACTGGTTCTATTTCCTCAACCCTTTCATTTCCTCATTCATGTGTTGATGAAATTGTTCGTTACTGTTTGAAGACTTTGACTGAAGACTTTCTTAATTTCCTCAATCCTAATTCTTCAGTCTCTTTGTCTTCAGCCTGCTTATCCTGTTACACGCTACCTGTGCTCTGTGCTTGTTTCATATCATCATGATGACTGTGTTACTGCCATGTTATGCTTGCACCTGAGTACTTATTCTGCTGCTTGTAGTTCATTGCTTAGGAAATTCCTCAAGTTGAATTTCCTCAGTGACAAATTTTAAAAATTGCCTATTCACCCCCCTCTAGTCGATATAACGCACTTTCAACTTTGTCAGCACCTTTAGGATCGACAAAACCTTCTGGTTGCATCATATACAACTCTTCTTTAAGAAATCCATTAAGGAATGCAGTTTTGACATCCATTTGCCAGATTTCAAAATCATAAAATGCGGCAATTGCTAACATGATTCAGACAGACTTAAGCATCGCTATGGGTGAGAAAGTCTCATCGTAGGCAACCCCTTGAACTTGTCAAAAACCTTTTGCGACAAGTCGAGCTTTGTAGACAGTTGTCGGGGGGATGAACCCCGGGCAGGCAACGGAACCTAAATCCTTTTCAAAAATATCGGGGCCGGCTTTGCCCCTCAATCCGGCTTCCGCCTGGCCGGGTTCCTCGACCCGGCCAAGCCCCACAATTCGGCCCACACCGCAACACAGCCAGACCCGCTGGCGCATACCGGCCGACCCCGCCAAACCATGAATTCCTCAACCCGGCCTCGGTTCAGCTCCCGTCCCATCCAAGTCGTATGACAGATCAAGTCCTGTAAAGGATATGAGCATGGCTACAGTGGCCCACCAACTCCGCTGACCGGGGCGAGCGTGGCAACAGTGCCCCACCTACCTCGCTGACCAGGGCCGGCATTGCAACAGTGCAATCCAGTCCTGCTGACGCAAGCCGATGGCGACCAGGCGATGCGCCGCTGTAGCCGAGCCGGCCCAACCACTCCATGACGGAAGGCAAGATGGGGAACAGTGCCCCCTGGCGCACGGGGCCCGCGCCCGAAGAACCCGCCGTACCCTGGTACCCGGCAGGCCCCAGCGCCGGCTTCCCAGACGCTGACATCCCAACCCCGCGCCCATCTAACTTTACCATTGTAACCCTGGGGGTTGACCTATAAACCCTCCCAGGAGCCCTCCATGTAGGCGGGCGAGCACCTGAGATGACCACACACACACAAGGAGAAGGAGCAGCCTAAGCCTTGGTCTGCCTTCCTTCCTCCCACGAACAGCTCTAGGAGCAACTATGTACTGTCACATACTCCATATATAAACCACTCTCGGCAGGACTAAGGGTGTTATCTCTCTGGGGAGCCCCGAACCTAGGTATGTCTTGCGTCCCGCGCTCGCTCATGCCGACCTCGCCTCTGGAGCCCGCCGGTGCCCTCGAGCATGTCCCTCTCTTTAGCCATCCTTTGGCATCTGTCGTGCGCCCACCACGACATTTGGCGCCCACCGTGGGGCAGCTCGAGGTCTTGGCCGGAGAGACGTTCAGACGGGGCCCGTCATCGATTCTGGTGAGCACATCACACGCTGCACGTCCCCCGAGCCTGTCGCGCTGGCGGCCGACATCATCGACGCGCTCACCGCCTCCTTCTCCGCGCTGCGCATCTCTGATGCGCCCGCGACCGATGAGTACCCCAGCGGGGTGCTCGACTTCTCCAACTCGCCCGTACCCCTCGGCGGCGACGCCCCAGACGGGGCGGCGGATCTCCGTGTCCGGGTGGAGGTATTTGCCACCTACACCGACTCCACTTCGTCCAGCGCCGCGAGGAAGGCCGGCGAGGCCAGGGCCGCAGTGGAACACACCAATGCGCCCAACCCGCTGTGCGCCACGATGCAGAACCTCCGCGTCCCCATCACCACCGACATCAACGCCACCGAGACCCTGGATCGGCTCGAGGAAGAGTGCAAGCGCCTGCTGGATGAGGCCGAGACGCTTGCTGCCACGCAGCTCCGGCTGGAGTAGTCCGCTTAGTGGGAGCGCGACGCCGCGTACGGTTTCACGCCAGCCGCTGCCGAGCCCAGCCGGGTTGCCGAGGTGCGAGGCCGCGGCGGCGCCATCGGTCACGCTCTCGGCGCGGTCCCAACCATCTACGACACCCCCGTCAGGAACATGTGCGCGGCGCAGGCGAACGCCGTCGGCATGGAGCGGCTGCAGGGTGAGGAGCTGCAGGAGCGCCTGCAGCGCGTGAACGAACTTCTCGGCGCTGCGAACACGCAACAGGACCGCCTCGACCATCCTGCGGGATCCGTCTCGCACCGATCCAAGGACCCCGGTCAGGGGAACATGGCGTCTTCTCCGCCCCCCGACGAAGCTCACTCCGGCCGCACCCGAACCCGGTGCAACCGTGCCCCCACGACCGGTGTCGGCTTGGACGACGAGCCGGGTCCGGAAGACCGGCGCCGGCAAGATCTTCCCCCGCAATCCAGCCGCCGCGCCCGTCCGGCTTCGGTCGACCCCCCACCCCCCGGCCCGGTCGCAAGCCGGCTAGGCCCGCGCGCCATCGACGACACCGATGCTCGACACCGCCTCGACCAGCTCGCCCTCTCCCTCGAGCTGGAGGAAGATAATGCTTTTGGACCGGCTTGTTTCGGCCCGCGCATCCGGGATGAGCCCTTCCATAAAGGGTTCAGGCTCCCCCGCAACACCCCCAAGTACAACGGCACCATCAAGCCGGAGGACTAGCTCATCGACTACACCACCGCCTTCAGCATCGCGGGCGGCAATCGCCGCCTTGCCGTGCGCTATGCCCCGCTCATGCTCCATGGGTCAGCCCGCACGTGGTTGAACAGCCTGCTAGCCAGCAACATCAATGCGTGGGTTGACTTCGAGCAGGCCTTCGTGCGTAACTTCACCGGCACCTACAGGCGTCCCAGCAATCCCAGCCAGTTCGCCATGTGCGTGCAGGGGCCGACCGAAACCGGCCGCGAGTACCTCGCCCGCTGGACCGAGCTTCGGAACAGCTGCGAGGGTGTCCACGAGGTCCAGTCTATTCAGTACTTCGTGAGCAGCTGCCGGGATGGCACCCTCCTCAAGCACAAGCTCTTGCGCTCCGAGCCGTCCACCATGGCCGCGCTCATGGTCACGGCGGACCAGTACACCAACGTCGACTCGGCCATGAAGATCCAGGTGGTGCCAGGCGATGCCGGCACCACCCCCCAAGCTGGCTGGCGAGAGCAGCCGCCAGAAGAACAACCAGTAGAACAACAAGCGCAAGGTCGATCAGCAGGCGCCACGCTATGACAACCGCCTCGTCGCGACCGCCGAACTGGCGCCCGCGGTCGAGCCGGCCGGCAAGCACCGACAAACCGGCAAGACGGCATGGCAACCCGCCATGAGCTTCGAAGAGATGCTCGACGCCCCCTGAAAGCACCACAGCGGCGCAAGGCCGTCGACGCACACGCTCCGGCAGTGCGCCATCACCAAGCGCATCATGAGGGGTGACATCCCGCCGCCTCTGGCTCCGGCTCCGGGCGCGGGGCAGCCGGTTCCGCCTCCTCCTCCCCCGCCCCCAGCAAACGGCGTGATGCGCAATGACGTCTTCCCCAACCAGAACACGCGCTATGTCATCTTCACCAGCTTCGGCGATGACAAGCGTAGCGAGTAACTGCTCCGGCAAGAGGTGAACACCGTCGTCCCGGCCGTGCCAGAGTACATGCACTGGTCGGAACACCCGGTCAGCTGGACTTGGGAAGACCACCCGGCCGTGCCGGAGTACATGCACTGGTCGGAACACCCGGTCAGCTGGACTCGGGAAGACCACCCGGCCGTCATGCCGAACCCGGGTGGCTATGCCCTCATCCTTGACACCACCATCGTCGCCACCAGGCGCACTTGTAAGTTCTCGCGGGTTCTCATCGATGGCGGCAGCAGCATCAACATCCTCTACCGCGACACCATGACCAAGCTCGGCCTCGAGGCTAAGGACCTGGAGCCATCCCGGACGGTGTTCCACGGCATCGTGCCGGGTCTATCCTGCTCCCCCATTGGCCGGATCCGGCTTGACATCCTGTTCGGTACGAGCGACCTCTTCTGGTGCGAGCCGATTTGGTTCGAGGTGGTGGACTTGTCCAGCACGTATCATGCGCTGTTGGGCCGACCTGCGCTCGCCAAGTTCATGGTAGTTCCCCACTACGCCTACCTAAAGATGAAGCTGCTGGGTCCCAAGGGCCTCATCACCATCGTCGGCGACTACCGGAAGTCGTTGGAGTGCGCTCAAGCTGGCGCCAGACTGGCCGAGTCGTTGGTCATAGCCGAGGAGCAGCGCCAGCTCAATCGGATCGTTGCGCTGGCCAACGAGACGTCGGCTGTGCCGGCTTCAGCTAAGGAGCCGGCCGGCGAGGCCTCTTTCCAGCCGTCCAAGGAGACGAAGAAGGTCAAGCTGAACCCGGAAGACCCCAGCTGCAGCAAGTACGTCATCGTGGGCTCCCGCCTCGACAGCAAATAGGAAGGCGAGCTTGTTGAGTTCCTCCGTGAGAATCGGGATATCTTTGCAAGGTCCCCAAAGGACATGCCGGGAATTACGAGGGAGTACGCCGAGCACAAACTACACATCCAAAAGGACGCCAAGCCTGTCCGTCAACCCCTACATCGCTTTTTAGAAGAGAAGAGAAGAAACATCGGTGAAGAGGTCGCCAAGCTGCTCGCGGCCGGCTTCATCATGGAAGTGTTTCACCCCGAGTGGCTGGCAAACCCGGTCCTCGACCTGAAGAAGAACAACACCTGGCGCATGTGCATAGACTACACCAGCCTGAACAAGGCCTGCCCCAGGGATCCATTCGCCCTCCCACGGATCAATCAAGTCATCGACTCCACCGCCGGCTGCGAGCTCCTGTCCTTCCTGGATGCTTACTCCGGCTATCATCAGATCAAGCTGGACCTGGCCGATGCCCTGAAGACGTCCTTCGTCACGCCCTTTGGGGCGTACTGCTACATCACCATGTCAGTCGGCTTAAAGAATGCCGGCGCCACCTTCCAGCACTGCATGTAGAAATGCTTGCTGAAGCAACTCGGTCGCAACATTCACGCCTACGTCAACGACATCGTGGTGAAGTCCAAGCAGCACCTCACGCTCCTTGACGACCTGAAGGAGACCTTTGCCAATCTGCGCGAGTACCAGATTAAGCTTATCCTGGAGAAGTGTGGTTTCGATGTTCCGGCCAGGAAGCTGCTCGGCTTCCTCGTCTAGGAGCGCGGCATTGAGTCAAACCCGGAGAAGATCAAGGCCATCGAGTGCATGCGCAAGCCAACCCGGCTGCGAGATGTCCAGAAGTTCATCGGCTGCTTGGCCTCGGTCAGCCAGTTTCTCAGCCAGCTGGGCGAGAGGGCCTTGCCCCTGTATCAGCTGATGAAGAAGACATCGCCATTCGAGTGGAACGACCAGGCGGATGAAGCGTTCTGGGATCTCAAGCGCATGCTCTCCACCGCACCCGTCCTGGGCGCGCCGGCCGACAAGGAGCCGCTGTTGCTATACATCGCCGCCACCTCATGGTCGGTCAGCACGGTGCTGGTGGTTGAGCGACCAGAGAAGGGCAAGATTCAGTCCGTCCAGCGCCCGGTCTACTACCTGAGCGAGGTGCTTTCCGCCTCCAAGCAGAACTACCCGCACTACCAGAAGATGTGTTACGGTGTGTACTTTACCGCCAAGAAGTTGAAGCAGTATTTCCAAGAGCATCTCGTCAGCGTGGTCAGCACGGCCCCCATCGGCGAGATCATGGGCTGCCGGGATGCCTCTGGCTGGGTTACCAAATGGGCCATAGAGCTGGCCGGCCACACCATCCTCTACGAGCACCGCACCACGATCAAGTCCCAAGCCCTGGCCGACTTCCTCGTTGACTGGACAGAGACTCAGTACCTGCCGCCGCCGCCGGATTCAATGCACTGGCGCATGCACTTCGACGGCTCCAAGATGCGCTCCGGCTTGGGAGCCGGCATCATTCTGTCTTCCCCGAAGGGCGACCGGCTTCGGTACACGCTCCAGATCTACTTCGTCGCCTCCAACAATGTTGCCGAGTACGAAGCCCTTGTGCATGGCCTCCGGCTTGCCAAGGAACTAGGCATCCAGCGCATCCTATGCTATGGCGACTCGGATATGGTGGTGCAGCAGTGTTCCGGCAAGTGGGATGCCTGGGACGCCAACATCGCTAGCTACCGTTTCTTGGTCCAGCAACTCTCCGGCATCTTCGACGGCCGCGAGTTCCTCCATGTCCCGTGCGCAGAAAACGAAGCCGCCGACACACTAGCCAAGATAGGCTCATCCCGGCAGGCCATTCCATCCGGCATCTCCCTCGAGCATTTGCGCAAGCCGTCCGTCAAGCCGTCTCCGGATTCCGAGTCCATCTTCATCCCGGACGACCCTGCAGCGCCCCTCCCCAACTCGGACCCGGGGGCTGCCGTCTCCGAGCCGTTCCCGGGGGCCACGGAACACGGTCCCGGGAGCCGCGGAACCCTGCCCGGGGTCTGCTGGTCCCGGCCCGGGGGCTGCCGTGCTCGACCCAGCCACTGACATCCCTGATCCGATCCCGGGGACTTCTGATCCCTGCCCGGGGGCTAACATGATCAACCTGGCCGCCGTCATCCCTGACCCGAGGGCTGCCTCCTCCGGCTCGAGGGCTGCCACCCCAGAACCCGTCCTGATGGCCGTCTTCACTGTGGTGACGGCTCCGTCATGGGACCAGCCAATCTTAGCGTTCCTGGAGAACGGAGTGCTCCCCACGAACGAAACTGAGGCCCCGCAAGTGCGACGCCGGGCGTCTGCCTAAGCATCATCAACAAAGAGCTCGTCAAGCGCAGCGCAATAGGCGTGTTCCATCGCTGCGTCGAGCAAGACAAGGGCATAGAGATCCTCCTCAACATACACTAGGGCGAGTGCAGGCACCACGCCGCCTCCAGGTCCCTGGTAGCCAAGGCTTTTCGCCATGGTTTCTACTGGCCCACAGCCCTCAAAGACGCCAAGTCTCCTCAAGTGCGAGGGTTGCCAACGCATCAGCAAACGCAGCCACCAGCCGGCTTCAACCCTGTAGACCATCCCAATCACCTGGCCCTTCGCGGTCTGGGGGCTCGACATGGTCGGCCCGTTCAAGACCGCTCGGGGCGGCATGACGCACTTGCTGGTGGCCGTCGACAAGTTCACCAAGTGGATCGAGGCGCGGCCGATCAAGAAGCTGGACGGGCCAACAGCCGTCCGGTTCGTCAAAGACATCGTGGTGCGCTATGGCGTCCCGCACAGCATCATCACAGACAACGGCACCAAGTTCGCCAAGGGCGCGCTCGCGCAATACTGCTCCGTCTCTGGCATCCGGCTTGACCTGGCATCCATGGCCCACCCTCAGTCCAACGGCCAGGTCAAGTGGCCCAATGGCCTTATCCTATCCGGCATCAAGCCACGACTCATCGAGCCCCTCATCCGATCACCCGGCAGCTGGCTCGAGGAGCTGCCGACCGGGTTCACCCCGTTCTTTCTCGTCTACGGAGCAGAGGCTGTCATCCCGACTGACATCGAGTTCGACTCGCCGCGAGTCGTGATGTACACAGAAGCCCAAGCCAAGGAAGCCCGTGAAGACGGCGTCGACCTACTCGAAGAAGCACGACTTTTGGCCCTTAGCCGATCCACCATCTATCAGCAAGGTCTGAGGCATTACCACAGCAAGAAGATCAAGCCCCTCGTGTTCCGCGAGGGAGACCTCGTCCTCCGGCTTGTACAGCAACAAGCCGGCCAGCACAAGTTGGCCTCCCCATGGGAGGGCCCCTTCGTCGTCAACAAACCCTGTGTGACTGCAACGCCTACTACCTCATCGACGCCCGCAAGCCGAACAATCGCAAGAGAGATACCACCGGCGAAGAGACAAGCCGGCCCTGGAATGCAGAGCTCCTCCGCCCGTTTTACAGTTAGCTGTATGCACGTATGTATCACTGCCTTTTGTAATTCTATGAAAAACTATGGGACCCCCGAACGACACTCGGGGCTGCCTTTTCCCGCCAAGTTATCGTGTTCCATACATCTTCGTGAATTCTCTTAAACCTCGACCGCCGGGTTGACCCGCTCAACCCGGGGGCTCAGGGGCTGGCCAGCTCGGCCACAACCCGCCGACCTCCATGGCACATCCCGGCATGTTTGGGTAGCCGAGGCCCTCCACTTCGCCCTTCGCCACAATCCGGCTTCGGCTGTTGGTCGGCAAGAACTATGGGCCAAAGCGCCTAAACACCGCGAAACACTAAGTTGGGTCTGCCGGATTGGCCAACCCGGCCTCATTGCACTTAGTTGCCGCACGACCGGCTGCTCGCCAGCCGGCCCAGTGGGTGTTTCGCTTGCGCTCAATGTTCGAAGGGGCCTAAGTACTGCGCGCCCTCTCCAAGGACCGAACCCCTTGTCACAGACCGGAACCCGGCTGTCCGACTCGCGGGGGGGAGGTCCAAGGACGGGTCAAGCAAGGAAAAAGGCTTAGAAAACAAAGAGCAAAAGCGCAAACATTCACAAAAATATTTACATTACGATCATATGGGCCCAAGGCCAGATTTCATTACATTCACCAACACCCCAGTGGGTGGGTGGACCTGCTACTTAACAAAAGTGCGGAAAAGATAAACAGGGCGGCTTCAGACGGCTCCCGCGTCGGGTTGCGCAACCGCCGGCTCCTCCTCGGTGGCCTCCGGGTTCATCGAGGTGCCGGTGTCCTCCAACCCGGCGTCCTCGTCCGCGTAGGCGCCCGTCTCCTCAGAGATGCCTTCCGAGTCGTCCAGCAGCAGGCCGAAGTCGTCAGGTGGCACCACCCCGCCGTCTTTCATCCGTTCCGCCTGGAACTCGTCATGCGGCGTGAATGAGGCCATGTAGCTGGCCCTGGCGGCGGTCCGGCTGGCCTCCGCCTGCAGCTGGCGCTCCACGCCAGCTCGTTGGGCCATCAGCTCGTCCAATGCCAGGTCCGGGTACCAGGACATGACGAACCTCAGCGCCATGTTGGCAACGGCACGGGCGGCAGAGACGCGCCACGCGTGAAGCCGCGCCGGCCCGGCCTCCAGCCACCGCGCTAGCCGCGTGAAGCGGTTGGGCGCAACGGCGCCAGGCCAGAGGGCCGCCGTCATCCCCACGCTGGCCGCGGAGACTCGCGCCATCTGCTCGCCCAAGACCTGCAGATGGGCCTCGGTGGCGTGCATGATCTCCGCAAAGCTCCCGGCAACGTTCGGGTCAAGCCCAGCACCCGCATCCGCCTGGGGCCACCGTTGAGCACGAACGGCCTCCTCCGCCGTCCTCTGCGTTTCCGGGAAGTGCCCTGAGAAGAAGAGAAGCAAGATGGTCAGCAGGAAAAAAGCAAAGCCGGCTTCACAACTCGGCGAAATCAACGAAGAAGCACTTACTGGCGAAGGTCTCATCCAGGTGCTGCGCTTCGAGCAACGTACCATGCCGCTCCTCGTTCCAGGCACGGTCACACACTTCAAGCGCCTTCTCCAGCTCGGTGCCCTTGTCAACGGCCGCCTTCAGCTCAGCATCCTTAGCGGCGGCCGCCTTCTCGTGCTCCTCCTTGAGGCAGAGGAGTTCCGCCTGGTGGGCTTCCGCCGCCTTGGCCGCCTTCGCCTTTAGGCGCTCCAGCTCGACCTGGAGCTGGCCCTTGTCGTCGGCCAGCTGATCGCGCTGCCGGCCGGCTTCGGCGAGCGCCCGCTAGGCCTCCGCCACCTTGGCCGCCTCCGCCTTCAGGTGCTCCACCTCGGCCTGCAGCCGGCTCTTGTGTGACACCCTGATTTTGACAACTTTTTCTTTTCAAACTTTTTCTGGTTTTATTTGGAAATTGAATGGATTTTTGAATCTTTCACTTGGTCTTGGACATTCTTGAATCTTCTTCCAAGTGCTCCAAAGCTCCATCACCTTCCCAAAACCCTGCCAAGTACCCCAAGGATCCAAATTCCAATTAAAAATATTTTCCAAAACTCTTTTCTTTGAGGATTTAGGGCATTACTATGGGTTGTGAAGCAACCTATAGCTTGGATGCTCAGAAAATTCTCAAATAAATCTTAAAAATCCTTTGGACTATATCTTGCCCCAATCTCCAAAAATATTCCATGGCCTAGTTCAAATATTTTGCAAAATAAATCATTTTTGCTCCTGGACAGTTTGGACCTTTGTGAAGGAAGTGTATACTAGGATTGTCCAATTGCTCTCAAATTTTTGTGGCATGAGGACACCTACAAACAACCTTCCTCCACCAAGTTTCAACCCCAGGAGATCATTCTAGTGAGCAACACTTCAACATTTTGATTCTGGACCAGAAATGTAGTTTGTACATGAACTACCCTCAAACTTATACCAAATCACCTCAAATTTTGTCAGCTCCTAGTCCTTCCAACCTAAATCACTCTGGACATCTCCATTGGCCCTACCTCCATCTCTCCAACCCTCCAGATCCCTCCCAAGTTCTCTGTCAGAAACTGTTGCTGATCCTACCATTCATCTCAGACCGAACAAAGCCAAACCAAGGACACAGGTGAAATGAGGGATCGAAGGTCGACGTGCTAGACAAAAAATGTCAGGCATACGTGGCCTCCTGGTGCCAAGCACCGTGGTGAGCATGGTGCTGGCATGGTTGTCGCCGCGCTCTGCCTCGCGCCAGGCTCGGGTCTCGTCAGGGCGAGACGCCTGCGCCGCAGCAGCTTGTCCAAGCATGCCGACATCGTCCCTGGTTGCCACCTAGCCCCTCCAGAACCCTCGCCCTCGCCGGAGAAGCCCTCGGCGGCCGCCACGCCCGCGGGCACTGTTTTGCCCGTGCGGTCACAGTGCGGCGCCGCCGTCGTCTCCCCCATTTTTTCCACAACCCACCCCCCAACCACCCACCCCCCCCCCCCCCCCCCCTCCCCCCCCCCCCCCCCCCCCCCCCGAGCTATCTCATCGCATTAAGTGCTTCTGCTCGCTCCTGTCGCTTCGCCCCATGCCACGACGACCAGCTCGCCGTCCTTGCGCCAGTGGCGGAGCCATGTCGCCACCGATCCAGAGAGATCACAGCACCCCTCCTCCTGGCTATAAATAGCCCCGCCCAGCTTCGTTTAGCTCCTCACCACTCTCCCTCCATCCTCAATCGCCTTCCCAAGCAAGAGCCAAGGCCGAGAGGCCCTCTGGCCTCGAGCTTCGCCGGAGCTCCGCCGCGAGTTGAGCTCCACCACCAGCTCTCTCCACTCCACTTCAGCCCCACCTGAGACCACCATAGTACTCAGTGCACTCCATTAGTGCTCCTCGACCTCCTGCCCGAACGTATAGTCGCCAGAATCGCCATCTCCGTCGACCACCGTAACGTTCGTCCGCCGGAGAAGAAGGGCGCCACGCCGTCCGGCCATCTCCGAGGAAGCTACGGGTACAGGGAGGATCGTCCTCAAGCGCCCGATCGATCCCCGTCAACTCCCAGCTCCGCCGCCGTCCCTATGGCCGGTGAGCATCGCCGGAGCCCCGCCTCACTCTGTTCTCTCCTTCCTCTCTCTGATTTTAAATAGACCGGCCCCACCCGTCAGCCACTGTGGGCGCGCGCGCGAATGGGTAGGTGGAGGCGTACTCTCCGTTTATTCTTTCGACGTGGCCCGATTTTCTGTTTTCTGGTTTTCTAAATTTTATTTATTAAAACAGAATTGACCAGGAACTTTGACTATTAATAACTTTTTACAGGAAGGTCCATTTGACCTGATTCTTATTGCATTATGTTTGTATCAAAGTCCTTTATTTTCCCACCAAGTTTGGTATTTTTCCAACACTAACAGAATTGTTGGTGAATAAAAAGGCTTTATGTGACATTTTCTTTTGCTATTTGAAAATATTTTCAGAAGGGGATTCTTGTGGATTTAAAGACCAGGGGTTTCTGAACAACCCAACTGATCAAGGCAAGCCAGGACATCCATATTATGAAGCATTTCATAGCATTGCATAATTCATATTCATTTCTTGCATATATTTAACCTAGATAATTCATAGTAAATTATTTAAATGTTTAAAGTTGATGACCCAGAATGATATGATCAATAACTATGCTTGCTAAGTGAAACATAGTTGGTTGATCAAGAGTCACCTGTCCGGGCTTACCCGTGCAGCCACATTTGCCGGTATGGGACGGCCTTGACTTGGTCTGGCTCGGTGCTCTTTCACCGGTACCTCCAAAGAGGGAGGGTTATGCGTGCGTGCTGCCCTGATCAGGTAGACGGCGATAACCATGTGAGCCCAGTTGAGTTCTTTGCCGGCGTCCCCGTTTGGGAGAGTTTAGTTAGGCCACGACGGTGGCAGGTGTCACGGGGTGACACGGGGCGACCCAAGGCTTGACTCCGGGGGAGTGTGATTGCCGGTGGTACGATGAAAGAGTCACGGGTCAGACAAGTTTCGTTGGAGCAATGCTGGTCCACCCGAATGGGATCACGAGGTCAGTACTCCATAGTGTGGGTAAAGTGCGCAACCTCTGCAGAGTGTAAAATCTATTCGAATAGCCGAGTCCATGGAATTGGACAACCCATCCAGACCTCTCTAGGTGATCAACCGTAATAACCATATTAATGATGGAAGAACTTGTCTTATAAGCAGAAGTACTCGTTGAGATTGAGTATTCGGAGGGTTGTGAGACAACCCGGATATGAGTAAGTTGGTGACAGTGAGTGAATCACTTAAGTTTTAACATGCTCATTGCCATGCTATTATTTGCTGCATAATTGGTTGTCATGTGCTTGCGAGTACATTCAAAGTACTCACCTGGCGTATCATGCCAGATGCAGGAGAAGACTGAGATGGAGGTCTCGATGTCCGTGTTGTGATGCCTAGGATGTGTCCTCAGCAGTGTCCCTGTGGATGGAGTTACTATCATGTTCCGCTACGCAGTAGTCTTCCGCCATAGTATTCTACAGTAATACCGAGGCCCTGATATGTTGGATAAATAATGTAGATATTGTCATAGCACTAGGTGTGCTTTTGGCCTCGATGATCATGTAATATATGTGAGCTTGTACTCGACTATTATCAATAAAAGTTCAGCTATGTTCTGTTCCAAGTTGTTGTGTGTTTCCAGAAGACATGATCTCTGGGTTGGAAACACAGGTAAACCGGTTCTCTGAGCCGGGGTGCCACAATGCTTGGTATCAGAGCCGTGCTGACTGTAGGACACCCTAGGCAACCGCGTTAGGACTACGATTAGCATAGGACCTTGAGTGTGCATCTTGCTTGTTGCATTTGATTGTTGCATGCCATGCATCGTGCATCATAATTCATTATGTTATTAACCTTTGGCATTGTGAGTGTAGATGGCACCAGTTCCATATCACTACCATCAGAGCCCGAAGCCCACACTTTTCTGGTTTTGCTTCATAGCGTCTGGCTTCGACTGTATCCCTACGGTGATGACCCGGTGTATCAGGTGTTTTGGGAGTAGTTGGGCGAGTCGGTATATGAGTACCATGCAGTAGCTTACCTGACCGCGACTTCGGATATTGGAAGCTCTTCTCGTTCTTCCAAGGGCGGGGTGGCTTCTACTCCGGAGTTGGCAATCCAGTTTGCTCCCATGGAGGCTATTACTGACTTGCGCTTCCACGAGGCTGAGATGCAGACCCATCCAGGTTTCCTCCACTATCCCACCCTGTCGCCTACGACAGGGCGAGTCCATTTCTCACCTGTAGACCCGGCGTGTGATCATGCGGCTGGTGTTTTGTCTTGCTACCTGAACGCCAGTTACCGTATGATCATTTCCTTGGCTGAGGAGTTGTGTCGTGTTCAGGGGGCACTTGCAGCAGTGACTCCAGCACCTCCTCCCGTAGTTCCACCTAGTTGTCCACCACCAGTTCCACCTCCGTGTGTGCTTGATATCCCTTCTGGTTCTTCTGGACTATCAGGCTTATCGTCTGGTAGTCGATTTGAGACCCCAGCTGAGTGGGCCTCAGTTCTAGCCACTCCTGCTCCGCCGATGCTGAGGCGACGTGCTCTTTCTCCCACGGAAGGAGAGCCGTCCCAGCAGCGACGTCGTGTCTCCTTTGACCCGGTGACTCATATCATCAGTTCTGATTCCGACTCAGGATCTGATGACGAGGACTCTTCAGATGGGTAGTGTTCGTGTCATCGACGCCACTAGACTGGAGCTTGAGTAGTAATGCATGCGTCTTTGCATATGTCAATTGCCGTATGAGCAGTTTAGCCATGATATTCCCCTACTAGCTTGCCATTTATGATGTTGGGTTATATTGTATAATTATGTTGTTCTCTTTATTTGCCTTTTCCATGAATTTTCTTCGGTGTCATATTACTGTATTCCTCCTTATGGATGTTGCTCATCGATTCGGTCTTTGCCATGGGAACAAAAATTAGGATGAAGAGAGGAAGTAGCAGTCAAGGCGGCGATGGAAACCCCGTTCGTCGATCCGCCAGGCAGGCGGGGCAACCGCCCGAAGAGTTACCACCACCTCAAGCACCAACCACAGATCAGATAATGAGAATGTTTGAGGAAAAGAGAAACCAAGACCTCATGGAAATCCTCAAGAGTATGCAGACAATAGTAGGTTAGAATAATGGCAATGGGGTGCGTTCTAAACTGACTGACTTTCAGCACACAAAACCACCCAGCTTTGGTCAGGCTGTGGATCCTATTGAGGCTGATGACTAGTTGAGAACCATGGAAAAGAAATTGGACATCTCCCGTTGTGAAGAAGCAGATAAAGTTCCATTTGCCACTCATTATCTCGAAGGCCCAGCAGCCATATGGTGGGATAACACCAAGTTAATATGTTCTGCTGAAGAGATTTCCTGGGAGAAATTCAAGGAGTTGTTCCGTAAGTATCATATTCCCACAGGTATCATGAAAGTGAAGCAAAGGGAATTTCGAGCCCTCACACAAGGCAACATGACTGTGGGAGAATACTTAAACAAATTCAACAACTTGGCCCGGTACTCTCCTTATGATGTGGCCACCAAAGAGAGGAAAATAGACCGGTTCCTCGGAGGACTTAATCACGCCCTCCGATGTCAGCTATGCATGTTGGATTTCCCCGATTTCCAGACATTGGTGAATAAGGCCTTCATCGCCGAGCGAGAGTACAAATCTAGAAATGATGATCATAAGAGGAAGTTCGAGCCCAAGAAGGACAACAAGGAACCGTATGCACAAAAGCTGTGCAGTTGGCAGCCAGGGCCATCTGAGAACAAACCGGTGTGGAACAATGGTGGCAACTACAATAACAAGCCAGTCAACCAGAGCAAGACCTTCGGCAAACAGCCAGTCATAGAAGACTGTCGTCGCAACAACACTTGTTTCACTTGTGGCCAGAGCGAACACTACGCCAAACAGTGTCCTACTAATAACGGAAAGCAATCAGCTGACCACAAGCCACAAGTCAATCACCTTGGACGCCGTCCCAACCACAACTTCAGTCATGGATGCGTGCATCATATCTCTGCCGAAGAAGTCTGCGAAGCTCCAGACGTCGTCCTTGGTATGTTTTCTGTCCATAACATACCTGCAGTAATTTTATTTGATTCTGGGGCTTCCACTCATTTATTTCGCGGAGTTTCGCCACCTTGCATAAATTTTCTCCTTCACTTTTGGACAAAATCATGGTGGTACAATCCCATGGCTCAATGCTCAGAGCAAATATAGTATACAAGGATCTGGAAATCTCAATTCACGGAGTCAAATTTCCAGCTACCCTTGTTGCTATTGAATCCCCAGGACTAGACATAATACTGGGAATGGACTGGTTGGCACCGCACCAAGTGTGCATCAACTACGCCACCAGAACAGTGACAATGGTGAACCCCACCAGACAGACCGTTCAATTCCTGGCCAGCAGAATGATAACAAGAAAGGGCACGGCATATCAGACCACTGTTATAGATATGAATCTGCTTTCGGTAGTGGGTGAATTTCCTGATGTGTTTCCTGAGGAATTACCAGGAATGCCGCCCGACCGAGAATTGGAGTTTGCCATTGAAGTGATTCCTGGTACAGCTCCAATATACAAGAAATATTACCGTATGCTAGGCCCAGAGCTGGCAGAACTAAAGAAGCAGTTGGACGAGTTGCTACAAAAAGGATACATTCGTCCAAGCATCTCGCCATGGGGGTCACCAGTATTATTTGTCAAGAAGAAGGATGGAAGTCTACGAATGTGCGTAGACTATCGCCAGCTTAATGAGGTCACTATCAAGAACAAGTACCCGCTCCCTCGAATTGATGACTTATTCGATCAGTTGAGTGGAGCACGGGTATTCTCCAAGATCGACCTCAGAACGGGATATCATCAATTGAAAATCCGAAAGGAGGATATCCCCAAGACAGCGTTCACCACTCGATATGGACTATATGAATTTACAGTTATGGCGTTTGGATTGACCAACGCTCCAGCCTATTTCATGAGTATGATGAATAAAGTTTTCATGGACTTTCTGGATAAGTTCGTAGTGGTGTTCATTGATGACATACTGATATACTCCAAGGATAAAGAGGAACATAAGCAACATCTCAGAGCTGTCCTAGAAAGGTTGAGAACCCATCGCTTATATGCCAAGTTCAGTAAGTGCGAATTTTGGCTGAAAGAGGTGGGATTCCTTGGACATATTCTGTCAAAGAAGGGAATAGCTATTGATCCAAGTAAGGTTACTGCGGTCTTGAACTGGAAGACACCAGCTACGGTGACCGAAGTCCGTAGTTTCCTGGGCTTGGCAGGCTACTACCGTCGCTTCATTGAGGGCTTTTCTAAGATAGCCAAGCCACTGACGGAATTGTTGAAAAAGAACCAAAGGTTTATCTGGACAGACGAGTGCGACAGGAGCTTCCAGGAATTAAAGACAAGGCTAACCACAGCCCCTGTCTTAGTCCTCCTAGACATTCACAAGAGTTTCGACATATATTGCGACCCATCCAGGCGTGGAATTGGATGTGTGCTAATGCAAGAGGGAAAGGTTGTAGCTTATGCATCACGACAGCTACGACCCCATGAGGAGAACTATCCCACCCATGACTTGGAGCTAGCTGCTGTGATTCATGCCCTAAAGATTTGGAGGCATTATATTATTGGATAACGATGTGAGATATACACAGACCATAAGACTCTCAAGTATATTTTCACTCAACCCGACCTGAACCTCAGACAGCGAAGATGGCTTGAGCTAGTCAAGGACTATGATGTTGGAATAAACTATCATCCAGGGAAAGCGAATGTGGTCGCTGACGCCCTAAGCAGGAAACAAGCTACTGTCAATGCATTAGTCGAGAGTATGCATCCGAGCTTACAAGAAGAGTTTGTCAGGCTCAATATGTTGCTATGCGGCCCAATGACTCCGGACACGTTGGAAATTACTCCAACCCTCATGAAGGAAATCAAGGAAGCACAGAAGTCAGATGAAGAAATTCGGAAGATCAAGGAGTTGATTCAGCAAGGGAAGGTCGAGTCCTTCCGTGTAGATGAACAGGGTACCGTGTGGTTCGAGAAACAAATTTGTGTGCCGAATCAGAACAACTTGAGGCAACAAATACTCAAGGAAGCACGTGAGTCCGCATATTCGATACACTCGGGAGGTACCAAGATGTATCAGGACTTGAGAGAAACCTTTTGGTGGTCAGGAATGCGGAAAGATATAGCATACTATGTTGCCTGCTGTGACATTTGCAACAAGGTCAAAGCAGAGCATCAGAAACCCACTGGGCTACTGCAACCTTTACCAGTACCCTAGTGGAAGTGGGACGACATATGTATGGATTTTATTGTGGGACTGCCCAGGTCCACGAGAGGCAATGATGCTATTTGGGTCATTGTAGACATACTCACGAAGGTGGCTCACTTTATCCCAGTAAAGACCACTTTCAACGCAAATCAGCTGGCACAACTCTACATGTCTCGGATAGTCAGTCTACACGGAGTACCCAAGTCTATCACTTTGGATAGGGGTTCCTTATTTACCTCAGCATTCTGGCTACGGCTACATCAGGCTTTGGGAACTATGCTGAAACATAGCACAGCATATCATCCACAGACAGATGGACAAACCGAGCGAGTGAACCAAATATTAGAGGATATGCTTCGGTCATATGCTCTCTCCCATGGACCCAAATGGGAGGATAGTCTGCCATATGCTGAATTCTCCTACAACAACAGCTATCAGGCAAGTCTCAAGATGTCGCCTTTTGAGGCATTGTACGGACGGAAGTGCCGCACACCGCTGAACTGGTCCCAAACAGGAGATAGTCGCATTTTTGGCACGGACTTGGTGCTCGAGGCTGAGAGGCAAGTTAAGGATATCCAAGAATGACTTCGAGCAGCCAAGTCCCGACAGAAGAGCTATTACGACCCAAAGCACCGGGAAGTAACTTTTGAGCCCGGAGACTATACTTACCTACGGGTAACTCCTATGAAGGGAGTAAAGAGGTTTGGTACTCAAGGAAAATAAGCCCCAAGATACATCGGCCCCTTTCCAGTGATTGCCAGGAAAGGCAGAGTTGCATATCAGTTGGAATTGCCACTAGCATTGTCAGACGTTCATGATGTCTTTCACATCTCACAGTTAAGGAAATGCATAGCACCCCTAGCCAAGCAAGCGGATATGAGTGAGCTAGAGCTGGCTAAGGATTTGACTTATGAGGAAAAACCTGTCAGGATCTTGGAAGAGATGGAAAGAACCACAAGGAGTAAGGTGATAAGATTTTACAAGGTGCTATGGGAGCATCACACTGAAGAAGAGGCTACTTGGGAAAGAGAAGATTTTCTGAGATCCGCTTACCCATATTTGTTCCCTGAGCAACCGAATCTCGAGGACGAGATTCATCCTAAGGGGGGGTAGGTTTGTGACACCCTGATTTTGACAACTTTTTCTTTTCAAATGTTTTCTGGTTTTATTTGGAAATTGAATGGATTTTTGAATCTTTCACTTGGTCTTGGACATTCTTGAATCTTCTTCCAAGTGCTCCAAAGCTCCATCACCTTCCCAAAACCCTGCCAAGTACCCCAAGGATCCAAATTCCAATTAAAATTATTTTCCAAAACTCTTTTCTTTGAGGATTTAGGGCATTACTATGGGTTGTGAAGCAACGTATAGCTTGGATGCTCAGAAAATTCTCAAATAATTCTTAAAAATCCTTTGGACTATATCTTGCCCCAATCTCCAAAAATATTCCATGGCCTAGTTCAAATATTTTGCAAAATAAATCATTTTTGCTCTTGGACAGTTTGGACCTTTGTGAAGGAAGTGTATGCTAGGATTGTCCAATTGCTCTCAAATTTTTGTGGCATGAGGACACCTACAAACAACCTTCCTCCACCAAGTTTCAACCCCAAGAGATCATTCTAGTGACCAACACTTCAACATTTTGATTCTGGACCATAAATGTAGTTTGTACATGAATTACCCTCAAACATAAACCAAATCACCTCAAATTTTGTCAGCTCCTAGTCCTTCCAACCTAAATCACTCTGGACATATCCATTGGCCCTACCTCCATCTCTCCAACCCTCCAGACCCCTCCCAAGTTCTCTGTCAGAAACTGTTGCTGATCCTACCATTCATCTCAGACCAAACCAAGCCAAACCAAGGACACAGGTGAAATGAGGGATCGAAGGTCGACGTGCTAGACAAGAAATGCCAGGCATACATGGCCTCCTGGTGCCAAGCACCATGGTGAGCACGGTGCTGGCATGGTTGTCTCCGCGCTCTGCCTCGCGCCAGGCTCGGGTCTCATCGGGGCGAGACGCCTGCGCCGCAGCAGCTTGTCCAAGCATGCCGACGTCGTCCCTGGTTGCCAGCTAGCCCCTCCAGAACCCTCGCCCTCGCCGGAGAAGCCCTCGGCGGCCGCCACGCCCGCAGGCACTGTTTTGCCCGTGCGGTCATAGTGCGGCGCTGCTCGTCGTCTTCCCCCCTCCCCCCAAGCTATCTCGTCGCATTAAGTGCTTCTGCTCACTCCTGTCGCTTCGCCCCACGCCACGACGGCCAGCTCGCCGTCCTTGCGCCAGTGGCAGAGCCACGTCGCCGCCGATCCAGAGAGATCGCCGCACCCCTCCTCCTGGCTATAAATAGCCCCGCCCGGCTTCGTTTAGCTCCTCACCCCTCTCCCTCCATCCTCAATCGCCTCCCCAAGCAAGAGCCAAGGCCGAGAGGCCCTCTGGCCTCGAGCTTCGCCGGAGCTCCGCCGCGAGTGGAGCTCCACCACCAGCTCTCTCCACTCCACTTCAGCCCCACCTGAGACCACCATAGTGCTCAGTGCACTCCATTAGTGCTCCTCGACCACCTGCCCGAACGTATAGTCGCCGGAATCGCCATCTCCGTCGACCACCATAACATTCGTCCGCCGGAGAAGAAGGGCAACGCGCCGTCTGGCCATCTCCGAGGAAGCTACGGGTACAGGGAGGATCGTCCTCAAGCGCCCGATCGATCCCCGTCAACTCCCAGCTCCGCCGCCGTCCCTATCGCCGGTGAGCATCGCCGGAGCCCCGCCTCCCTCTGTTCTCTCCCTCCTCTCTCTGATTTTAAACAGACCGGCCCCACCCGTCAGCCACTGTGGGCGCGCACACGAAGGGGTAAGTGGAGGCGTACTCTCCGTTTACGCTTTCGACGTGGCCCGTTTTTCTGTTTTCTGGTTTTCTGAATTTTATTTATTAAAACAGAATTGACCAGGAACTTTGACTATTAATAACTTTTTACAGGATTATGTTTGTATTATGTTTGACCTGATTCTTTTTGCATTATGTTTGTATCAAAGTCCTTTATTTTCCCACCAAGTTTGGTATTTTTCCAACACTCAAAGAATTGTTGGTGAATAAAAAGGCTTTATGTGGCATTTTCTTTTGCTATTTGAAAATATTTTCAGAAGGGGATTCTTGTGGATTTGAAGACCAGGAGTTTCTGAACAACCCAACTGATCAAGGCAAGCCAGGACATCCATATTATGATGCATTTCATAGCATTGCATAATTCATATTCATTTCTTGCATATATTTAACCTAGATAATTCATAGTAAATTATTTAAATGTTTAAAGTTGATGACTCAGAATGATATGATCAATAACTATGCTTGCTAAGTGAAACATAGTTGGTTGATCAAGAGTCACCTGTCCGGGCTTACCCGTGTAGCCACATTTGCCGGTATGGGACGGCCTTGACTTGGTCTGGCTCGGTGCTCTTTCACCGGTACCTCCAAAGAGGGAGGGTTATGCGTGCGTGCTGCCCTGATCAGGTAGACGGCGATAACCCTGTGAGCCCAGTTGAGTTCTTTGCTGGCGTCCCCGTTTGGGACAGTTTAGTTAGGCCACGATGGTGGCAGGTGTCACGGGGTGACATGGGGCGACCCAAGGCTTGACTCCGGGGGAGTGTGATTGCCGGTGGTACGATGAAAGAGTCATGGGTCAGACAGGTTTCGTTGGAGCAATGCTGGTCCACCCGAATGGGATCACGAGGTCAGTGCTCCATAGTGTGGGTAAAGTGCGCAACCTCTACAGAGTGTAAAATCTATTTGAATAGCCGAGTCCACAGAATTGGACAGCCCGTCCAGACCTCTCTAGGTGATCAACTGTAATAACCATATTAATGATGGAAGAACTTGTCTTATAAGCAGAAGTACTCATTGAGATTGAGTATTCCGAGGGTTGTGAGACAACCCGGATATGAGTAAATTGGTGACAGTGAGTGAATCACTTAAGTTTTAACATGCTCGTTGCCATGCTATTATTTGCTGCATAATTGGTTGTCATGTGCTTGCGAGTACATTCAAAGTACTCACCTGGCGTATCATGCCAGATGCAGGAGAAGACTGAGACGGAGGTCTCAATGTCCGTGTTGTGATGCCTAGGATGTGTCCTCAGCAGTGTCCCTGTGGATGGAGTTACTATCATGTTCCGCTACGCAGTAGTCTTCCACCGTAGTATTCTGCAGTAATACCGAGGCCCTGATATGTTGGATAAATAATGTAGATATTGTCATAGCACTAGGTGTGCTTTTGGCCTCGATGATCATGTAATATATGTGAGCTTGTACTCGACTATTATCAATAAAAGTTCAGCTATGTTCTGTTCCAAGTTGTTGTGTGTTTCCAGAAGACATGATCTCTGGGTTGGAAACACAGGTAAACCGGTTCTCTGAGCCGGGGTGCCACATCTTTTTGCCAGCCAGCTGCTCGCGCTGCTGGCCGGCTTCGGCAAGCGCCCGCTGGGCCTCCACCGCCTTAGTGGCCTCCGGCATAGGCAACAGCCAGGTTGTGTTGTTGACCAGCCTTAACCAGCCGGGTTCGCCAGACCGGCACCTCGGCTGCAACTGCTGCACAGCAAAGATCCAAAGTCAAGACATGGAAAGAAAGGACAAAAACACATTAAAATTTGACCCAACTACTATGTAGTTGGCCCGAATCTCGAGGGCTACACCCAGTGGGTGCGCTAGCACGCCCCCACCAAGAGCACGCGGAACGTACCTTCGGCGAGGAGGAGCGCCTCCTCCTTGGCGGCGAGCCACGCCATGAGCTGATGGTGCTTCTCCAGAAGCCGGTTATAGACGACGACCCTGAAGGCGTCTAGTTGCTACGAAAAAGCAAGAATCAACCCCACACAAAGCATTTGAAGATACGACCCAACTACTACGTAGTTGGCCTGAATCTTGGGGGCTACACCCAGTGGGTGCGCTGGCGCGCCCCCACTACCCGGCTACAAAGAAAAAGCTGGAAGAAGAAAAACTCACCAACACGGAGCGCTCCAGCTCCCGCGACCGCTTCGTCTCGGCCTGAGCGAAGGCCTGAACCCGCTCCGCGCGCCCGCGAAGACGCTGGCTCACGGCGGCCATGGCCGCCTCCTCCTACGTCATGGGCCCGAAGATTGGCTGGCTGGGCCCAGCCCGGACCTGCTGTGACCCGGCTGCAAGACGGCCTCCTGGCGCCGCCGCCGGCTGCCTGACCACCAAGGCGTGTTCACCGCCAGCCGTCTCCTCCGCGGCAGGCCCTGACTTTGGCACACCAGCCAGCGTCGCCTCCGGTGCGCCGGCCGATGTCTCCTCCGAGGCGGCCCTTCCTCCGCCTCCCTCCACCTCCACCCGCTCGACCACTTCAGTCTGTGGTGGTGTGTCATCGCCAATCACCACGACCTCCCGGTCGTCCACCTCCATCTCCGCCCGGCCGTCCGGGCCGCGCCCCTCCTCAGTCGGCGGCACGACGACAGCCTGGTCTGCCGCCTAGAGCTCCTCAAAGGCCTTGCTCCGGTCCCTCTAGGCACAGCGCTCCGCGTCCGCCGGGTCCAAGCCGAGATCTTCCCCGGCCGAGCCCTCGGGCAGATCGATGGTGCTTGACCGGGTCCTCCGAAACGAGAAGCCGCTCCCAGATGTGGCATCCGTCGCTGCCAGCACCATCGACGACCTGGATCACAGCAAGAGAAGTATGAGTAAGGTACGGCTCACCAGCATGCCGGAGCCAGCAAGACGAACTTGCCCGATCACCGACGGGATGGCCGGCCTTGCCAGCACCGTTGGGATGTTGCGGTGCCTCTTCTTAGCGGTCGGCTTGACGCCCGCGGCTAGCTTCCTCGGCGCCACATCCTCCTTCCCGTGTGGCCAGCTAGCTGCTGCCGGCGCACGGGACGATCCGGCCGCGGCCGTGTTCGTCGGCCGTCTCGGCGGGCCGGCGTTGCCGTCTCCTCCCCTCGGCGGCGCTGCACCACCAGCGTATGTCAGCACCCCCACATCGCCTCCCAATCAATCTTGCAAGGGATCTGAACTCAAAAACTTACTCGTACGGCGCATCTCACCGGCCTCGGCGTCGGTCGTATCCGGGTTCTCGGTGAGGGTCTCCGCCTCCTCTGAGCCGGCCTACTGGGCGGCCGCCACCTGCGTCGTTGTTACGTCATATGGATGCCGGATGGCGCTCAGCAGTGTTTCCCTTGTCGCGTCAGGACGGAGAAGAAGATGAGACATAGCGAAGTATGAAGACCAGGGACTCACCACCGGTGCCTGGTTCCCATGGCTGTAGGGTGCCTTCCTGAACTGCCACTCCTCCATCATCCCGGCCTTCGAGATATCATTGACCTGGCCGGCGACCTTCTCCATCGTCAACCGCCGAGATGACATCCGGTTGGGATCCTGAAGGCTAGTCATCTGGCCGATGATATGCGTCCGGCACTGCAGCGGCAGCACCCGGCGCGCGACGAAGGCCGCGATGAGATCCATCCTGGTGAGCCCCTTGCGCTCCACCATCTCGGTGACCCGGCTACTCATGTTTAGCACCTCCTGCGCCGGGTTCTTGGGGTAGTAGGTCCAGTTGGTCTTGGCGTGCGGCGTCACGTCGAGGAAGGGCGGCAAGTTGATGCGGTCCGCGCCAAGGTTGCGAACATAGAAGAAAGAGTTTTGCCACTTCTTGGCAGAATCCTCCAGTGGCATCTTGGGCACACCCCGTGCGGCCTGGACGAGATGACGGTGGCCCCTCATGCGGACATCACGCCGGCCTTGTAACACCCCCTGTATTAAGCTACAGAGATCACCCTTTTGATGAGGCCATGTCATCATGATTAATAGTGCATAATCATCATTAGCATCATGTTGCATTTCAACTCCTAAGTCAAATTCAAATTTAAATGAAAGTGGGATATAAAAGTTGTCCAACATAGAAACTAAAATGTCAGATAAATAACAAATATTCCAGAGGCTATTCTAAAATTGAAACCAACATCATTGGAATTGGATAAGTGACTCGAACAACCTCAAACAGTGGATAAAGATAATATTTAATAACCATTTATTAAATCTGAAATAAATATGGAATTATGTTTTGTCCAAACTAATTTTAGGTGTTGAGGAATAATGCACTGGTATTTATGAAATAGGTCACACTTTTTACAAAAACCATTTGGGGCCTAAACATTTAACAGTAGAGAAAAGAGAATAAAGAAAAGGGAAAAGAAACAGAAAAACAAAAGAAAAGAAAAGGCCCCCCTGGCCAACTGGGCCAGGCGGCCCAGCTGGCCGACCCACCTGGCCCAACTGGCCGGCCCAGCCCCATCCCCTGCCTTATCCCCCTGGGGGGGGAAACCCTAACCAGCCACCCCCCCCACTTCCCCCCCTCTCCCGATATATCCCCCCCTCTCCCCCGATTGGATCGGGATCGAGAGGTGGAGGTCGCCGCGACGCCCCGACCCTGCCGCCCGACGCCGCCCCGTTGCCATTGCCGTTGGACGCCGTCGCCGGAGCGCTCCCCCGCCGGCCTGCTTCTCCTCTCCGCCGTCGTCCCCGTCTTCCTCCTCGCGCTCCACTGCCCCGTCCCTACGCTCCCTCGGTGAGGCCCCCGGTCCTCCTCTCTCGCTCGCCTGCCGCGCTCCCGCCGCGCCCACCGTTGCTCCGCTCCGGCCGTGACCACGCCTCGCGCGCTCCGGCCCCGCGCTCACCGCGGTCGGGCCGTGCCCTGGCCATGCGCCGCGCCGTCCGGCCGTGCCCGTCGCCCAGCGGTCACCGCGCCCAGCGCCTCGCCCCGCTGAGGCCTCTCTGCCTCGCCGGCCCCTACTCACTACCCCGCGCGCTGCCTGCGCCTCACCCTCGCCTACCTCTGCCGCCAGTCCCACCTCGCCCCTCTACGCCGCCTCCGGCCACCGGTCCTCCCCCCCCCGCGGCTCCAGCCGCGCCGTGGCCGCCGGCCGCGCACCCTCGCGGCCATCTCCCGCGACCGGCGATGGCGCCCTGGCGCGCCCCATCGCCCGTGCCCGTTCGAGCGGGTTCGCCCGCCCGTTACCCGTACCCAGCGCCCGTTAAGTCCCCCTGGCCCATTGACATGTGGGGCCCAGCCCCAGAACGTTTTAATAAAAAGGAAATAAAAATAAAAATAATAAAAATAATTAATTAATTAGTTAATTAATCCTGATTAGGTTAATTTAATTAACTAATTAGTGTTAATTAAACAGTAATATAATTAGTTAACCCTAATTAATTTAACAGTCTATGACAGGTGGGACCCACCCTGTCAGGGCGCCTGCTGACATCAGCATGATGTCATGCTGACATCATCGCAGCACTGTTTCGGATAATGTTGAATTAAATAATTAATTAAAATTTCAGAAATTAATAAAAACTTTAGAAAATCATATCTTTTAAACCGTAACTCCGATGAAAATATTTTATACATGAAACTTGCTCAGAACGACGATACGAACCCGGATACGCCCTCGGTATCTCCGTCAGACGCCCGCAGCTATGAGAACGTTGAACAATTAGACCGATTTCGATAAATGAATAGTGTCCAACTTTAATTAAATAAATCCGAATAAATTCCTAAATTAACTAAATCGCTTAGTTAGGCTGTATATCACCCCGGCATATCATTTAGACATGTCATGCATCCCTGTTGCATTATTGCCGTGTGTTTACTGTTTCTCCCCCCTCTTCTCTTCGGTAGACTACGAGACCGACGCAGCTGCTGGTGCCTCGACCGACTACGTTGTTGACGACCCCTACTTGCCAGGGCAACCAGGCAAGCCCCCCCCTTGATCACCAGATATCGCCTATTCTCCTCTATACTGCTTGCATTAGAGTAGTGTAGCATGATACTGCTTTCGGTTAATCCTATTCTGCTGCATAGCCTGTCATTGTTGCTACTGTTGTTGATACCTTACCTGCAATCCTAAATGCCTAGTGTAGGATGCTAGTATATCATCATTGGCCCTGCATTCTTGTCAGTCTGCCTTGCTATACTATCGGGCCGTGATCACTCGGGAGGTGATCACGGGTGTATACTATACCTATATGCATACTATACAGATGGTGACTAAAGTCGGGTCGGCTCGAAGAGTACCCGCGAGTGATTCACGGATTGGGGGCTGAAAGGACCTTTGTCCCAACGGCCCTTTGAGTGGATCTTTGTGGCGGAGCGACAGGGCAGGTTGTGACCACCTAGGAGACAGGTGGGCCAGGCCCTGGTCGGCGTTCGCGTTTACTTCATAATAACACGCTTAACGAGATTGGATATTTGATCTGAGTCTGGCCACTGGCCTATACGCACTAACCAACTACGCGGGAGTAGTTATGGGTATCCCGGCGTCGTGGTATCAGCTGAAGCCTTCTTGACGTCAGCGACTGAGCGGCGCGCGCCGTGTTGGACCGCGCTAACGTAACCGCCGTGATCGTGTGGGTTGCTAGGTCTGCTCGCGGCCGCGTACGCAACGTGCAGGAGCGCGCTGGGCGATGGGCCCAGACCCCAGAGTGCCTAGGATTAGTCTGGCGTGCTGACCTCTCTGTTGAGCCTAGGTGGGGCTGTGACGTGTGGATCTTCCGAGGCCGGGCATGACCCAGGAAAGTGTGTCCGGCCAAAGGGGATCGAGCGTGTTGGGGAATATGTGGTGCACCCCTGCAGGGAAGTTTATCTATTCGAATAGCCGTGTCCCTCGGTAAAAGGACGACCCGGAGTTGTATTCCGACCTCATGACAACTAGAAATGGATACTTAATAAAACACACCCTTACAAGTGACAGATATAACCCGGTGGTCGCTCTCTCGCATGGTGGCGACGAGAGGATCGACGGGTAGGATTATGCTATACGTTGTTGTTTGGTTAACTTCCAACTAATCTCTTCTATTGCTTCAAGATGGAGGCTGCCAGAAGCGTAGTCTTCGACAGGACTAGCTATCCCCCTCTTATTCTGGCATTCTGCAGTTCAGTCCACCGATATTGCCTCTTTACACATATACCATGCATATGTAGTATAGATCCTTGCTTGCGAGTACTTTGGATGAGTACTCACGGTTGCTTTCCCCCTCCTTTCCCCCTTTCCCTTCTGGCTGGTTGTCGCAACCAGATGTTGGAGCCCAGGAGCCAGACGCCACCTTCGACGACTACTACCACCAGGGCGGAGCCTACTACTACGTCCAGGACGCCGACGACCAGGAGTAGTTAGGAGGATCCCAGGAAGGAGGCCCTGCGCCTGTTCGATCTGTTGTATCCCTGTTTGTGCTAGCCATCTTATGGCACCTTGTTTAACCTATGTCTGTACTCAGATATTGTTGCTTCCGCTGACTCGTCTATGATCGAGCATTTGTATTCGAGCCCTCGTGGCCCCTGGCTTGTATTATGATGCTTGTATGACTTATTTATGTTTTAGAGTTGTGTTGTGATATCTTCCCGTGAGTCCCTGATCTTGATCGTACACGTTTGCGTGCATGATTAGTGTACGATCGAGCCGGGGGCGCCACAAGTTGGTATCAGAGCCGACTGCCTGTAGGAATCCCCCTTTCCAATTCCTTGGCCGAAGTTGAGTCTAGACAAAGAAAACCGTTTTACTAACTTGGCTGTGTGGCTTACGGGCCCACATTGCCAACTGGGTGGTATTAGGATCTTTTATTCCTCGTCTATACTCTGGGACTCTGATCTCTCTTCTACTCGGGTTAAATGAAGTTTACTAATGCCGACACTTAGGATCTCGTAAATTCTGTCTACCCGAAGAGCTGGATATCTGTGCGATTTCCCTGTCGATGATCTGATTAGTCTGATAATCATTTTCCTTTCCATTGTTTTGTTTAACCTTTCTCTCCGAGTTGTGTTAAACCTCTTATTGTCGTTTGACAAACCTGAATTTCCTCTGTTTCAGATGGACCGTTTGTTTCCACCGCGTCCTACGACACAGCTTGTGCTTCGCACTTGGGCTCGTATTACCCCTGGGTTTCCAGCTGTCCTGATCGCTCTCATGACCAGACTTGGCTACCGTTGGTACCCTGAGTACTTGGTTTATGAGGTTTACCGCGAGTTCAACCAGGAACAGTACTATGCTGAAGTTCGGATTTATGATCAGCAGAACAACTCAGACACCGAGCTACACCTTTTTCACGGATTAGGCGTGACGATTGAGATGGCAGTCCATGATGCCGCCTACTCCGCTGTCGCACGTCTACGAGGGGAGCACAATGCTATCTTGGATGACTCCGAGTTCCGATACATTCCGTATGCCCCTGCTGGAGATGCTACCGGATACTACACAGCTATCTGTGCCCCGTACGAGCCTCGTCGCTACGACCCGCGCGTTCTGATTCAGTGCACTCAGGCTCTGGATCGCACTGTCCGGGCTCTTGCCGTCGAGTTGGTTGCCACTCGAGCACGTCTCTACGATGCTATGACGCAGTTGCTGCCCGCTGTTCGTGCAGGGATACATCCGGAGCACATCCTTTATCCGCGCAGGACTCAGATGTATGCTGGTATTGACTGGCCTACTGTTGGAGGTCACACACCGACACGTGGACCTCTTCTTACAGCTCGAGACCGGGTTCTGCATCAGAGTGCACATGGAGCACAGGATCTTTCCGCGACGAACATTCGTCGTCCGCACTCGCAGCTACCCCGATACAGTGGTTCTCTCCGACGTTGATATAGCCTTTGCTATCTCTCGTTGTGTACTTCCTTACCGCGTGCCTGCGCGCCGCCTAGTATGTCTAGCTTTTGATTTGCGCCGTTATGCTGTCCGCTTGTACCCGACGTTGTGTATGGATCTGTATGTCTTAATCGACTACTGTTATGTATCTATAACACTGCTTGGAGTATTGTCGTGTTACATCATGCTTGTCACTAAGCACTCGCGCTTGCTTTTACTAAACTACCCCCTGTTGTAAATTAGCAGGATGGTTAGACCCGCTGGTCGTGGTCGTGGCCGTGGTGCCAACGATCCACCACCGCCGAACTATATGGCTGGAATGATGCAGCAATTTGAACTGCAACGTCAGTTCATGCAAGGGATCATGGATCAGTTTCCTCGTCCCAATATGAACCAGTATCCGGGCCCAGGGACCCTGCAGGACTTTATGCGCCTCAACCCAACCGTCTACCGCGGCTCAACTCAGCCCCTGGATGCGGATGACTGGCTTCGCGACATTACCTATGAGTTGGAATCTGGTGGCGTTGCCCCTGCAAACTATGTCACCTTCGCCTCCTTCTTTCTCAAGGGCCCCGCTGCTCAATGGTGGGACAGCCACAGGCGCACTCAACCAGCTGGCACAGTCATCACTTGGCCGTATTTCCAAGCTGCCTTCCGTGCCCGTTTCATTCCCCAGGGAATCATGGACCGGAAGAAGCAAGAGTTCCGCAACCTCACCCAGGGCAACAAGACAGTGGAAGCTTATCAGCGGGAGTTTCTGGAATTATCCCGCTATGCTGAAGAAGACATTCCCACTGATGCTCGCCGTCAGGAAAGGTTTCGCGAAGGACTTCAAGCTGACATCAAGCTAGCGCTCCTTGTGCATGAATTTGATAATTTCTCCATCTTGGTGAACAAGGCTATCCAGGTCGAGACTGGTCTGCAGACACACCAGGGATCTCTTAGGCGCAACCGTGACACTGGTTCATCTTCGAGCCAGCCTGCACAGAAGCGTCGGATCTGGATTCCAAACAGCGTGTACCGTCCAGCTGCACCTGCTCCAAGACGGTCCTATACTGCACCACGCCTGCCTCCACCACCTAGGCAGCCAGGACTTCCAGCTCCACCACCCCGAGCTCCTGCTCCTAATCCCAATGATAGTCTGTGCTACAAGTGTGGGCAGCCAGGTCATTTTTCCAGGAACTGCATTCAGAACCAGAACCAACTGGCACTTCCTGCAACTGGCCGTAGGAACAATCAGCCTCGCAACAACAATGCCAAGACTTATGGGCGTATTCAGGCCAACCACACCGATTTCAATGAAGCTCAGGACCAGCCTGCCACCGTGATGGGTACTCTCCTTGTTAATTCAGTACCAGCTTCTGTTTTATTTGATTCGGGAGCATCGCATTCATTCATGTCCGAAGAATTTGCATACAAACACGACATTAATTGTGAGGTCATGGACACTGCAATAGTAATACACACCCCCGCGGGTCAATGTCAAACCTCCATGGGTAGCAACGACGTCACCGTTGAAATTGAAGGGCTGGAGTTTCACGCCTCCCCTTTCATACTAAAGTCTTGTAATATCGACCTCATTCTCGGAATGGATTGGTTGAAAGCGCATACTGCTTCTATAGTTTGCGCCACGAAGATCGTCCATCTTCTACACCCTTCTGATGAAATAATAAGCTACCAGGCTCAAATCATCCAAAATGCCGAGGCGAGACTTTATGCCTTGAATGCGTTAAACGCATCACCACTTGAAGGCATCGAGGACATTCCAGTTGTTCGCGAATTCCAAGGTGTTTTCCCAGAAGAACTCCCAGGGATACCCCCTGCTCGAGCTGTCGAATTTGTCATCGACTTGAAACCAGGCACCACTCCTATCGCCAAGCGACCCTACAAGATGCCGCCGCATGAACTCCTTGAACTTAAGGAGGAAATCGACGCTTCACTTCGTAAGGGTTTCATTCGCCCAAGTTCCTCCGCTTGGGGAGCACCTTCTCTCTTTGTCAGGAAGAAGGATGGATCAAACCGATTGGTCCAAGATTACCGTCCTATTAACCAAGCAACTATCCAGAACAAATATCCCCTTCCCCGGATAAACGATCTGTATGATCAACTGGCGGGTTCATCAGTGTTCTCTAAACTCGACTTAAGGTTGGGTTACCATCAGATCCGTGTTCGTGAAGAGGATATCCCAAAGACCGCCTTCGTTACTCGATATGGCTCATACGAGTACACTGTCATGTCATTCGGCTTAACCAATGCTCCCGCCACATTCTCCCGCCTGATGAATTATATATTCATGGAATACCTTGACAAGTTCGTCGTGGTTTACCTGGATGATATCCTAGTATACTCCAGGAACAAAGAGGAACATGCTGAACATCTTCGACTTGTTCTGGAAAAACTTCGAGAGCATCAACTATATGCTAAGTTTTCCAAGTGTGAATTCTGGCTTCCCGAAGTAACATACCTTGGGCATGTCATCTCCAAGGATGGTATTGCCGTCAACCCCGAGCGAGTTCAGGCTATTCTTGATTGGGCTCCTCCAAAGAACGTCAAGCAAGTTCGAAGTTTTCTCGGACTCGCCAGCTATTGCCGTCGATTTGTCGAGAACTTCTCCAAGATCGCCAAGCCCCTGACTAACCTGCTTCATAAAGGCGTCAAGTTCGATTGGACGGAAAAGTGTCAGGAAAGTTTCCAGACGCTCAAAGACAAGCTGACTTCTGCCCCAGTGCTTGCCCCTCCTGATTCCCAGAAGGATTTTGTCATCTATTGTGATGCATCCCGTCAAGGATTAGGCGGTGTCCTAATGCAAGACCGCAGAGTAATTGCTTATGCTTCGCGTCAATTGCGTCCGCACGAAGAGAATTACCCAGTACATGACCTCGAGCTTGCTGCCGTCATCCATGCACTAAAACAGTGGCGACATTACCTTCTCGGTAATCGCTGCGAGATCTACACCGATCATCAAAGTCTGAAGTATCTGTTCACTCAGCCAGACCTGAACCTCCGTCAACAGAGATGGATGGAGACCGTAGCGGATTTTAACTTGGGTATTTCTTATACCCCTGGCAAGGCTAATGTAATGGCCGATGCCTTGAGCCGCAAGTCTTATTGCAGTCACCTCCAGTTTCACGAAGTTCAACCTTCGCTTATTGAAGAATTCAGAAAGCTGAATCTCCACATTGTTCCTCCTGGAGCACTCGCTCCCCCTCCTGAAGGTTCCTACAAAATGAACCTCCACGTTGTTTCCCAGGGTTCACTTAATACCCTGGTTGCTAAACCAGATCTCGTGGACAGCATCAAGACGCTGCAGGGTTATGACTCTCAAGCCCACATGATTAAGCGCTATCTCGCTGAAGGAAGGCCTTTGTTCTTCACTATTGATGATACTGGCACATTGTTCTTTAAAAGTCGTCTAGTGGTCCCCTCTAAAGGTAACCTGGGTATGACTCAGGAGGTCATGCAAGAAGCTCACGACACTCCGTTGTCTATTCATCCCGGCAGTACCAAGATGTACCAAGACATCCGTCAAAGATTCTGGTGGTCAAACATGAAGCAAGACATTGCTCGCTATGTTGCTGAATGTGATGTTTGCCGTCGCGTCAAAGCAGAACATCAAAGGCCCGCCGGAACTCTGCAACCAATTGCTGTTCCTGAATGGAAATGGGACCATGTTGAAATGGACTTTATCACTGGATTTCCCAAATCACAGAAAGGTAATGATGCTATTCTTGTCGTCATTGACCGACTTTCCAAAGTTGCACATTTTCTAGCCGTCAAAGAGACGATCACTGCTAGTCAGCTCGCAACTCTCTACATGTCCAGAATTTTTTCACTTCACGGTATTCCACTGGTTATCAGTTCAGACCGTGGCAGCTTATTCACTTCAAGATTCTGGGCAAGTTTCCAAGAAGCTATGGGAACTCATCTGTCCTTCAGCACCGCTTTTCACCCTCAGTCTCAAGGACAAGTTGAACGAGTCAACCAAGTTCTCGAAGACATGCTTCGAGCTTGTGTCATATCCTTCGGAAGGAAATGGGAAGAATCTCTCCCATATGCCGAATTCTCTTACAATAACAGCTATCAAGCCAGTCTGAAGATGGCCCCCTTTGAAGTATTGTACGGACGAAAGTGCCGAACCCCTCTAAATTGGTCAGAAACTGGGGAACGTCCACTCTTCGGTCCGGATATTATCCAACTTGCCGAAGATCAAGTTCGCGTTGTCCGCGAGCATTTGAAGACTGCTCAGTCACGTCAAAAGAGTCAGTATGACCGCAAACACAAAAATATGGTCTATCAACCTGGCGAAAAGGCTTATCTTCGAGTCACACCGATGAAAGGTACACACCGATTCGGGATCAAGGGCAAGCTAGCTCCTCGCTATATTGGTCCTTTCACTGTTCTTGAAAGGCGTGGTAGAGTGGCATATCAGTTGGAACTTCCACCGAACCTTTCTCAGGTTCACGATGTGTTCCACGTATCACAACTCCGCCGCTGCTTCAAAGACCCTATCCGCGGAGTAGATCACGAATTGCTTGAACTGCAACAAGACCTCTCTTATAAAGAGCATCCGGTCCGCATTCTCGATCAAGCCGAGCGTCGCACACGCCAGAAGGTTATCAAGTTCCTCAAGGTTCAGTGGTCAAACCATTCTGAGGATGAAGCCACTTGGGAACGCGAGGATCGTCTTCGTGATGAATACCCCGCTTTGTTTCTTTCTACCTCCTAAATCTCGGGACGAGATTTCTTGTAGTGGAGGAGATTTGTAAAACCCCCTGTATTAAGCTACAGAGATCACCCTTTTGATGAGGCCATGTCATCATGATTAATAGTGCACAATCATCATTAGCATCATATTGCATTTCAACTCCTAAGTCAAATTCAAATTTAAATGAAAGTGGGATATAAAAGTTGTCCAACATAGAAACTAAAATGTCAGATAAATAACAAATATTCCAGAGGCTATTCTAAAATTGAAACCAACATCATTGGAATTGGATAAGTGACTCGAACAACCTCAAACAGTGGATAAAGATAATATTTAATAACCATTTATTAAATCTGAAATAAATATGGAATTATGTTTTGTCCAAACTAATTTTAGGTGTTAAGGAATAATGCACTGGTATTTATGAAATAGGTCACACTTTTTACAAAAACCATTTGGGGCCTAAACATTTAACAGTAGAGAAAAGAGAATAAAGAAAAGGAAAAAGAAACAGAAAAGGAAAAAAAGAGCAACACCCCCCCCCCCGCTTCGCCTCCGCGCGACCGCCGCCCGCTGCCGCTCCAGCCACCGCGCTGCCGCCCGCGGCCGCTCCAGCCACCGCGCCGCCGCCCCGCCTCCGGCCCCGCCGTGGCCTCGCCGGCGCCCGCGCCCGCCGACCGCCCGTGCGTCCCCTTTGGGCACCGGACATGTCCGGTCCCGAAAGGGGCACGCCCCGGACGTGTCCGCCCCTGGGCCACTGCCCAGTGGGGCCCGAACCCCTGTGACGCTGACGAATGGGGCCCACGGCCCAGAAACAGTTTTAAGAAAATAGAAATAAAAATAAATAATTAAAATAATTAAAATAATTAATTAATTAATTAATTAGTTAATTAATCCTGATTAGGTTAATCTAATTAACTGATTAGTGTTAATTAAACAGTAATTAGTAATTAACTTAATTAACTGCTGACGTCAGCATGATGTCATGCTGACGTCATCAATTACTGTTTCGGATAATGTTGAATTAAATAATTAATTAAAATTTCAGAAATTAATAAAAACTTTAGAAAATCATATCTTTTAAACCGTAACTCCGATGAAAATATTTTATACGTGAAACTTGCTCAGAACGACGATACGAACCCGGATACGCCCTCGGTATCTCCGTCAGACGCCCGCAGCTATGAGAACGTTGAACAATTAGACCGATTCCGATAAATGAATAGTGTCCAACTTTAATTAAATAAATCCGAATAAATTCCTAAATTAACTAAATCGCTTAGTTAGGCTGTATATCACCCCGGCATATCATTTAGACATGTCATGCATCCCTGTTGCATTATTGCCGTGTGTTTACTGTTTCTTCCCCCTCTTCTCTTCGGTAGACTACGAGACCGACGCAGCTGCTGGTGCCCCGACCGACTACGTTGTTGACGACCCCTACTTGCCAGAGCAACCAGGCAAGCCCCCCCCTTGATCACCAGATATCGCCTATTCTCCTCTATACTGCTTGCATTAGAGTAGTGTAGCATGATACTGCTTTCGGTTAATCCTATTCTGCTGCATAGCCTGTCATTGTTGCTACTGTTGATGATACCTTACCTGCAATCCTAAATGCCTAGTGTAGGATGCTAGTTTATCATCTTTGGCCCTGCATTCTTGTCAGTCTGCCTTGCTATACTATCGGGCCGTGATCACTCGGGAGGTGATCACGGGTGTATATTATACATATATGCATACTATACAGATGGTGACTAAAGTCGGGTCGGCTCGAAGAGTACCCGCGAGTGATTCACGGATTGGGGGCTGAAAGGACCTTTGTCCCAACGGCCCTTTGAGTGGATCTTTGTGGCGGAGCGACAGGGCAGGTTGTGACCACCTAGGAGACAGGTGGGCCAGGCCCTGGTCGGCGTTCGCGTTTACTTCATAATAACACGCTTAACGAGATTGGATATTTGATCTGAGTCTGGCCACTGGCCTATACGCACTAACCAACTACGCGGGAGTAGTTATGGGTATCCCGGCGTCGTGGTATCAGCTGAAGCCTTCTTGACGTCAGCGACTGAGCGGCGCGCGCCGTGTTGGACCGCGCTAACGTAACCGCCGTGATCGTGTGGGTTGCTAGGTCTGCTCGCGGCCGCGTATGCAACGTGCAGGAGCGCACTGGGCGATGGGCCCAGACCCCAGAGTGCCTAGGATTAGTCCGGCGTGCTGACCTCTCTGTTGAGCCTAGGTGGGGCTGCGACGTGTGGATCTTCCGAGGCCGGGCATGACCCAGGAAAGTGTGTCCGGCCAAAGGGGATCGAGCGTGTTGGGGAATATGTGGTGCACCCCTGCAGGGAAGTTTATCTATTCGAATAGCCGTGTCCCTCGGTAAAAGGACGACCCGGAGTTGTATTCCGACCTCATGACAACTAGAAATGGATACTTAATAAAACACACCCTTACAAGTGACAGATATAACCCGGTGGTCGCTCTCTCGCATGGTGGCGACGAGAGGATCGACGGGTAGGATTATGCTATACGTTGTTGTTTGGTTAACTTCCAACTACTCTCTTCTATTGCTTCAAGATGGAGGCTGCCAGAAGCGTAGTCTTCGACAGGACTAGCTATCCCCCTTTTATTCTGGCATTCTGCAGTTCAGTCCACCGATATTGCCTCTTTACACATATACCATGCATATGTAGTATAGATCCTTGCTTGCGAGTACTTTGGATGAGTACTCACGGTTGCTTTCCCCCATCCTTTTCCCCCTTTCCCTTCTTGCTGGTTGTCGCAACCAGATGTTGGAGCCCAGGAGCCAGACGCCACCTTCGACGACTTCTACCACCAGGACGGAGCCTACTACTACGTCCAGGACGCCGACGACCAGGAGTAGTTAGGAGGATCCCAGGCAGGAGGCCCTGCGCCTGTTCGATCTGTTGTATCCCTGTTTGTGCTAGCCATCTTATGGCACCTTGTTTAACCTATGTCTGTACTCAGATATTGTTGCTTCCGCTGACTCGTCTATGATCGAGCATTTGTATTCGAGCCCTCGTGGCCCCTGGCTTGTATTATGATGCTTGTATGACTTATTTATGTTTTAGAGTTGTGTTGTGATATCTTCCCGTGAGTCCCTGATCTTGATCGTACACGTTTGCGTGCATGATTAGTGTACGATCGAGCCGGGGGCGCCACAGGCCTCCAGCCCCTGCTGCTTTAGGAAGAAGAAGCGGACCCAAAGATCGACGCTGGGCTCGACGCCTAGATAGCCCTCGCATAGGGTGACGAACCCCGAGAGCTGCAGCACCGCGTTCGCCCCCAGGTGATGCGGCTGAAGCCCGAAGAACTCCAGGAACGCGCAGAAGAACTCGCTCGCGGGGAGGCCGAACCTACGCTTGAAATGGGAGAAGAAGACCATGTGCTCAGTCCCCTCCGGCTGCGGCTCCAGCTCGCCGTCTGGCAGGCGCACGGCCACCTCCGTCCCCGGCGGCAGCCGCCGCATATCGCGCAGATACTGAACATCTTCGGCGATGACAGTGGATCCCTCCCATGAGCCCTTCGGCGGTGCCATCAGCGGTGCTCGGCATGGGTGCGAGGCGCGAAGGAGCTAGCAGTGCGGGCAGGCGATTCGAGCGACGTCTGTTTCTCCGATGGGCGGAGAGCTCAAGAACTGGGCAAGGGAGAAAGAAGGAAGTGGGGGGCGTGTGCGTGAATGATTTCCGCCGCCCCCGCCCCCCGATTTATAACCATGGACCGAACATGGGGAGGTGGGATCGGTTGCGCCCGCCCCTCCAACCGTCTGCGGCAGCCACATTAAATCCCCGCAGTCAAGTCCCGTCACGCGCGTGGCCTGTCAGGCCTCTTCAGCAGCTATTCGCCACGTGGCGCCCGCGCCGAAACCGAGGGGGCGCGTCCCTTCTCCTCCAAGATTCGGCGGACTCTTCGATTCCCCCCCCCCCACCATACCGGGATGCCGCGATCCGGCTTCCGAAAGCCGGCACACAGTGGGTGTTGCCGGACCCGGCGGTCACAAGCTTCATCAACATCTGCCGCCTCATCAGGGGGTGAAACTGCGAAGGCCCCCCTGCTTTAAGCCGGCGAGCCTTCACAGCTTCGGGGACTACTGTCGGGGGGATGAACCCCGGGCAGGCAACGGAACCCGGATCCTTTTCAAAAATATCGGGGCCGGCATCGCCCCTCAATCCGGCTTGCCCCTGGCCGGGTACCTCGACCCGGCCAAGCCCCGCAAGGCCAAACCTCGCTATTCGGCCGAGACCGCAACACGGCCAGACCCGCTGGCGCATACCGGCCGACCCCGCCAAACCAAGACTTCCTCAAGCCGGCCTCGGGTCAGCTCCCATCCCATCCAAAGCGTACGACGGATCAAGTCCCCGTAAAGGAGATGAGCATGGCTATAGTGGCCCACCAACTCCGCTGACCGGGGCGAGCGTGGCAACAGTGCCCCACCTACCCCGCTGACCAGGGCCGGCATGGCAACAGTGCAATCCAGTCCTGTGACGCAAGCCGATGGCGACCAGGCGACGCGTCACTGTAGCCGAGCCGGCCCAACCACTCCATGACGCAAGGCAAGATGGGGAACAGCGCCCCCTGGGGCACGGGGCCCGCACCCGGAGAACCCGGCGTACCCTAGTACCCTGCGGGCCCTTGCGCAGGCTTCCCAGGCGCTGACATCCTGGCCCCGTGCCCATGTAACTTTACCATTGTAACCCTGGGGGCTGACCTATAAACCCCCCCAGGAGCCCTCCATGTAGGCGGGCGAGCACCTGAGATGACCAATGAATAGAACACACACAAGGAGAAGGAGCAGCCTAAGCCTTGGCCTGCCTTCCTTCCTCCCCCGAATAGCTCTAGGAGCAACTCTGTACTATCACATACTCCATACATAAACCACTCTCGGCAGGACTAGGGGTGTTATCTCTTCGGGGAGCCCCGAACCTGGGTATGTCTTGCGTCCCGCGCTCGCTCATGCAGACCTCGCCTCTGGAGCCCACCAGTGCCCTCGAGCAAATCGGTAAGAGACATCATAGAATGCACCATATCTAATAAAGTACGGTTATGATGTTCGGACACACCATTACGCTGTGGTGTTCCAGGTGGCGTGAGTTGTGAAACAATTCCACATTGTCTTAAATGAAGACCAAACTCATAACTCAAATATTCACCTCCACGATCAGATCGTAGAAACTTTATTTTCTTGTTACGATGATTCTCTACTTCACTCTGAAATTCTTTGAACTTTTCAAATGTTTCAGACTTGTGTTTCATCAAGTAGATATACCCATACCTACTCAAATCATCTGTGAAGGTTAGAAATCTAACGATACCCGTCGTGTGCCTAGCTCAACACTCATTGGACCCCATACATCAGTATGTATTATTTCCAATAAGTCATTAGCTCGCTCCATTGTTCCGGAGAATGGAGTTTTAGTCATCTTACCCATGAGGCATGGTTCGCAAGTATCAAATGATTCACAATCAAGTTATTCCAAAAGTCCATCCGCGTGGAGTTTCTTCATGTGCTTTACACCAATATGACCTAAACGGCAGTGCCACAAGTATGTTGCACTATCATTATCAACTTTGCATCTTTTGGCATCAATATTATGAATATGTGTATCACTACAATCGAGATTCAACAAGAATAGACCATTCATCAAAGGTGCATGACCATAAAAGATATTATTCACATAAATAGAACAACCATTTTTCTCTGACTTAAATGAATAACCGTCTCGCAATAAAGAAGATCCAGATATAATGTTCATCCTCAACGCTGGCACCAAATAACAATTATTGAGGTCTAAAACTAATCCCGAAGGTAGATGTAGAGGTAGCATGCTGACGGCGATCACATCAACCTTGGAACCATTCCCAACGCACATCGTCACCTCGTCCTTAGCCAATCTTCGTTTATTCCGCAGCTCCTGTTTCGAGTTACAAATATGAGCAACCAAACCAGTATCAAATACCCAGGTGCTGCTATGAGCATCAGCAAGGAACACATCAATAACATGTATATCAAATATACCTTTGTTCACTTCGCCATCCTTCTTATCCGCCAAGTATTTGGGGCAGTTCCGCTTCCAGTAACCATTTCCTTTGCAATAGAAGCACATAGTTTCAGGCTTGGGTCCAGCTTTGGGCTTCTTCACGGGAGTGGTAACTTCCTTGCCGTTCTTCTTGAAGTTCCCTTTCTTTACCTTACCCTTTTTCTTGAAACTGGTGGTCTTATTAACCATCATAACTTGATGCTCTTTCTTGATTTCTACCTCCGCCGATTTCAGCATTGCGAAGAGCTCGGGAATCATTTTCGTCATCCCTTGCATATTGTAGTTCATCACGAAGCCTTTGTAGCTTGGTGGCAGTGACTGAAGAACTCTGTCAATCACACTCTCAACTGGAAGATCAATTCCCAGCTGAGTCAAGTGGTTATGATACCCGGACATTTTGAGTATGTGTTCACTGACAAAATTGTTCTCCTCCATCTTACAGCTAAAGAACTTGTTGGAGACTTCATATCTCTCAACCCGAGCATTAGCTTGAAATATCAATTTCAGCTCTTGGAACATCTCATATGCTCCGTGGCGTTCAAAACACCTTTGGTCCCGGGTCCAAGCCGTAAAGCATGGCACACTGAACTATCAAGTAGTCATCGGATCAAGCTTGTCAAACGTTCACAACATCTGCAGTAGCTCCTACAACAGGACTGTCACCTAGCGGTGCATCAAGGACATAATTCTTCTATGCAGCAATGAGGATAATCCTCAAGTTACGGACCCAGTCCATGTAGTTGCTACCATCATCTTTCGACTTAGCTTTCTCTAGGAACGCATTAAAATTCAACAGAACAGTAGCACGGGCCATTTATCTACAACATATATTTGCAAAGACTATCAGGACTAAGTTCATGATAAATTAAGTTCAATTAATCAAACTACTAATGAACTCCCACTTAAATTAACATCCCTCAAGTTATCTAAGTGATACATGATCCAAATCAACTAACCCATGACCGGTCATCACGTGATATGGGGTAGTCACCAATGGTGAACATCTCTATGTTGATCATATCTACTATATGACTCATGTTCGACCTTTCGGTCTCTAGTGTTCCGAGACCATGTCTGTACATGCTAGGCTCATCAAGTTTAACCCAAGTATTCTGCTTGTGCAAAACTGGCTTACACCTGTTGTATGTGAACGTAGAGTCTATCACACCCGATCATCATGAGGTGCTTCGAAACGATGAACTTTAGCAACGGTGCATACTCGGGGAGAACACTTTTATCTTGAAATTAAGTGAAGGGATCATCTTATAATGTTACCGCCATTCTAAGAAAAATAAGATGCATAAAGGATAAACATTACATGCAATCAAAATATGTGACATGATATGGCCATCATCATCTTGTTCTTTTGATCTCCATCTAAAAAGCATTGTCATGATCCCCATCGTCACCGGCTCGACACCTTGATCTCCATCGTTGCATCAGGGTCGTATCGCCAACTATTGCTTCTACAACTATTGCTAACGCATAATGATAAATAAAGCAATTACATGGCGCTTGCATTTCATACAATAATTAAGAGACAACCCTAAGGCTCCCGCCGGTTGTTGATATTTACAAAACATGATCATCTCATACATCAACGTATATCACATCACGTCTTGACCATATCACATCATGACATGCCCTGCAAAAACAAGTTAGACATCCTCTACTTTGTTATTGCAAATTTTACGTGGCTGCTACGGGCTTCTAGCAAGAACCTTTCTTACGTACGGCAAAACCACAACGGTGATTTATCAAGTTTGCTGTTTTAACCTTCTTCAAGGACCGGCCGTAGTCAAATTCGATTCAACTAAAGTAGGAGAAACAGACACCCGCCAACCACCTTTATGCAAAACAATTGCATGTCAGTCGGTGGAACCGGTCTCATGTACGTGGACATGTAAGGTTGGTCCGGGCCGCTTCATCCCACAATGCCACCGAATTAAAAAAAGACGTTGGTGGTAAGCAGTATGAACATCACCACCCACAACTCCTTTGTGTTCTACTTGTGCATATCATCTACGCATAGACCTTGCTCATGATGCCACTGTTGGGGAACGTTGCATGGAAAACAAAAAATTTCTATGCACGCGCAATGATCTATCCATGGAGATGCATAGCTACGAGAGGGGAGAGAGTGTGTCTACGTACCCTCGTAGACCGTTAAGCGGAAGCGTTTATCAACGCGGTTGATGTAGTCGAACACCTTCGCGATTCAACCGATCAAGTACCAAATGTACGGCACCTCCGCGTTCAGCACACGTTCAGCTCGATGACGTCCTCGCCTTCTTGACCCAGCAAGACGGACGAAGTAGTAGATGAGTTCCGGCAGCACGACGATGTGGTGATGGTGGTGGTGAACTTGTTTCCGCAGGGCTTCGCCATGCACTGCGGAAAAACTGGACGGAGGATGAAACTGTGGAGAGGGGTGCCGCACACGGCTAAGAGATTGTCATGGGTTGTGTGGCGCCTCCTCCCTCATATATATATAGGTGGGGGAGGCAGCTAGGAGGCGCCCCAAGGGTGGCCGCCGGCCCCCTTGGGCTCGTGCCCTATGCCCCCCCCCCCTTTCCTTGTTTGCACAAGGGGGCAAGGAAAGGGGAGGAGAGGAAGGCAGGGGGAGGCCGACTCCCCCCTTCCTTTTATCCCCCAAGGCCCGCGGCTAGAGGAGGGGCGCGCCAGCCCCTTGTGGGCTGGTGTGCTCCCCTCTTTTGGCCCATATGGCCCATTAACCTCCCAGGGCTTCCCGGAACCCCTTCCGGTGATCCGATGATTGCCCGGTACACTCTGAAACCTTTCCCGTGACCAAACAGCATCGTCCTATATATCAATCTTTACCTCCGGACTATTCTGAAGCTCCTCGTCATGTCTGTGGTCTCATCTGGGACTCCGAACAACATTCGGTCACCAATTCACATAACTCATATAATACTATATCGTCAACGAACGTTAAGCATGCAGACCCTACGGGTTCGAGAATGATGTAAACATGACCGAGACACCTCTTCGGTCAATAACTAATAGCGGGACCTAGATGCCCATATTGGTTCCTACATATTCTACGAAGATCTCTATCGGTCGAACCTTTATGACAACATACGTAATTCCCTTTGTCTGTCGGTATGTTACTTGCCCGAGATTCGATCGTCGGTATCTCCATAGCTCGTTCAATCTCGTTACCGGCAAGTCTCTTTACTCGTTCTGTAATACATCATCTCGTAACTAACTCCTTATTCATTTTGCTTGCAAGCTTCTTATGATGTGTATTACTGAGAGGGCCCAGAGATACCTCTTCGAAACTCGGAGTGACAAATCCCAATCTCGATCCATGCCAACTCAACAGATATTGATACATCTCCATCGTATCTACTTTTCCAAACTCTTTTGCCCTTGTTTTGGACTCTAATTTGCATGATTTGAATGGAACTAACCCGGACTGGCGTTGTTTTCAACAGAATTGCCTTGGTGTTGTTTTTGTGCAGAAATAAAAGTTCTCGGAATGACCTGAAAATTTACGGAGAATATTTTTGGAATAAATAAAAATATATTGGCGAAAGAATCAACCAGAGCGGACCCACCAGCTGTCCACCAGGGTGGAGGGCGCCCCCCTAGGGCGCGCCCCCTGCCTTGTGGGTCCCCTGGACCTCCACCGACCTCAACTCCAACTCCATATATTCACTTTCGGGGAGAAAAAAATCAAGGAGAAGGATTCATCGCCTTTTACGATACGGAGCCGCCGTCACCTCCTGTTCTTCATCGGGAGGGCAGATCTGGAGTCCGTTCAGGGCTCTGGAGAGGGGAATTCGTCGCCATCATCATCACCAACCTTCCTCCATCACCAATTTCATGATGCTCACCGCCATGCATGAGTAATTCCATCATAGGCTTGCTGGACGGTGATGGGTTTGATGAGATTTATCATGTAATCGAGTTAGTTTTGTTAGGGTTTGATCCCTAGTATCCACTATGTTCTGAGATTGATGTTGCTATGACTTTGCTATGCTTAATGCTTGTCACTAGGGCCCGAGTGCCATGATTTCAGATCTGAAACTATTATGTTTTCATGAATATATTTGTGTTCTTGATCCTATCTTGCAAGTTGTAGACACCTATTACGAGTTATGATCCGCATACCCCAAGGTGACAATAATTAGGATTCTTTCCGGTGATTACCGTAGTCTAAGGAGTTCATGTATTCACTAAGTGCTAATGCTTTGGTCCGGTTTTCTATTAAAAGGAGGCCTTAATATCCCTTAGTTTCCATTAGGACCCCGCTACCACGGGAGGGTAGGACAAAAGATGGCATGCAAGTTCTTTTCCATAAGCACATATGACTATATTCGGAATACATGCCTACATTATATTGATGAATTGGAGCTAGTTCTATGTCACCCTAGGTTATAATTGTTGCATGATGAATGCCATCCGACACGATTATCCATCATTGATCCATTGCCTTCGAGCTTTCTACATATTGATCTTTGCTACGCTACTTTGTCGTTGCCACTATTACAATTGCTACAAAACTGCTATTGTTACTTTTGCCACCGTTACCGTTACTTCCATACTACTTTGCTATTAAATACTTTGCTATAGATATTAAGTCTTTCAGGTGTGGTTGAATTGACAACTCATCTGCTAATACTTGAGAATATTCTTTGGCTCCCCTTGTGTCGAATCAATAAATTTGGGTTGAATACTCTACCCTCGAAAACTGTTGCGATCACCTATACTTGTGGGTTATCAAGATATTTTTCTGGCGCCGTTGCCCTGGAGCATAGCTCTATTCTCTAAGTCACTTGGGATTTATAACTGTTGATCACTATGAGGAATTTGAAAGATACTAGAACCAAGATTTTTCCCTCTACTATGAGGGGAGGTAAGGAACTGCCATCTAGCTCTGCACTTGATTCACCTTCTGTTTTGAGTAAGATTGCGACACCTACACCTGCTATTGATTCTGATATGTCGCATGTTATTGATGATGCTAGTTCTGCTATGAATGATGCTTATGATGCTACTACTTTGCTTGATAAAACTGTGCCACTGGGTGAATTACTTGATGAACATCTTGCTAGAGTTAGAACTATTGATTATGCTGAAGATGATATTTCTGAAACTGATGAAATTATTGGGACTGAAAACTTTGAAACACCTGTTAGACCTATCTCTCCTAGATATGAACTTCCTATTATGCCTGAGGGTTATGTTATGGATGGCGAGGTAGCTAGGGACTTTCTTGCTTGTAAGGATAGAGATGATCTTAAGAAATTATTGTGAAGTGGAAAGAAAAGTCTTTGAATGCTAGAATGCAATATGATCCTAAGTTTGCTACTTCACCTATCTTTGTTACTGATAAGTATTATGAATTCTCTTTCGATCCTGAGTTAATTACTTTGGTTGAATCTGATCCTTTGCATGGTTATGAATCTGAAACTGTTGTGGCACATCTTACTAAATTGAATGATATAGCCACCCTATTTGCTCATGAGGAAAAAATTCGCTACTACTATATTCTTAAATTATTTCCTTTCTCATTAAAGGGTGATGCTAAGTTATGGTTTAATTCTCTTGCTCCTAGTTGTGTGCGTAGTCCCTAGGATATGATTTACTACTTCTCTGAAAAATATTTCCCTGCTCATAAGAAACAAGCTGCTTTAAAGGAAATATTTAACTTTGTGCAAATTGAAGAAGAGAGTCTCCCACAAGCTTGGGGAAGGCTTCTCCAATTACTTAATGCTTTGCCTGATCATCCTCTCAAGAAAAATGAAATACTTGATATCTTTTATAATGGACTAACCGATGCTTCTAGGTACCACCTAGATAGTTGTGCTGGTTGTGTTTTCAGGGAACGAACTGTTGAACAAGTTGAATTACTATTGAATAATATTTTGAGCAATGATAATGACTGGACTCTTCCCGAACCAACTCCTAAGCCAACTCCAAAGAAAAGAGGTATTCTATTTCTCAGTCCTGAAGATATGCAAGAGGCAAAGAAATCTATAAAAGAAAAGGGTATTAAAGCTGAAGATGTTAAGAATTTACCGCCTATTGAAGAAATACATGGTCTTGATAACCCGACACATGTAGTAGAGGTAAATTCTCTCTATAGATTTGATGAAGGTGATATTCCTCGTAATAAGTCTACTAGTCAATGCTTGGATGAGTTTAATAATTTTATTGTTAAACAAGAAAATTTCAATGCTTATGTTAGTAGACAATTGAAACGTAATGCTTACATGCTTGACTGCTTGGGTGATTATATGAGTAGAACTGTTAGTGATCTTAAGATTATTAGTAAGCATGCTTCCATGGTGAAAACTCAAGTAGAACAAGTACTTAAGGCACAGGATGATTTGCTCAATGAGTTGAATAGTAAGAACAATGATAATGTTGTTAGGGTTATGACTAGAGGTGGTAAAATGACCCAGGAACCTTTGTATCCTGAGGGCCATCCAAAGAGAATTGAGAAAGATTCTCAGAGAATTAATGCTGATGCACCTAGTCCTTCAAAAAGGAAAAAAGAAAGGCGGTAGGACTTTGCATGCTTCTAGTGAACCTGTTATAGACACACCTGAGAATCCAAATGATATTTCTATTTCTGATGCTGAGACACAATCTGGTAATGAACATGAACCTAGTGCTAATGTTAATGATGATGTTCATGTTGATGCTCAACCTAGTAATGATAATGATGTGGAGGTAGAACCTGCTGTTGATCTTGATAACCCACAATCAAAGAATCAACGTTATGATAAGAGAGACTTCATTGCTAGGAAACATGGTAAAGAAAGAGAACCATGGGTTCAGAAACCCATGCCCTTTCCTCCTAAACCATCCAAGAAAAAGGATGATGAGGATTTTGAACGCTTTGTTGAAATGCTTAGACCTGTCTTTTTGCGTATGCGTTTGACTGATATTCTGAAAATGTCTCCTTATGCTAAGTATATGAAAGATATTGTTACAAATAAAATAAAGATACCGGAAGCTGAAATTTCCACCATGCTTGCTAATTATACTTTTAAGGGTGGAATACCAAAGAAACTAGGAGACCCAGGAGTACCAACTATACCATGCTCCATTAAAAGAAACTATGTTAAAACTGCTTTATGTGATCTTGGAGCCGGTGTTAGTGTTATGCCTTTCTCTTTATATCGTCGACTTGAATTGAATAAGTTGACACCTACTGAAATCTCTTTGCAAATGGCTGATAAATCAACTGCTATACCCATCGGTATTTGTCAGGATGTGCCTATTGTGGTTGCAAATGTTACTATCTTAACGGATTTTGTTATTCTTGATATTCCCGAGGACGACAGTATGTCGATCATACTTGGTAGACCCTTTTTGAATACTGCAGGGGCTGTTATTGATTGCAACAAGGGCAGTGTCACTTTTCATGTTAATGGTAATGAGCATATGGTACACTTTCCGAAGAAACAACCTCAAGTTCATAGTATCAATTCTATTGGAAAATTTTCAACTATTACTATTGGAGGTTTTTAATTCCCTCTCCCTACTATCAAAAAGAAATATGATATTCTTATTGTTGGGGACATGCAAATCCCCGTTGAGGTAACCTGATGTTATTCGAAAATTCTCCAGTTTCATGTTATTCGAAAGAAGTTTGTTAATAAGACTTGATCAACCTTGTTAATGGATTCCTTTTGATGCGCATGAGATGGATGAATTTAGAAAGCACAACCTTCTGTACCCACCTCTTACTTTCTGTTATTTAGAATAAATAAAGCAAAAATAGTATTATTCGTCTGTTTTCTGAATTATCCGTGCAATAAAAAATGTCCCAAAAATAAAAGTTCTCCAAATGCCCTGAAAATTTAGTATGATTTTTTATAGAATATTTTAGAATTTTTGGCACTGAGAACACACCAGGGGGCTGCAAAGTGGACCACAAGGGTGGAGGGCGCACCCTACCCCCTGGGCGCGCCCCCCTTCCTTGTGGGTCCCACGTGGATCCCCCTCACTTATTCCAGCACCCATCCACTTCGTCTTCCTCCAGAAAAAATCATCCCGTTGCTCAAACCCGTGTTCTAGCTCATCTTGCTGCCGTTTTCGATCTCCTTGTGTAAAGCTTCATTTGCAAAACTGTTTTGGGGGATTGTTCTTTGGTATGTGACTCCTCCAATGGTCCAATTAGTTTTTGTTCTACTGTTTTATTTATTGCAAATTTTTGCTGCTGAGGTGACCTTGTTCTTGAGCTTGCATGTCAAATTTATATGGTCCAAAGTAGTTTTAATGCATGATTTAGCCTCTAGGCACTTGTAGGAGTAGTTGCTATCAATTTTGTTGAGTTTGGTTCACTTTTATTTTGAGTCACTAAAAATTTCAGAAATTTTTCAGAGGAAGAAAAATGTTTAGGAAAATTTACCAAGGTGGTTCCTCAAGGAAGCAACCCCCAAGGCTCGCGATACATGAGCCGGATCTTGAACCACCAAGGGGAGCTCAAGTACGGCCCTGCGAATGGCCGTCGGATCAATTCATGGTTCATGCAGGTTTCAAGGAGGAGTTTGATGTGTACGTACAAAGTGCTCAACTTGAGGGCTTTGTTTCAGATAAGTGTCGTCAATACTATCAACTCACTAATTCATTTGTGCGAAGATTTAAATTTACATCCCAGCGCAATACTCATATTGTTTTATTTGATCTATATGATAAATCGTATACCATGGACCTTGAAGATTTTAGTGATGCATGCAAAATTCCACATGGGGGCATTCTTAGTGAGCCTCACAAAACTGAGTATAATGATTTCCTTGCTAGCATTACTGTGGGAGAAACTAGAAATATTACACATGCTGCCATGGGGAGCATTCATTTTCCAGCCATACATTATTTTGCTCTCTTTATAGGTAGATGCATTAATGGTAAACATGATCATAGCCACCTTTGTGCATCGGATCTTAGTGTCCTCAAGTGTGCGATAACGGGTGATAAAAGATATAACTTGGGGGCTATTATTGCAAGGAGGTTACACCTTAATGCCAAAGAAGGAGATTTCTTTGGTGGGATTTATGCCACCCGTTTAGCTAATTATCTCGGGGTACCCATAAAGGGGAATGACATTGAGTTACCGCCTGCTTTTCTTGATTATAATGCTTTGGTACGCTATCAGTTTCTAGTGAGGAACGAACAGTCCCTCCTATACCGACTAATCTTTGACCGGTAGCGTGCTGTCCATATTACCCTTCCTGCTCCTACCTTCTTTAACTTTCAGGAAAAAGGGAGATATTTTATAACTAGAGAGGAGGCGAATGAGTATGAGAGAGAGGTGGAGGCCGCTCGCCTCCATGATGTAGCCCTTCAGGCAGTAGCTGCCGCATCCCAGTACAACCCCGACTACAACTTTGGATATCCTCCAGGCCAGCCGTGGCCCTAGACCAACTTAGGCCAAAAGCCTAAGCTTGGGGGAGTACGTATTTCTCACCGACATTACATTCATGTTCACACACTTATTCCAGTTGTCGGTGTTCATACTTTTTCATTGTACTATCCATGTTAGTTTATACTTCTCGCTTTCTTCTTTTGTGTTTGAGAAACTTTGAGAAAATCCAAAAAAAATTAGCTGTAGCTTCTTTTTAGTTTCCTTTCCATGTTTATTTAGTAGTAGTATTAAAAGAAAACCCAAAAAGATTTCTCGTTCTTCTTTTGCTTGTTGGGAGCTTTCCCGTGTAAATAGTTTTTCTCGTTCTTGTTTTACTTTCTTCAGAAAAACAAAAACTCCAAATATTTCGGTGTGTTTCTTTGAAATTCTTTTTCCTTTCTTTGGGTCGAGAGGAGAAGAGCACAATGAAAATGATGAGTGGCTCTCATATGCATTATTGTTGATCTAACAAAGAGCCCATATTACCTTGTCTTCTCCTTTGAAATAAATGTTTGCAGATTCCAGCTTAGTCCAATGCACGTGCACTATTATTATTATTCACACCGTTCGGTTGTGCAAGTGAAAGGCAATAATGACGATATATGATGAAATGATTGAGATGAGGCAAAGCTGGTATGAACTCGACCTATTTTGTTTTTGTAAATATGATTAGTTCATCGTTCTTGATTCAACCCATTATGAATGAAACATGTTTGCAATGACAATTAGAGATTATAGTTACTCATGCCATGCTTAATTAGTTAGGAGTTTATAATGGTTTACCTTGCGTGCCAACATGCTTTTAAAATGGTTGTCATGTAGTATGATAGGATGGTATCCTCCTTTGAATGATTCGAGTGGCTTGACTTGGCACATGTTCACGCATGTAGTTGAAACAAAATCAACATAGCCTCCATGATATTTATGTTCATGGTGATTTATATCCTACTCATGCTTGCACTCAATGTTGGTTAATCTCAATGCATGTTTATGACTGTTGTCGCTCTCTAGTTGGTCGCTCCTCAATCTTTTGCTAGCCTTCACTTGTACTAAGCAGGAATACTACTTGTGCATCCACTTCCATAAACCCAAAGTTGTTCCATATGAGTCCACCATACCTACCTATATGCGGTATTTACCTGCCGTTCCAAGTAAATTTTCATGTGCCAAACTCTAAACCTTCAAATAATAATCTGTTTTGTATGCCCGAATCGCTCATGTAGCGACTGGGGGCTGTCAGTATCTTCCATGCTAGGTGGGTTATTCTCACGATGAGTGTTGATTCACTTGTCATTCATGAGAAAGTGGCTGGTAATCGGGATGCCCAGTTCCATGCTCAAATTCAAATCAAATTATAACTTCAAACAAAACTCCCCCAGGACTGTTGTTAGTATAGACGGTACCCGTTGTTTTGGACCAGCCGTGGAATGTGCTTGTTGGTGGAGGCGGAGTAAAAACTTTACCATTCTGTTTGGGAACTGCCTATAATGTATCTAGCATGGAAGATACCGAGATCTCTTGGTTATTATGCTGACAATGAAAGCATACCGCTCAAAATTATATTTATCTCTGTTTCAAAAAGCTCGAGCTCTGGCACCTCTGCAAATCCCTGCTTCCCTCTGCGAAGGGCCTATCTATTTACTTTTTTTGCTGAGTCATCATCCTCTTATAAAAAGCACTAGTTAGAGAGCACCACTGTCATTTGTATGCGTTGTTATTAATTGATATTGAGTATGACTGTGACTGGATCTCTTTTACCATGAATTACAATGTCTAGTCAGTCCTTGATCTTCAGGGGTGCTCTGCATTTATGTTTTGCAGTCTCAGAAAGGGCTAGCGAGATACCATCTTGTTATATCATATCATGATTGTTTTGAAAAAAGTGTTGTCATCTAAGATTTATTATTATTGCTCGCTAGTTGATTATGCCATTGATATGAGTAAATGTGAGACCTAAATGTTATTGTGAATATGGTTAGTTCATGATCTTTGCTGAAAACCTGAATGCTGGCTATACATATTTGCAACAACAAGATCAAACAGAGTTTGTAAAAGTTTTTCTTTATCACTTTCAGTTTATCAATTGAATTGCTAGAGGACAAGCAATGGGTTAACTTTGGGGGAGTTGATACATCTCCATCGTATCTACTTTTCCAAACTCTTTTGCCCTTGTTTTGGACTCTAATTTGCATGATTTGAATGGAACTAACCCGGACTGACGATGTTTTCAGCAGAATTGCCTTGGTGTTGTTTTTGTGCAGAAATAAAAGTTCTCGGAATGACCTGAAAATTTACGGAGAATATTTTTGGAATAAATAAAAAAATGCTGGCGAAAGAATCAACCAGAGGGGACCCACCAGCTGTCCACAAGGGTGGAGGGCGCCCCCCTGCCTTGTGGGTCCCCTGGACCTCCACCGACCTCAACTCCAACTCCATATATTCACTTTCGGGGAGAAAAAAATCAGGGAGAAGGATTCATCGTGTTTTACAATACGGAGCCGCCGCCACCTCCTGTTCTTCATCGGGAGGGCAGATCTGGAGTCCGTTCGGGGCTCCGAAGAGGGGAATTCGTCGCCATCATCATCACCAACCTTCCTCCATCACCAATTTCATGATGCTCACCGCCGTGCGTGAGTAATTCTATCGTAGGCTTGCTGGATGGTGATGGGTTGGATGAGATTTATCATGAAATCGAGTTAGTTTTGTTAGGGTTTGATCCCTAGTATCCACTATGTTCTGAGATTGATGATGCTATGACTTTGTTATGCTTAATGCTTGTCACTAGGGCCCGAGTGCCATGATTTCAGATCTGAACCTATTATGTTTTCATGAATATATTTGTGTTCTTGATCCTATGTTGCAAGTTGTAGACACCTATTACGAGTTATGATCCGCATACCCCAAGGTGACAATAATTGGGATTCTTTCCGGTGATTACCGTAGTCTGAGGAGTTCATGTATTCACTAAGTGCAAATGCTTTGGTCCGGTTCTCTATTAAAAGGAGGCCTTAATATCCATTAGTTTCCATTAGGATCCCGCTGCCACAGGAGGGTAGGACAAAAGATGTCATGCAAGTTCTTTTCCATAAGCACGTATGACTATATTCGGAATACATGCCTACATTATATTGATGAATTGGAGCTAGTTCTGTGTCACCCTAGGTTATAACTGTTGCATGATGAATGCCATCCGACATAATTATCCATCATTGATCCATTGCCTACGAGCTTTCTACATATTGATCTTTGCTACGCTACTTTGCCGTTGCCACTGTTACAATTGCTACAAAACGGCTACTGTTACTTTTGCCACCGTTACCGTTACTTCCATACTACTTTGCTACTAAATACTTTGCTGCAGATATTAAGTCTTTCAGGTGTGGTTGAATTGACAGCTCAGCTGCTAATACTTGAGAATATTCTTTGGCTCCCCTTGTGTCGAATCAATAAATTTGGGTTGAATACTCTACCCTCAAAAATTGTTGCGATCCCCTATACTTGTGGGTTATCAGATACCTTTGGAGATACCTGTAGAGCATCTTTATGATCACCCAGTTACTTTGTGACGTTTGATAGCACACAAGGCATTCCTTCGGTATCCGGGAGTTGCATGATCTCATGGTCGAAGGAACATGTATTTGACATTCAAGAAAGCAGTAGCAATAAACTGAACGATCATATGCTAAGCTAACGGATGGGTCTTGTCCATCACATCATTCTCCTAATGATGTGATCCCATTATCAAATGACAACTCGTGTCTATGGTTAGGAAACCTTAACCATCCTTTGATCAATGAGCTAGTCTAGTAGAGGCTCACTAGGGACACGGTATTTGTTTATGTATCCACACATGTATTTAAGTTTTCGGTCAATACAATTCTAGCATGAATAATAAACCTTTATCATCAATAAGGACATATAATAATAATAACAACCTTATTATTTCCTCTAGGGCATATTTCCATTAATTACCACCTTATATTAGCTTCTAATCAATTCGACTACAAGTTTTGTCACATTTGTAAACCATCCATGTTCCTTTTGCAGAAAGAGCAGCACCAAAAGGCAGCCGAAAGCGACGAGTCTTCTCAGTCATCGGTGAGTCCCAAGTGGGACACCCCTTTCAACCGGGCCCTGAACATACTGAAAAAGGTCTCGGAGGACAAACCGCCATCGTATGGATGTGTGCACGGCGTCGGAGATGGCACCTCGTGGAAGACGTGGTACCATGAGAAGCCGGAGGAAACAAGGCAGAGACGGATGCTTACTCAACAGACCATCGACAAGAAGGGCGCGCTTGTGGTCGATAAGACCAAAGCTGAGACCAAACAAGAGTTGGTCAAGGTAGTCGATGCAGCGATTAGTGCAGCGGTAGCTGGCATCAGGGCTGACTTCGCATCTTCCATTAGCAGCTTGATTCCGGCAGTTATCGATTGGACGAAGAACAATCCAGATAAGGGCCAGCGGACTTTCCCCTTCCCAGCTACGTCGGAAGAAATTCAGTGAACATCTCACCACCAGCACCTGCTCACGCAATCGCACATGCTCCCGTACCTGGTCCCGCTCCTGTTCATAGCACTCCGTCCTCCGTCTCTGGCGTGCTCGGCGGGGCTTCATCTTTGGCTGAGCTCGACGCCCTCACGGTAATTACGCATCATACCCTCTTCACCAGCATATCTATAGTCTTCCGTTTCAGTTGCCTTTCGGATGTCTGACATCACAGACATGTCTTCGCAGGCCAACGAAACCCCATGCACCCTACTGTACGACATCAATAGCCAGAAGGTGGACGTGGGAAAGGCAACGATCGTGAAGCCGAAGGACCGCATGTTGCACAACCGACAGATGCCCCATGGCGTCTTCAAGATTTGCGTGGCCAGTGTCAAAGCGGTCTTCGAGGATTTGCCTCCTCCGGTACTAGCCGAGGGAGACGACGAGACCCCTAAACGGATTGGCGCATGCAAGAGCTGGTTCTTGCCTTGGTCGAAGACTCTTCTTTGTGTCGAGGCGCCCGGTAGCACACCAACAACAGCGCCTCAAAAAGGTATGAACACCACCCCACCTACCCAATTACATGCACCTGTCGTGGCGGGTGATAGCGGACGACGCGATAGAGAGCCTCCATTAGTGCCTGATGACGCCGCCCCCGTCGAAGAAGCAAATGCTGATGATGTCATGGAGGAGGAGGATGATGACCCTCTCGAGTATATCATTCTTCAAGCTGCAATGCCTTCGTAAGAGCTTTATCACTTGTGCCCATTCACCCATGCTAAGGATGCATGGGAGCACATCAATCCTTGTACAAGGGAAGCTCGAGCATTCAACGCTCCAACTTTGAGGTCATACTTGATGAGGCCGATGAGTTTGTGCTGACTGATGATGAAGATCCTCGTGAGCTTTATCGAAGATTGACTACTCTTGCGGCCGTCTCACTCTGAGACCATGGGAGCAATGACATGGATGACAGTTGGGTCAAGCGCAAGTTCCTCAAGCTATCATGCCATTCAACAAGAGAATGTCCTCGGTGATCCATCAACACTAGTGGAGAAATGGCTAGCCACAACTTTTGTTGGTGGCGCGCCATATCCCATCAACGTCAGCACTATTTTTTCAAATAGTGTTGGCGTCAGCATATTTTGTACGACATTGATATGACCTTAGTATTGGCACAGTTTTTTTTTTGTCAAGCCATAGGTACTTGCTAAGTTTATTTTCTATTTTCTACAATTTGTTATGGCGTAGCCCATTAGGCTCACGCCAGCACTAGTCCATCTGCTAACTACATATCCAATCAAAAAAACCTAAGTCTGATTCACCCCATCTATTTCGCTTCGTCCCCCTCTCGACCAACGCCACCCGGTCCTACACCTTCGTATCCCCTCCCACTCTTCTCTTCTACTCCGTTACCCTCGCCTCCCCCTGGCAACCCTCACCTCTGAGTCAGTCAGGTTATAACCTCCCCCCCCCCCCCCCCCCCCCCCCCGCGCGCGCGCGTCTTCTTCTCCTCCCCTGGCGTCCTCCTCGTCCGCAGACACCTTGGATTCCATGTAATCCGTGGATTTCGTATATTTTGTGTATAAAATTAGTAGTGTAGAATTAGATTTTGTAGTGTAGTATCCAATTATACTTAGTAGAAATCGATTTATTTGTGTAGTGTAGAAACCAATTTTCTACTTAGGGTAGAATTTTTTAGTAGAAATCGTCAAATTTGTTTGTCATGTCACTTCTACTTGACATGGCAATTAAGAAAGAAAGAACGAAAACCTGATGACTTGCGAGCTTTGTCTATTAACTTGAAAGTAATGCTAACAAATTTCTTGCTTTTTACCATGATGACTCATGAGTGTGCGTTGTCTTGATACAGCAAGGAAATATTTGTTCGCTACTTGTTCATTCATATGGTGTAACTTAAAGGATTGCCAGTGTATTAATGATTCAAGTTCAACTTTGGCAATGTAGTCTAGAATGTTTGGAATAAATAATATGAACTCCTATAAAGTACTCCAAAGTTATCTGAGACAGGACAGATTTTTTTAATATTATTTTTCATAAGAAATTCCGAAAATGTATGCCTAAATCAAAAGAAATCAATACTATGACCATGTCGGCCACCCTTTGACCGAAGAGGCAGTCTTCTGTGTTCTTTGGGCCCAAGAGGAGCTTTTCGGCCACCGTCCGATCGAAGTTGCCTTTTCGGTTTACGTGGGGCCGAAGAGTGGCGCGACTGGGCCGACGAGCCGCTTCCGGTGGGCCGTAGGCCGAAGAGATATCTTCGGTCAGCCCGCGACCGGAGAGCTGTCTTCGGCTAACGCGAGACCGAAGAGGTAGACCGACCGTGTTCTTCCTCCCGACGCCAGTCCTCCCTTGCCGCTCTCTCTCTGCACAATGCACGCCAGCAGCAGCTGCAGAAGACAGAACCAGATTTTGTGCTTGATCACCTCACAGGAACCACCAGAAGCTCACTAAAACTCCAGAGATAGATTATCACCCCGCACCAGTTCCTGCAGCAGGCGCAGTCGCCGAAGCCAGCCGAGAAGCTTCAATCATCAAGACCTGCACTTGCACTCCCTTCTGAAGCATCTCCTACATTAAGAAAGAGCAAACCGTAAAAATCACACTTGTAGGGGACCTGACAACATGTTTGTCAAAAGTAATCTTGTTCCTCACAGTCCAGACCCCCCAGCAAACAGCAGCAATAGCAATCATATACTCCCTCTGTCCGAAAATACTTGTCGGAGAAATGGGTAAATACATCTAGATACATCCATTTCTCCGACAAGTATTTTCGGACGGAGGGAGTACATATTATTTTCCCCAGGTAGAAAGGAGAACAACCAAGTGAAACTCTGCCATATGTTTCTTCGAACACAAGGAGCCCCAATAGTGTTACCAATAGTGCCCCCACACGGCTTTTGCCATATGACAGCCAAAAAAATATGAGTAGCAGTCTCAGTACAGTCACAGAAAGAGCAAGTCGGGTCTCCCAACCATTTTCTTTTTCTCATGTTATCTCTAGCTAATATAGCATTACGGAATAATTGACACATAAAGATTTTGATTTTAAGAGGGATCTTTGCTTTCCAAAGCCATTTGTTATTAGCACCAGAAAACGCGCGTTCAAGCCACATATATGTGGACTTGGTATCAAACTGCTTATTTTTTGTCAGGGACCACAAAACCTTATCTGGGAAAGAATTCAATTCTATCTCACGAATAGCTCGGAAAATGTTGTTCCATTGCTCCAGCATCTCACCAGATAAACGACGACGAAAGGGTAGATGGTAATATTATTACCAAATTCTGCAATCGTGCGACTCTGTTTTTGGCAAATGTCAAAAAGTTGAGGAAACTGGACTTGCAATGGAATACAATTTAACCAGGGATCTAACCACAGCCTAACCAGATCACCTGTGTTCAGGGTCAACTCCCTTCCAGCAAAGTAAACATCTTTTACGTCCAAAATGTGTTTCCAGCAGGGGAGAATCATTAAAACGGGGTTTATCCGAAGCCACAGTTTGATTCCGAAAATATTTGGCTTTAATAGTATCCTGCCACAGCCCATTTTGGGTCTCTAACTTCCGCCACCACTTTGTCATTAAACTAATATTCTGCTTTTTCAAATCTAGGATCCCCAAACCTCCCTTTTTCATGGAACGACAAAGGATTTTCCACTTAACAAGGTGGTATTTACGTTTACACCCCACTTCCTTCCCAAAAAAGGCGTCTACGAGGTTTATCCAGTTTTTTCAGTAGAGTTTTGTTAAACAAGAACATAGACATCAGGAAAGAGGGAATTCCCGACAAACTAGAATTGGCAAGAGTCAATCCAAGCATCTAATTTCTTTATCATTCTAGCTTCTACGGAGGACAAATCACTTGTCTCAAGAGCAGAAAAAGTGACAGGGACCCCCAAACACTTCATAGGAAGGCAGCCTAGTTGACATCCAAATAAATCTGAATAAAATTCAGTAATGGTGTTATCACTGCCAACGGAAAAATATTCTGACTATAGTTGACCTTAAGTCCAGACATCATCTACAACCAGGCCTCGTCGCTTTCCATTAATTTCTTAACGAAATACAGTCTTTTTTCCAACACCGTCCCAGCGGTAGCAGATCGAGAGAACTATACAAGAAGGGGACGAAAGGGGACTAAGAGAGGCGCAGCGAGTCAGGAGCACTAACAGGAAACCTGCCGCTAAGAGCTCGAAGTCGAAACATTAAGCTATAGGGCTAAAAGCTGTTACCACGCATCTAAACCTCGAACCAAAACAGACATAGTTTGCTAACAAAGAGCAATAGGAAGCTAGTTATCAGACTCAAAAAGGGTGAAGTCGATGAATCCAGCCGAGAAGCTTCAACCATCAGGACCTCCACTCCTTGCTGAAGCACCTTCCTATCAGCATCTTTCAAGAAACCTGACCAATACATCAGGAAAGAGCACACTGTAAAAACCACACTTGTAGGGGATCTGACAATATGATTCTCAAAGGTGATCTTGTTCCTCACTGTCCATATAATCCAACAAACAGCAGCAATAGCAATCATATAAATTTTGCTCCCCCCAGGCAAATATGAAAACAACCAAGAAAACTTTGCCACAAATTCTTAGGCACGCAAGAGGCCCCAACAACATTACCAATAGTTCCCCATACAGCTTTTACAATATGACACCCAAAGAAATGGTGGTTTGCATCTCCCATCGTGTCACAGAAAGAACATATAGGATTCCCCAACCATTTACGTTTATCCCTAGTTAGAATAGCATTGCGGAAAAGCTGGCATGTAAAAATCTGGATATTAAGAGGAACATTGGCTTTCCACAGCCACTTGTTATTAGTACACGAAATACTACGTTCAAGGACATTTATACACAGACTTAGTAGTGAACTGTTTGCTTTTAGTTAGCGACCACGAAACCTTATCAGGTAAAGGGTTCAAATTATTTTCTCGAACAGTTTGGCAAATGCCGGACCACTGTTCCAACAAATCCCCGGTCAACCGACGACGAAAGGGAACCTGGTAGTCACCAGCAACAAATTCTGCAATTGTGCAGTCCTTTTTTGACAAATGTCAAATACCAATGGTGACTTAATCTGTAAGGGTGTACACCACGGATCTGACCACAGTCTTACCAAGTTACCTCTAGTCAGAACCACCTCCCTCCCCGCAAAATAGACGCTTTTCACTTTCATAATATGTTTCTAATAAGGGGAGTCATTAAAACTAGGTTTCACAGAAGAAATAGACTGATTATGGAAGTATTTGGCTTTGACAATCCTCTGCCAAAGCCCATCCTGGGTTTCTAATTTCGACCACCACTTAGTCATTAAGCTAATGTTCTGTTTCTCCAGATCCAGGATACCCAATCGCCCTTTTTTCTTTGAACGACACAGAACTTTCCACTTGACAAGGTGGTGCTTACGTTTACCACCATTTCCTTCCCAAAACATACGCTACCGAGGCTTATCAAGTTTTTTCAGTAAGGTTTTATTGAAAAGAAACATAGACATAAGAAACGAGCGGATTCCAGAGAGGCTAGAATTGACAAGGGTCAATCTAGCACCAGAAGACGCTGAACCACCAATCCAGGCATCTAAATTTTTAATCATCCTAGCTTCCAGGAATACAAGGTCACAAGTTTTGAGAGTAGAAAAAGTGACAGGAACAGACAAATAAGACAGCTACACCATTTTCAATGAGGTCAGGGGCAATGCCCACAATCAAGGGCTTTGAGGATCATTTTTTTCAGGCATTAAACAGCAATACTAAACAAAAATGAGGTTCATAACATCCCTTACCTCGAGTTCAGTCACGATCCTGTCAAGATAGCATCAACATCACAATCCTAATGTTTGCTCTTCATCATCAGCTGTAAGATCTGCTGCTTTGCCCTGAACAGAAGAAGATAAACCACCATCAGGCGACTTGATGGTTGTACTCCTAATAATTCCACTGTTTTGATATGCAAATCCCGAAATAGGTGTAAATTTTCAACCGAAATAGGCAAGAAAACGAACAATAGCAAAGAAAGTCGCTACAATCTCACCTCAACAGCTGCTGCTGCTGCTGCTGCCGACGGGTCGCCGGAGTCCCCATCTGCTCCTCCCGATGGTGAAGCTGACGCCTCGCCACGCTCAGTGGAGGAGGAGGAATCTACAGGTACCTGTGCAGGAAGAAGAGGATCGACTGTAAGACTCGACGGAACGCAAGAAACGCAAGAAACACCAGTAGTGGTGAGGGCGAGGGGGGGGCGGCCGAGGGGGAGGAGGACGATACTGGAATGCAAGAAGAAGCAAGAACAAGCAAGAAATGTAGCTGGTTTGGGATTCACCTCCTCTTCGACGACGGGCGGTGGCGGTGGCGAAGCGTGCTGGGGCGAGGGGGAGCCGTCGTCCTCAACCGGCTCCAGTGGTGCCGGATGCGGGAGCTGGACCACCTCCGGCGCGGGCACTGGCGGTCGCGGGAGAGTGCCACGAGGAGAACCGGAGAAGAGCATCACATCCATGGCCCTGTTTGCCCCAGCGCAACCAGACGGCATGAATGTCCTGTGGACGGACGGCTTGAGAGCGGCCGGCTGACGAGGGCGAAGCAGCGCAGCAGGTGGGGCGTTGGGGGCTCCCTCCCGCGGAACGAGCTGGTAAGTAGGGACGTGAGGCGGCTGCGGCCGCGGCCCTAGGGCTGCGGGGGGGACCGGTCGCGGCGGCGGCGGCGGAGACGGGGCTGCGGGGGAGGCCGGTGGCTGCGGCGGCGGCGGAGACGGGGAGCGTCGCTGCCACTCCGGCGGGGTGGGCGGGCCAGCTAAGAGGGACGCAACAAGGTCATCATAGGAAGGCTCCTCAGCTGGCTGGCCAGGCCCAGCGGCAGAGTCGGGACGGGGAGGCTGGTGGGGCGGACGTGGGGGCCGCGGGGGCTCCATGTGGAATTTCCTGAATACTTTTTCCAATTTCCAAATGCCTACGTGTCCGTATATATATATTTCTACCATGACACGGGCGCCCCTATGGCGGTTATTAAAACTTTTGAATTATTCTTTAAATCATGAACATTTTTTAAGTTGGTGAACATTTTTTCAAATTCGGGAACATTTTTTTAAATCATGAACATTTTATGAATCGATGAACTAATTTGTGATCCGGGGACATTTTTTGAATTTCTAGAACATTTTTTAAAACTAATGAACAATATTTGAACTGGTGATTATTTTGTTCAATTTCATTAACATTTTTTAATACACAAACGTTTTTTCGAAATATTGAATACTGTTTAATACACAAACAAAGTTAGTTTGTAGGTTTGATTTTTTTTATTTTTTACTTTTATTTTCCACATTATATTTCCGGAAAATGGAATTTTATGGGGTTAATACAGGTAGGAGCTTCCCACCCTATCTAATGTCAACTTTCCACTATGAAAAATGAAGTTTCAAGTAATATTACGGCCACTACGGTGCAAAACTCCTGCTCGTTGACTTTTCATAAAATCTTGAAGGGGGGCATAAATCAAAGTATCTGTTGGCCGTACAACGTGTTTGTCGTAATAACCTCACTAGTGCAGAAAAGTCTAGCTATGATGTGGCAAAAACGGTCTTGCTGGCGTCGACACCCAACACCAGCAATATGGCGCCACTGTTAAAAATTAATGGTGCCGTTGGAGCTCACGTCCGCAGTATTTCACATGATGATGATGTGCCACGTGGCCAACACCAACACCAGCAATAAAGTGTGCCTTACCACTGTGGTACCTTATTGGCCAACACCAGCAAATTGATCTTTCGCTAATAAAAAAATATATTCTACTTCACAAACTAAATAATTCAACTTCATAAAAGATACTAACTAGTTAAAGAACTCCATAATTCAACTTCACAAACTAAATAGTCCACTCTTGGACAAGGATTAACTTCAACTGACGAATCTTGTGTCTGTTGTTTCTGTCCATCTTTTTTCAAATGATTTATCTCCATCTTGAGGTCATTCCTCTCGGTCCTGAGGAGTTTTCTCTCCTTCAACTTATCCCTCTCCTCGATCAGCCGATCTCTCTTGTCCCTCATCTTATTAGTCTTGAAGAAGAGATCAGCCTTCTCGTTCAGCAGTTGACCTGTCTTCGCCTTCAGCGAGGCATTCACCTCTTGCAGGCTATTGGTGGTATATAGATGAGCCTCGAAGAGATTGCGGTTGCCTCTATAATTGGCCATGGCCTGATGCACTTTAATTTGTTAGTAAACAATGTTGTGTTGGGTTGCAAAGTATTTTTAAAGTATGTCAAGAACACTACAATACTTTGAGGTGTTTGGCTCTAGGACCATTGAACTATGACAATTGAACTATGCATGACAACAGTTGCCTACAATATGACATTTGACAATTGAACTATATATGACAACAAGGAAAGAAGCACACACGTGCACGATACATTTGCTAGAGATAACCTCGGCACTAAGGAATTATTCCATCATGTCAAATCATATCGAATAAGTTATTATGACACTACTGCAGGATGCTGCTAACGCGACACTACGATCAGAGACTCTTTGACGAAACTGTATGCGATGCATTAATCGCAAACGGTGATGTAAAAAAACCGTCAAAAAAGATGCAAAACATTTGCGATGACGGAGCCATCAAACACGGTTCTGATTTTAGTTGCGTGTGCGATGCAGGGCATACGGTTCAGTTCAATTAACTGTTTGCGATGAGGAAGAAGAACAGAAACGGGCAGCCAGATGAAGGCGTGTGCGATATACGGCATACAGTTCACTCGGATTAACTGTTTGTGATAAGGCGGAACAATAGAAACGGGCAGCCAGATGAAGGTGTGTGCGATTGAGGGCATATGCTTCAGAAGGATTAACTGTTTGCGATTAGGCAACAGAACAGAAACGATCAGCCAGATCAAAGTGTCTGCAATTGACGGCATACACTTCACACGGATGAACTGTTTGCGATTAGCCACAACAAACAGAAACAGTTAGACAGATCAACGTGTGTGCGCTAGACGGGCACACATTCTAATTAAAAGAAGCGTGGGCGATGGTAATAACGAGCGCGTACGGTTGTTGGAATAAGACGTGTGCTGACATTGCCTATTGCGGTGCACCCTGTGGTGCAAACGCCACGTACGCGGCCGAGAAAGCGTGCCCACGTTACGCCGTCCGGGAATAGTGCCGCACTTAGAAATTATAGAACCGTCAATAAATTTTGAGCCTGCGTCCCCTCACATTCTAAATTACTACCACGCTATATTTAATTGCAAACCTGTTCACACCGATCAAAACCTAAACGGTTTCCCACTTAGGAGCGTATTAGTACTCGGTTATAAATACTACTACTCCAAGATGACTGCACATTCCTTCTCAACTCCTCATCCACAAAAACAAACAAGTCATTCATCATCGTTCCCTTGCGTCTGCCATGGCCAGCGTGAGTTCTGGGTCGAGAGATTACCACCAGGGAGAGGCGAGCATGGAAGCGGAAGCACGAGAGATGTCCTGCCTCGCCGCGAAAGTAGCCGACATGTCCCACCACGCGGCCGTAGCAACACAGAGGTCCCGCCGCGCCGCCGAAGCAGCACGGAGGTCCCGCCGTGCCGTCGATGCAGCAGACTGGTCCGGCCGTGCCGCGGAAGCAGCAGAGATGTCCCGCCGCGCCGCGAATGCAGCAAAGATGTCCTCCCGCGCCGCGGCGGCCTGGGAAAATGTGTCGCGGGCAGGCGAGGACTCTTACAGGCGCATGAATGCGATCGTCCATAGCCAAATGGATCAGATCTCCGGTTGGGCGAGGTTGCAGGACGACATGAAAGCCTCGTTTGAACAGGCTACCGGCGTCATCCGGCAACTAAGTGAGGGAAATGCGAAGCTCCGGGCCGAGCGCGACCTACTGAGGGCGAAGGTCGTCGGAAGTGCGGAGCAGCAGGAGGAGACCACTACCTTGTTGAAGAGGTCCGGCGTCATCGTCAATGTGACGCCCCCAGCCCGATCGTGCACTAATCATACACGCAAATGCACACGATCAAGCCTAAGGACTCACGGGAAGATATCACAACACAACTCTAAAACACAAATAAAGTCATACAAGCTTTATATTACAAGCCAGGGCCTCGAGGGCTCGAATACATAAGCTTGCGAACAAGCGTCAGCGGAAGCATCAGATATCTGAGTACAGATATAAAAGAAAGTACAGAAAGGCCTTTAGAAAGGCGGGGCAAAATAAAACACTACGATCGAAAGGCGAAGGCCTCCTGCCTGGGACCCTCCGATCCTACTCCTGGTCGTCAGTCAACTCGTAGAAGTATCCATCCTCTGGGTAGTAGTAGTAACGATCGTCGGGGCATCTGTCTCAGGGGGCTCCGTCCTCTGGTCACGTCAATTGATATGGGGAGAAAAAGGAAAACAAAGCAACCGTGAGTACTCTGAAGTACTCAGCAAGCAAGGATCTACACTACATATGCAACATTATCAAGGGGAGGCTGTATATGTGGACTGGGCTGCAGAAATGCCAGAATAGAGAGAAGGCCTAGTCCTATCGAAGACTAGCATCTTCAGCGATCTTGCAGCAGTAGAAGAGAGTAGAACAATACCATATAATGTAGCAGTAATAATATCAACCTCACCCAGAGATCCTTTCTCGACTCCCTGCGAGAAAGCAATCCCAGAGCCATATATACAGGTCTCATCACAGGTATCCAGTTCTAAATTGTATCAATCAGGATACAACTCCGAGTGTCCTTTACCGTAGGACCGGCTATCGGTAGAAGTGTTCTTCCCTGCAGGGGTGCACCAACTTACCCAACACGCTCGATTAACTTCGGCCGGACACACTTTCCTGGGTCATGCCCGGCCTCGGCCAAACGACACATCGCAACCCTACCTACAGCTCAGCAGAGAGGTCCCCGTCGGTCTATATCCTAAGCGCTCAGGGGTCATGGGCCATCGCCCTGTGCACTCCGGGTCGGTGTGTGCAGGGTCGGGACGAGCACCACCTCAGTCCTGGATGGTACTGGCCCAGCCCGGCCACGAGGCTGAACTGGACGTCTGACAGAGCTTTCGGCTGATGCATACGATGCAGAACGCCCATACTATGCCCACGTGATGGTTAGTGCTATCAGACCAGAGGTCTGCTCGGATCAAATATCCAAATCGTTAGGACTAGGGCTTGCGGTAACGAGCAGAGACTCACGAAAGATGTGACCCCGTCGCCCCGTCTCGAGGACTTGCGGCAAGGGTTAAGAATGCCCGGCCGCGCCTCGTATTCACCACTCGGGCACCACACTGGCAACCCGCCTTCACATCACACGCGGGTACCCCTCAGGGTCGACCCGCCTTTCCAAGTAACATTGTAAAGTCCAAGTATCCGTGTGTCCATAACATCAGGGAATCCGAGGTATCACCCTCATTGAATTCCCACTCGATGTATCCATCAAGGGGAACTAGGAGGAATCACCCTCACTGGGTCCACACTTGAGGTGTTGTACGACAGCGTCGTTATCGGAAGCGGTGAAGGAGGAATCACCCTCGATGACCACGACCGCATAACTACTCTACAGAGTTAACATCAGAAGTGCTACATGAGGTTTCACCCTCGACACTCGATAGTAACGCTGCAGTGTCGTTACAACTAAGGGGGGTGATGTGCGGTGTCGGGTCCTGGTCTTCAATCCCATTGATCGGGTCTTCTGACGATCCAGCGCGGCAGTCGGGATAAGTGGGGTCACTGATAGGTCTCTACCCAGCCTAGACTAAACAGTTTAGGATATGTAGGTAATTATCAACAGTAGGTTACAATGAACAGGCTATGCATCAGAATAGGTACAGCAGCAGCAGCAGTAATTCTAATGCAAGCATGAGAAATTTAGAATGGGCGATATCGGTATGCTCAAGGGAGGGGCTTGCCTGGTTGCTC